>CM052721.1:5760750-5816444 GCA_028551405.1 Uromys caudimaculatus | reverse complement strand
TGTCAGGGAGTGAGAGAGAGAATGCAAGTTGTAGTGTAAGAATGTCTTGGGTAGGGCCATAATTTGGTTTGCATTAGTTATTGATCCTCCTTTTGTTGTAAGTAACCTGTGCTCCTTCCAGATAGCAGTGTAGGACAGGAGGATATGGAAAATGTATTTTGAGTCTGTGTAGATGTTTAGGGATCGTCTCTGTGCCCGTTGAAAGGCACGGGTAAGGGCTATTAGTTCAGCCTGTTGATTGGTGGTATGAGCAGGGAGGTCTGTGCCTCCACCACCTCTGTGTCTGACACTACGGCATAGCCAGCTCTTCTGGCTCCTTCATGTAAAAAGAAGCTGCCATCTGTATACCAGGTATATATAGATGGCCTGAAGCAATGTGCCCTCCTGTAAGTGTGAAGGATGGAGTATTAGTTCCTCTAAGGTTTCAGTGCAGGAGTGAGAAGTGGTTAGTATTTGGTAGAGGAAGAAGATTGGAGGAAACCCACCTACCTCTATTCCCCCAGGCTATATATAATTCATATAAATTCAGAATTTATATGAATTACCATGTACAGAGTATAAAAGAACAGAAGCTGCATCTCTAGTTCAATTTCTAGAATAAAGGGCAGGAAAAGTGCGTGGGGGGGGGGTGCTAATTAATCCAAGGTCTTCCTTGAGTAGTGTTGACAGTCTAGTGACAATTTAGCAGTGCTTGTGAAAATGAGGTAGGGAGCTGGTGTCTTGGTTTCTTGGGTTGGCTTCCTAGAGTCAGCAGATGGCGTGATCTGAGAGAATACTACCTGCTCTCAACTAGGAGCACAGACTTTTGCTTACAGCTCTTCCTTATGGCACTAGAAACATTCCAGTAGCACGAAGCCCCAGGTGGGTTTTCCAGATGTGTTCTCAAGAACTGGAGATTGTTGGGGTTTAGTCTGTTGCTATGTATTGCAATGCTAAATCCTGTATCCCAAGGCCTAGTTGCCTCCAGAGGCTTGAATTCTCAAGGTTGCTAGCTTTTGCTGTGCAAACCTTGTTTCTTAATTTAAAAGTACTGGTTGAATAAAATGGCTACAGATTCCTAGAGGGAATAGAGGTAGGCTGGTTTTCACTTTCCTGGTTCGGGGTCACAGGTCGGAGAAAGGAGGAAGCCACGAAAAGAGATAAGACTATGAACACGTGGCCAGAAGAAAAAGCCTGGGGAAGCAGCCAGTTCAGCAGTTAGAAAAGTAGCCTAGGGGTGGCCCCCCAGTAATTGTCAAAGCCAAATTCAATAGTCTTAGTCGGGGTCTCCTTCATTTGTAAGCTAGATGGGGATAAGTTTACACTGGCTCACTACGGGAGGTTGACTTCATTCATTGATCGTCCGTGCTTATTATCTCTTCTACAATCGATTCCTTGTGTAGCTGAAGATCAGCTATAGGGAATAGAGCGCTTGATTGGAAGACCTGGGTAAGGCGGGATTCTATGAAGACAGGCGTGGCTGTGTGGCTGGGGGTTAGCCTTTCATCCCTCAGCCTTCCACTCATTCTTTCATCCTTCCTCTCCACATTTGCAGCTATTACCCATCTTTCTGAGATAACTGCAAGTATTCTGCAAAATGATGCTATACACAGCCCAGAAAACCACGAGGACATTCTGTAAGGATCACAGTGTAAGGTCAAGTCAGAACAAAAAAGAATATACGTGTAAGAATCCTTTCTGCACCCTTAGATGAACAAAGTCTTCTTGTAACTAAAATTCCAAGATTTGTGGCTTTTTTTTTCTTTCAAAATCTATCAGATTTCTCAGTAATGTCCTATATTCTTTAACTTACTTTGATTAATCGTTTCTGCTGGTCTCTTAGAATGCATTGCTCTTTCTAAATTCACCCCCCATTTAATCTCATTTGCTGACACTTTATCCACTCCAGTGTCTGCAGTCAGTTGCAAGGAGATTGTGAACACTGAGAGAAGCTGTATCACCTTTGACGTGTTTATAAAAAGATAAAGAGAGAAGGAATATGTTTTCGTGGATGTGTGGTGAGGTACGGGGGGAGAGGGGTGCCTCAGCAGGTCAGGCATCCCTTCCCCCAAGGGACCAGCCACATGATGGTATAGTATAGAATAGTGTTTATTTGGGGCATGGGGAGGGGAGTCAAGAGGGTAGTACAGGCAGAGAAAGCCAGAGAAAGAGAAAAAGAGAGAGAGAGAAAGAGAGAAGAAGGGGGGAGGGAAGGATAGAGGAGAGGGGAGGGGGAGGGGGAGGGAGGAGGGGAGGGGGAGAGGGAGAGGCTGGCCATGAGCACGTGGAGAGGGGGTTGGAAGGGAATAGGGAGAGAGTGGAAACAGGAAGGCAAGAGCAAGAGAGAGAGGAGGGGGCAAGCAGCCCCTTTTATAGTGAGTCAGGCCCACCTGGCTGTTGCCAGGACTGTGGGGCGGAGCCTACCTGGCTGTTGCCAGGCAACTGTGGGGCGGAGCTTAGGCAGAATGCTAACAACCTTGCTCCTTCACATCTCTTGTACTTTCATGTCGAGATTTACACACGTGTCAGGATGGATCTCTTATACGTAAGAGTCGTTTTAGACCTGGAACACCAGATTGCTGTGACGTCTCAGCAATATTTCCAATTGAATTTTGTACTGTGCTTTCCATCGCTCTTTGCTGATGATTTGTTATTTTGAGGCCAGTCTGGATTTTTCTCATAGGTCTCATAAGAATGTGATAGTTCTAGTAAGTCAGGAGATGCGCCACCCCTCTGTGTTTACCTCTAGTCCTGTGAACGACATGCAGTTCCAAAGAGCATTGGTAATCCTTGTGCTGAAGTCAACCAGAGGTGGTTTGCCGCTGCTGCTGCCGCCGCCGCCGCCACTGCCGCTGCTGAGGATATCAATAGTTCTTCTTTAGTATCATCCCTGTTCATGGCTTCTTGGTTCTGGTCATTAGACGTAGGTTTGTTTTTATTTTTGTTTTTGTTTCTTACCTTCCTTATTCTTTGAGTTAAAGTATTCATTAGCGTTCAAATGGGGGTGGCTCAATGATTAACGTTGCAGTCAGCTTGACTTTAGAATCACCTAGGAGATGAGCCTCTGGGCATGTCTGTGAGTGAGTTTCTAGACTGGATTAATTGAGGTGGGAAGACCCACTCTAAATGTGGGTGGCATCCTACCATGAGTTTGGGCCCTGAGCTTCATAGAAAGAAAGAAAAAAAAGCAGTTAAACGTACCAGTCTCCCTCTCTTTCTGATGACAGGAAGGTCTCCTCCTTGTCTCCTCCCTTCCCTCCCTGTTTACTCCCCTCCCTCCATCTTCCTTCCTTCCCTCCTTCCTTCCTTCCCTCCTTCCTTCCCTCTCTTCCTTCCTTCTTCCCTTCTACTACCTTTTAAAATCAAATCTAATCCTGGCAAAGAATATATTTTAATATGCTTGGTGTGGCTTCCTCTACTAGGTTAGCAAATGATAAATAATATAACACATCATAAATAATACATATATACATATAATATTATATATATTACATATACATATAATATATATATTACATATACATATAATGATGGCACTGAGTTACTATCAACGATGGCACTGAGTTACTAACATTAAGCTCATTCACTTAACAACTGGTAGCATCAAGAATTGTGTGAGCGAAACCAAAGGCTTGAGGATGATATAGATATACAAAAGGGTTAGTCGGTCTGGATAGTACTTCACAGCTTATCAGTAATTCATTTCCCCACAGAGCTATTTGCAGAGGAGGTTAAATACAGACCACATGGAAAGTCCTTTCTTTGTGAGTGCAGGGTGACACACAGATGTCAGGATGACATCTCTGACACTGTGCCCTGCTTCGCAGAAGCTCAGGTGTGTCATTGTCTTAAAGACATATTTATGGAAAAGGTTTCTCTTCCTCATAGGAGGCACAGTAAGGCTCCTCTGGGAAATGGGTGGGTGTGCCTCTCATTATCCAGCCTGGAGGCGCAGCCTTGCTTCAGCCTTGCTCTACGCTATTCTGGGAATTGGTATTCAGTACAGAGACATTTTTTCTGATAATAAAATCTGTTTCTACCTTTAGTGCCGAGTAATAGATAGCACTCAAAGTGATTGCTGTTTTCTAAAACATTATTTTTTACTTTTTGACAGTTTCATATACATATATAACAACTTTTAGTCCTTTTGCTCCCTGTTATCCCCTCAACCCCTTTCTTCCTCCTCCTTGAACTCAATAAGTACCCCCAATTTCATGTCTTCTTTTTGTGTGTGAGCCATTGGATTTACACGCGAATGGCTGTCAGGGTATTTACTGGAACAAGGACAATGCATTGGTGGCTACACCACCGAAGCACAGAAACATTACCCACAGAGACCAGACCGTTAACTTTCGGCAGCCCCTCAGGGAGAGATGCGCTGTCAGTAGTCTCTCAAGAGCACCCCTCCACCCTCCATAACGAGTAGTTCATGACTACAGCAGCCAGGTCTTGTCCAGAAGACGTCTTTTTAAATGCAGACATCCTTAGCCTCTGACTACTAGGTTCTTCCTGACCTGTTCTTCTGTAATGCTCCCTGAGCCTTGAGAGATGGGAAAAAAAGACAACCTGCTTAAAGCCAAGCACTTCGCCATTCCTCAAGCTGGACACTGGCCAGGTGTGAGTCTCTGCATTAACTACCTCCTGTTGCTTTAAGCCACCCTGACATAGGGTGAGAGCGTCACTAATCTACGCATATGTATGTGAATGTTTAGGAAGCAATGGGACCGCATGTCTACTTAGCAAAACAGTAATAGTGAATGGCTCCTAAGGTCTGTGATCTGCCCAGCCACCAGCTTCTGACTAGGCTTATAGCACCTAGCATTCACTGTTAACAGTTTGCTTTCTGTTCCTGTGATAAACACCACAACCAAAAGCAACTTGGGAAAAAAGATTTTGCTTCAATTTACAGGTTATATAGTCTATCATCAAGGGAAGCGGGAACTTGGAGTAGAAACCATGGAGGGGGCTCTTGCTGACAACAAAACTCACTTGTTGGCTCATTTATTGATTCAGTGATGCACAGGGTTTTTAAAGTCCTATCCCACAGGCCTCCTGTGTCCCATTTTATCTTTTCATTCTATATTTTTCTTCCCAGGATTGGGGATTTTCATAAAGAGACGGTATTTTCAACCTTCAACAAGCAATATTGACTTTTACACAAGACACGATAGAAAATATCACGGGTGAACCCCATAAAGAAGCCAGGCTCAAGCACTTTAGCCCTCTCTCCACTCCAAAGCCTTCCTACTCCCTAACAAGCAGGGCACTGTGAGTCCGTGAACTTTTTATGTCAAGTCTCCTGAGTTTTATAAAAGACTACATTTGACTCCGGGCATGGATTCAAAGTCTTTTGGAATAAATGGCCCGTTTGTCTGGCTGTCAAACGTGGCCCCCCTGGCACACTCATTATAACCGTCATTGGAGTTTATGTACCGGACAAGGAAGTACTGTCTTTCAAATTCAACAATATTCTCAAACCGTGGTTACCTCGCAAATATGGACCCGCCCTCAGGGTAGCTAAGGGTATTTATAGTGTGTTTAAATTATGTGGGACAAAGAAAAGGAGGTTTGAAAGTCCAGCAGAGAGTTGGAGAATCGACTTCCATAAAACTTAGATGCAAAAAAAAAAAAAAAAAAACCAAACCTTTTTGTTCAACTGCTGGGAAGAATTTTGTCTACCTTCTTGCTTCACTGGGATTTCTTTATGTTTTCCTGGCGAGCAGAAATGTCACTGTTCATGCTGCATTTGGCTCCTTTGGGGCGGAGGCAAGGATTTCAGCTGAGTCTAGCACAACGAGGAGCCTCGGAGTGTGCGCAGCCAGCAGCCAGCCCTGCCAAATCAAACAGGAACCCGTGAGAACAATGGAAGACTATGTGAGGGAAAGTGGATACCCTGAAAGCAGCAGGAAACCCACATCAATTACACTGGGAACCTGCAACCTTCCCCCTTCACCATGCCATCCCTCCCTCCTGCTAGAGCTCTGGGGACATTGTGGACTCACCCAAAGCTCACCCACAAAGGGCAGTGGGTGGAGTGGAAACAAGCGTGACTTTTCTTAGAGTTTCCTGCTTGTTTCCAGAACTCTACAAGGCTTATTTAGATACCACGGTGTCCTTTCAATGACATTAGCCTACATGACTCCCTCCATGGTTGGTGAGCCAACCAAGGGTCCCTCTGGTTGGAGCTCTTATGTAACAGCCCAGGATAGACAAACTGGACTGCCTTGGACCTTGCTTGTGTCTTGATCTGCAGGGGGGAGAAAAGCAAAATGCAGAATAAAAAGTAAATAGACAAAAAATAACAGCTGGATTTCACTAGTTATCATGTAACTACCCCATAGGGTAAGCTCTTGGTAGCTCTCCCTGAGGCTACAGTTCCTACAGATATTCACTTTTAAGCATAGCTAAGTGCCCCGGCAGCACACAGTCAGCACAGGCTCAGGGTGGGCAAACAGGTCAGAGAAATCATAAAGGACAGTACAGAACAATTGAGTGTGATTGAATCATTTATCTTTTAGGTTCTGAGATGCATTTCTTTGTATTTTATGTGCATGGGTATTTTGCCTAAATGTGTCTATGTGCACTATGTGTGTACAATGCTCAAGGAGGCACCTCTAGAGGCTGTTGGATCCCTGGAACTGGAGTGAGACATGGTTGTGAGCCATGGTATGGGTGCTGGGAATTGAACTCAGGTCCTCTGGAAGAGCAGTCCCATGAACTTTCTAAATTTCCAAGTATTTGTGAAATTTGGGATAAATTTTGGTTTTAATTTTATAACACAGATCAAAATATTTTGTCTCTTTTTGTATGTACTGAATTTTTTATGGATCAGTGTGTGGACTGCTTTTAGCAGTGAACTACTCATATTTGAATATAGTTTATACCCTCTAAGTGTTGAGCTCAACATACTACTTTGTTGACCTACTTTGTCATCACCTGAACGCACACTTATGAATCTCTTTGTCTTCTTGATCTGTATAAATTATGCACATTTCATTATGATCGTGCACCTTTAATTGCTCTGTCAATTTCTGTTCTCTATATTAGGAAGATTTATATAGGAAAATAGAATTTTAAAATTATTGTTTGCTTCTACTGAATTGTCTCATTAATTTGAATAACATCTTTTTCACTTAAAATAACTTATGGCTGACAGAATTTTCATGTCACTTGGTTTTGTTGTTTGTTTGGAGGAAGAGTCTCATGATATAGGCTAGGCTGGCCCTCAACTTTCAATCATCCTGTGTACGCCTTCCCAGAACTGGGCTCCTTCTGTGCATCTACCAGCACACCCAGGAAGAATCTTGGATGTTTTGCCCTCAGTGCTGCTGTGTTACTGCAGTAAGACCTGTCACAAGCATCTCTTTAGTTCCATAGCACCTCGGGTCATTATTAACAGTGCCGTCTGCTTTTGCTGGTCTTCAGATGAATTCACCCAAGGCTTCCCCTAACATTTTGATTAGCAGCATTTTCTTGCTGTTTTCTTGAGTCTTCTATATATTCTAGATTCAGTTGTTTTGTTCTCTGTAAATTGCTGGATTGGTATTTATTTGAGCAAGAGGCTTTATACGTTGAACTCACTATTTTTGTCCAAATGCGTCTATGTTTTGCCTTTATTTGTATATTACTCTTTAGTTCAAAGTAGAATTCTAGGGTTTTGCATAGATCATTTCTAGCATTCCTGAGTTTTATGCTCTTTCCTGGCCTCTGCTATGGCTTGGGCGAGCTCTGTTGTTGAATGTTTATGGTTGACTTTTTTTCTGGATTTGCATAAAAGTTCTTGACTTTGATGTTCTTTTATTTCATCATCACACATCATGCACCTTTTCCTCATAGTTGGCATGCGCTGTATTATGTGTGTACATGCCTATGCATGCACATACATGTAAATTAGAGAATGAGCCTAGAGAGTTACCTTTGTGGATAACGTGTATGCTGTTCCGACAGGAGGATCTGAATTTGATCCTCAGAGTTCACATAAAAAGCCAGGCACAGTGGCACACACGCTCTTCCAATCACGAATCCTCTTTTCAGCTCTGAGTTGGTTAATCTGCCAATTTGTTTTCATCTTTCAATCGCTTGCATAGACGTGTGTGATGTATGTGTGTGGTGTGTGTGATGGGCATGTGTTCACAGGTTCATGTGCGTGTGCGTGTGTGTGCACGGAGAGGCCAGGGATTAATATCTGGTGTCTTCCTCCATCAGTCTTCACATTGTATGTTGAGGCAGGTTCTCTTGCTTAAACTCAGAGCTAATCCTGATAACCTTGATAGCCCGGGGTTCCCTTGTCTTTGCCAACAAAGCACAGAAATTACAGGCAGGTCACTATACCTTCCCAACATCTGCATGGTTTCTAGTATCCCGAATTCTGAATTCTGCTCCTCATTCTTTTTTTTTTTTGGTTTTTCAAGACAGGGTTTCTCTGTGTAGCCCTGGCTGTCCTGGAACTCACTCTGTAGACCAGGCTGGCCTTGAACTCAGAAATCCACCTGCCTCTGCCTCCCAAGTGCTGGGATTAAAGGCGTGCACCACCACTGCCCGGCTCTGGTCCTCATTCTTGTGTGTCAAGTAATTCACCTGCGGAGGTGTCTCCCTTGCTCCCAATTTAATTTTTAATTCAATTTTATTTATTTCTCAAAATTATACTTGACATTTTTAATTGATCTATTTTAATGTATTTAATTTTAAGATCGACTTACATCTTTAGTCCTTTTAAAAATCCACACACTCCAGATATACCATCTCTTTGTATTCTAACTCTACCGGTAAATTTCTTCCCAACTTTTAAATTTCAGATTATGAAATCACTTAGAACACACAGGTCTGAGCTCAAAAGAAAAGAACTTTGGTGAGTGACCTGCGAGAATCCAGTAAATTTTCAGAAATTTAAGAAGCATATTTGGGCCTTTGTGAGGCACTCGTTTAGATTTGTCATCGGACTGGAATCGGTGGTATTAAATTAATACATTATCTCAATGGGCTCCTGATATTTAGGAAGCATCTATAGTCTCAACCCGTGAAGTCCACATAGAAATGCTCAAAATTGAAATTGTATGCCTCTATTTGGGCACTCAACACCAAGAGAGAAACCTCCCTGTCGTCACCCTCTGCTGTGGATGTTATTCTTGATTTGTCTGTTACACATGGGTACTGACCCTTAAAAGTCCTAGATTTATGGATCCCTGGGCTTAAGAGCTACTTTGGTTGCACCCCTCCACCTTGAACCAATCCAGGTCTCAACTTCTTAAACTGACACTGACTCCAAACTGCTGGGTAGTGACCTGGCCAGGCCCATCTGCCCAAAGTAGTGACAGTATCAAGTCATATCTAAAGACTTTGGTTCTCCTTTCTTGCAAGCTTTCTCTTGAAATCTTCTGAGCAGGGCCGGACATTCAAAAGGTGTTTTACATTCTTCTAGGTGTTTGCCGCAGGAGAATGCTCAGCTCAGCTGGCCATAGTACTGCTAAGACAAATCCTCTCATGCTCAGCAAAAGTCCTTCCCAAGATCATAGCTACAAGAAGAAACAAAACATTCTTCCACACCTCTCAAGAAATCCATATACTCTTTGAACAGAATTTGGGAAAATGACTGGCAAGTGTTAAGAAAAAAAAAAATCTCAGCATCTTTTTGGAGAAGCCTGTTGATCCAACCAACCATGACTTTTCCTGTCTAGGACTGCTAAACTTCAAGAGTCTTGGACAGAGTTGGACTGTGGAGTCCCAGAATACACTCAGAGGAAGGACCATGTGAGGTGTGCAGAGCATCTTACATGGTGCAGAGAGATGTCTAGTCCTGTTGAATCTCCAGGCTGGGAGTTTACGAGCTGCCTACTTCTTGGCAAGTGATTTCTCAGAAGACCCGACTCTCTCTTGTGCTACGTTAGGTCAGGGCTTTTCGAACATTTTTCAACTCACCCAGTGGCCTCCTGCCTCTGTGGAGCATTCTCTCCAAAGGGAGCCCAATACTAAAGCAGATCAAAGCTCTCCAGGCATGAGGGGGGTTCTTACACTCCACTTTCCCCTTCTCCCACCCCGATGAAACCCATGAGGCACTTCCACAGGGTGCCTGAGGGGCCAATACCTTCCCCACTTCTAGATTTACCTTGTATGGACTTGAAGTGAGCTGCTTTGGAGCTGGCACAAAGCCAAAGAGCCAATAAACTATCCGTCAAAATGATTGTATTAAACACAGTTTCCACGAAGAGCAAAAGCACCTTCTAGGTTTCCTAGCAACAGAAATCAAGGTCTCCTGGCACTGCAGGAAAAAAAAAATCTTTGGAACATGAAGAAGAAAAAAAGAAGTGGCTAATTGAATTTAACAGCCATCTTCCAGTCTGATGGAACAAAAGAAATGACCATACATGGGAAAATAATTTCCCCATCTCTCCACCTCAACCTCCCTGTCATTTGTATTACACAGGCTGACCACTCACCGAAGAGCAAGGGTCATAAATTCAAATTTTGCTGAAAAAAAAATCAAAGGAGCTAGCAACATTATTCTTTCTTCAATCCAAGTTTTACTTGAGACAGCAAAGGTATAAGAAAGGACAATGGTGGTCATGTGGGCATTCTCCCCCTCACCCCACAGGGCACAGGACATGTTCAGATTTGAGCTTAGAAGAGCATTGTTTTCCATATCCATTTTTAATGAGCATTGCCCACTTGTAGATTAGAATTAAGTGACCTTTCTAAAGTCAAATACTATTAAATGGCAGAGTCAGGGGGGAAATCAGACCTTTTGTATTCTTTGTTACTTTATGGTTGTGTGTGTGTGTGTGTGTGTGTGTGTGTGTGTGTGTGTGTGTGAATGTAGGCACAAACATGCTATGTCATGTGTAGCTTCCACCATGTCTGACACAGGGACTTGTGTTTTCTTCTGTGTGTGCCAGGCTAGCACCTACATCCTCCCGAGGACTAGTCTCAACTTGCCATGGAGTCACGAGAGTGTTGAGATTACACACTCTCATGCTACCCGTGCCAGCTTTACATAGCTCTTAGGAATTTGAACTCAGGTCTCCTACTTTACACTTTACTCACTGAGCGTGTCCACTGACCCTAAATCAGACTTGTAAAAGACTAATGGCCCATGCCTTTTGGTAAAGCACTGAGTGACACAAAATCATTTGTTAATCAGTTATTGTCGTTGATTTTACTTCTTGTGGATCTGCCGAACAAACTCCAGTGTAGTCCTCCATCATGCTAGAGACAAGTGCTTTGCTCTGAGCTACTTCTCAGCTCTGTGCACTGGCTCTTTAGACTCCTTACCCTTTGACCTAAACTCACCCTGTAAATGGCCTGCTAGTAAAAAGTGTCTGTGGTTGGTGGGCACAGTTGTTTAGGCTTATCTACCCATGGTACCTACTAAAAGTCTCGTAAGAAGGGAAGAGCCAATTTTCCTCAGCTAATGTCTAAGGAATTAAGTTTTTAGTTATTAATAAGAAAATTGATGAGCAGTCTTACTAAGTAGAACTAAAAATTAGAGACATGTCAATAAAAGAAGCACACAAAAAAGAGTACTTTTGTTGTTGTTGGTGGTGGTGGTGGTGGTGGTGGTGGTGGTGGTGGTGGTGGTGATGGTGGTGGTAGTGGTGGGTTGGGTTGGTTTGGGTTGGTTTGGGTTGGGTTTGGATTGAGCGTTGCTGGCATCCTGGAATTACTTGTTTGAGTCTGGGCAGAGAGAGTTCTGGGCAGTCTTTGGAAGTCTCTTAGGTCCACATGGAAGAGGACCTGGTTTCCATGCTTCAAGTATACTGAGTAGAGAGAGAACTCATAGAGTAAGGAGGCAATAGTGTCTCCATTACTGATTTTCCAAGCAGCTAAGGAGGAAGACATAACCTTCACTTGGGTCACAATGCTTGGATAAGGATGAAATGACCTCTGAGGAACATTGGAAGAGATTCCGTTTGGGGATGTTTTTATTGTCATTCCCACCACTGAAATCCTTCTTTGTAAATATCATCTGTAGAAAGTTACTTGAATGGTGGCAAACCAGGAATATTTCCCCAGTTGGTTCAAAGGGTAAAAATTAACTTTTTTTTTTTTTTAAGAACATGAAGCATTTAGTGTGAGCTTAAACTCTACTTAGCGAAGATTTAGAAATTAGTGACCCAAGAATAAAAAAAACTTCCATCCACTACCCCCGCCCACCCACCCAACCACACACACCATGGAGCCAGAACTGCCTTGAGCTCAAGAATGATAATTTAGGACTGAAGGTATCTATAACAGAGCCGTCTGCATTTCAGGTAAAAAGCTCTTTCTTTAAAATAAAATCCTTTAAACTTTGTTTATATGTTACAAGTCAGTCTCAAAACTCAACGATGTCTTCTACAGCAATGTCTTCCCCTGTATTTTTCTCTAAAGGAAGTGTAAGGGGAGAATAAAGGAGAAAGATGAAGGCATTTGCATATGGCTCAAAGCGTTCATTTGAGGGAGAGTCTAAGAGCAAAGCTGTGTGATCTTTCTTCAGATGTCTGAAGACAGACTGGACTTACAATTTGGTCCCAGTCTCTGTCCCGGGAAACATTTGCCACCATCAAGCCCTGTTGTTTTCTTGTGGTACCATCCTTCTAAGGGGGCTGAGATGGAAGCAGCACTGGCATGTTTTGAATAGGTGAGACAACCTTCGAGTCTCCAGGGAAAGAGCCAAGGATGCTGGAGACTACCTGGTTGTCCCAAAAGATGTTAATTCCCTTCGGGGTAGAAATAGCACCAGTCCCTTGATGACCACATTGGGATGCCTGTGAGACAGAAGTTAGGGACAAAGTGAAAGTTGGTCAGGCTATTCAAGAAAATGTATAGAATAAGCTCCATCGACTCATTTAGTTTTCTGTCAGCAAAAGATACCAAGTCCATCAACTGATAGCCGTGGACACTCATCGACCCCGTGACTGGATTTTCAGCTTATAAAAGGTAGAGATGGAATTTTACCTATATTGATTCCCAGATGCTGATTTACATACCCACCAGTTGTGACATAAAGGTTTTTTGACTGAATGGAAGGAGTCTTGATGCCTTTCTTAACCAACAGTGCAGAAGTATATTAGGATGTTGGTGAATAACAATAATACACGTGATATGAAATTACATCCCAGCCCTGTACATCATTCATAACCTACTCCATGACACAATGGGATCTGGAAGAGTAAGTTACTTTTTAATAAATAGAAAATACAATTTGGGGCTGGGGAGATGGCTCAGTGGGTACAGTGCTTGCTGTACCAGCATGATGTCTTGAGTTTGATCCCCAGAAGCCACGGAAAGGCTGGAGGTGACAACACAAGTGCCTGTAATCGCCAAGACCTTACGGTTCCTGGTTTATTACTCCCCAGTTATCTGTCCTTTAGGGTGTGAAGCTTCTCAGCAGTGTATTCCTGAGGGTGTACAATACATCATCATTTAGGTGGATTCTATCCATCTATACACATGTAGTCTACCTTAAATAGATTTTTCGCTATGCTTTTTAAAGGATTTTTCATGTGGCTGACCTTTTTTTTTTTTAATTTAATGTGTACTGGTATTTTTTCCTGCATTCATGTCTGTGAGAGGGTGTCAGATTCCCTGGGGACAAGAGTAACAGATGGTAGTGAACTGCCATATAGGTTCTGGAAGAACAGCCAGTGCTCCTAACCACTGAGCCATCTCTCCAGCCCCGAGGGTAACCTTTTGTGTATCAACATTTTCCTTTATAACTCGTGGGATTTTAAACTCTGCTCTCATTATTTAAATTGTCTCTTTCAAACAACAGTCTGAGTCTAGTGATCCATTTTGCTCTCAAGTCATAATAGCTTTATCTAAAAATGATATATTGCTGCTAGGACTTCTGGAGGTTCATTCAGTGGGTTGAAACAGTTGATGTGTTGTTCTCTAGATGAGCTACATATCTGAGTCTTATGGGGTAAGGTCGTTGGGGTACCCCCCAACACAATTGGCTTTAATGTACTTGTCTTTACCCAAATGACAACACATTTTTCTCTCTCACAAATCATAAAGTATCTACAACCCCCCAATATATATATATATATAAAATTTAAATTCATTTCATAGCTACTATGAACAGACACAGGAATCAGGAATGACAAAACGCTATTGTTAAATGTCACGTTTAAAAAGGAATCCTGGGAAGGACATGGCGGGACCCTCGGGAGCTAAAGACAGTATCGCTGTGACCCAGCAAGCCCTCTACTAGGTATATTCTGCAAAGACATGAATGTGGGGATGGCTTATATAGTCATTGTGGTGATGTGGATGGGAATGTCCCCCATTAGCTCACATTTAACACTTGGTCTCCAGTCAGTGGCTGTCTGCGTGGGTTTAGGTGGCCTTGCTAAAGTTTATCACCGAGGCAGTTTTTGAGGTTTCGAAGGCTCGGGCCACTCCCAGTTTGCTCTCTGTTGGTGCTGGTGGTTTAAGATGTGCATCTTGTCCTTCCTGCTCTAGCAGCCAGGCCTTTCTTCTTCCATCATGGGCTCTAACCCTCTGGAATCATATACCCAGATCAATCTTTCTTCTGTAAGTCACCTTGACCATGGTGTTTTATCACAGCGATAGAAAAGTAACTAATATTCCAGTGTTCACAGAAGCATTCATTACAATAAAGACAGAAGCGACTCAAAGTGTCTGTTGACAGAGGAGCAGACAGAGTGGTATGTCTACATAATAAGATATTATAATTTCTCTGATGATTAATATGAATGACGGCTGAAGACATTAAATCAGACAAGCCGGTTCCATCGGACAAACTAAGATTCTACTCTAAATGAGGTACCTAGAGGTGGCATTCCCAGACACAGAAAACAGAGTGGCAGTGCATAAGGCAGTGCTGTTTTATGTATAACATGTGTGTGCAGTGCCCACAGAGGCCAGAAGATGGCATCAGATCCTCTGTAACTGGAGTTACAGATAGCTGGAAGCTACCATTGGGGGCTGGGAATCAAGTCTGGGTCCTTTACAAGAGCATCCAGGGCTTATGACCACTGATCCATCTCTCTCTAGCTCCCAAAACATCTTTTTAATATTTATTCTTATTTATATTTTTGTGTATGAGTATTTTGCCTACAGGTCTGTAGGTAAACCATGTGCATGCAGGGTCCTCAGAGGTCAGAAGAAGGCATCAGATTCCCTAGAACTGAATTACAGACAGTTGTAAGCTGCTATATGGGTGCTGAGAACCGAACCTGGGTCCTCTGGAAAAGCAGCCAGTGCTCTTAACCACTGAGCCATCTCTGCAGCCCCAAAACAATTTTTTTTACTACATGACTACTAGAGAGGGCTTGATTCATGTGCAGGTATTGCAGGACTCTTCCTGGGGAAACATAAACCCATGTCCATTCATTCCAGACAACACACCGATAATACACTGAAGATAGTATCCCGCTCAAGTCTAGCTCAGAAAACCAGTTGGCCTACTGGGGTCACTTCCTGAGGCTTGAGTGAGGTCACTTCCAGGAACATGCCTGACTCAAGGACTGATTGCTCTATCACTAAAAAGTCCACCTGGTGTGTGTGTGATGACTACTTCCCTGGAGCTCCTTGTGCAACCTGCAGGCTGTTCTCCTGAAGATGTCTCTTTCCCAGCAACTGTTTACCACAGGGTGACTCCAGCACAGACTCCTGTCTGGGTTGCTTACGCCTTGCTTAATTCTCCTGAACTCTTGAGTCTGATAAGCCCCCTTCCTATAAGAAATGTTTCAAACAACTGAATAAATCACTAGAATGTAACTTTCAAAGCAAAACTCTATACCAACTAATGTCACAGCTGGTGAAGTATCAAACCATATGCTTCTGTTGGGTTTTGTTGATTTTGTTTGTTACTGTTGTTAGCCCAGGCAGTCTTGAACTTGACACCTTCCTCTTGCTGCCTCCCGAGTGCTGGGACTGCAGGATTGCACCACCACACCCTATATGGGTTTCTTGCTTAACCCAAATCTGCTAATCCCATTAAATATTTGAGGAAGTCTCAAACATAGTTGACAAATTAAGTGCTCTGTTTCAGCTGTTTGACTCCAACCCATGCCGCTGTGGACAAGAAAGCAGGCTGTGCACAGATCTGTAATTGTCCCACACAGTCCTGAATACAGCCAGCCTGCAATACGCACAGCACAACATGAATATAAAACACACAATGAATATAAGATGCACACTACAAGAACTTTAGTGAATGGATAAACATCATTGAAGCATTAGTCTCCATGGTCAGTAGAGCCTGAAGCTGCCCAAATAGTATATTTTTATGCTTCTTTAATAATCTCCATAGATCTCAGGGCAAGAAATTAATTTTGTTTTGTACCAATGTCATCACTAGATTGATGATGGTCGTGTGTGGAGCCTGGCTACAGGATGTTCCCAAACGCACAGCCGTGTATGGTCTTGAAAAATGAACAGAATCATTTTTCTCTGGAGATATATGATTACACTGGGATATCAGAGAGATTGCTTTTCTCAGAATATAGGGAGCGCTAACTGTGTTAGGATGACAGCCATGAAATGAGAATTAGAAACAAAAATGCCCTCTTTCCTGTTATAGCTTATCCAGATAGGGGTGCCATTTTAATTTAGGAAATTTTATTGAACAGCCTGTAGGTAACAAAGAAACTTTATAGTCAGGGATAAATGACCCCCACTTAAAGCCAGGAATATGTGCATGTAGCATATGCAAATAAACACATTTTGAATTGTAAATAGTTTCCAAATTAGCATTTTACTTTTACTTCATAACCAAAGTGACATTCCCATGGAGAAAGTTTTTATTTAATAGAAATTATAAAATGTGACTTCAGCTAATCTTTATTAAGTGGATCTTCTTGTCTGCGTGGCAAGGTGGGCAGGTGCATGACAAAGGCAGGCCTGAGCCTCAGGGGACAGAGGGCTGACTACTTACCTGCCCTTACTACAGCGTGACTCAGACACAACAGAAAACCACACACAGCAGGGAAAATACAAGCCACGGGAGCCAGTCATGTCCTCAGAGCAAACTAAACACAAAATCCCAAACTTTATCAGAATGTAAGAATGGTAACTGAGTATGTTAATGATGTTTTTTACAGTACTGGACACTGAACTCGGGGTTTCAATGATACTAGGCAAATGTGAATACTTGCTTGTAGGGTGTAGGCCCTCATCTGCTCTGCCATAGGGCACAGCAGCTTGGGGAGGCAGAACACTGGGAGTTTGACTGCACTTATCCCACACCACTACCAGGGCAGGTGCCAGGCTGTAGGGAAGTGCCGAGGCACCATTCAGGAGGGAGGAAAGCACAGTCTGAGACATGGGAAAGCTGGAACTGGTTCCGGGGTCCCGGGGTCTGTGATGAGCCAGACCTTGCCGTTCTCTGACTCTTGGACATCCAGGCACCGTTGGGAGTCGCAGAAGAGCAGAGAATGTAGTCAGGGGGTCCTGTGGACTGGGAGCAGCGTCTAGCCCACTCTGGCTTGTCCCAGCAGAGAGACTGTCCTTAGCTTGGCAGAGGCAGGCTTGGTAGCTGTTGTGAATTGGGAGCGCAGAGGGGCCTTCTACGGGAGATTAGGCTGCGGCTCTGTAGGTGAAGGCCTTCTTCATGGCTCCCCACAGTGGATCTTGGTGAAAAGAGCCAGTCCATGGGTCTAAACAGTTTATTGTCATTCCAGAAAGTGGATGCATAAAATCATACCCCACTTCTCAGGGTGGGCCTGAGATGAAATACCTTTTGCAGGGAGGAATGTCTGGGAAGGGAAGCTTATTAGCCAAGCCCTCTGCCTCTAGGTACCTCATTAGTATGGAGAACTCTGTTTTGGGCCTAGGTGACCTAGGACATGTTTCTTTTATGTGAGAAGCATGGCATGTGTTCCAAGTCAGGAGTCTGGCAGGGAGCTGGAAGTCGCCTAAGCCTCAGGTATGTGCCCACCGAGTGTCTGGGTCTTGACCTGCTCTAGCTTATCAAACTTCCTGAGGTGGTTTTATGACCCACACTTGCTAATTTTGTTAATGTAATAATACTGCTTTACTTTTAACTTTTTTGTGTTTGTCTGTGTACCGTGTGCATGCAGTGCCTGTGGAGGCCAGAAGAGGGCATCAGATTACCTGGAACTGGAGTTAGACATGGTTTTGAGTCGCCATGTGGGTACTGGGAACTGAATTCAGGTCTTCTGCAAGGGCTACCAGTGCTCTTAAATGCTGTGCCATCTCTCCAACCCACCAGGAGCTATTTTTCATTTGCAGGTTACAAACAATTTAAGTCCTCAAAATAACTTCAGGACTGGGTGTGCTAAATCCCCTCTATATTCTCTGTAGATTATACCAACACATGATGATTGGTCCAAGAAGTAGAGCACACCACCAGAGTGGAAAGGGAATGGCTTAGAAATTGCTATTTAAGGAGTGGTAAGGCACTGTCCCTTGCAGTTGGGCTTTGCTATGAATCCCAGGGTTACTGGCATATGACTAATAAAGGTACCCAGAAAAATCATATGATGACCAGCACTCAGAATCAATTAGGTGAACGACACTCTTCTAAGGACTCACCTACAAGAAGAAAAACACAACTAGGAATGGGAATATTTGGGTTTTCAAGTGCTCTCTACGCAGATAAGTTCTCAATAGAAGACATTTAGCAATACAGGTGATGCATCTTAAATGATAATCAGGTAGATAAGACTCAGGAAGATCTGCTAGAAAAGCATCATCCAAGCAAGATACCACATGAACTACTCATGCTGACTTAAATTTTCTGTAGTCCCCTGACAAGGGGAATGTAAATACACAAAGCTACTTCCCTCCTCTCCTCCACTTCCTCTTCCTCCTCCTCCACCTGAGTCTGATTAGTTTTTATCTTCATCTTGACCCAGTCAAGAGTCACCTGAAAAGAGGTAATCTCAACTGAGGGATTGCCCAGATCAGTCTGGTCTGTGGTCATGTCTGTGGGCAATTGTCTTGATTGTTGACTGATGGCACCATTCCCTGGGCATGAGGTCCTGCATTGTGTAAGACAGCTGAGCAAGCCACAGGGAGCAGGCAGAAAGCATCATTCCTCAATGGTTCCTGCCTACAGGTTCTTCCCTTGAGTTCCTGTCCTGACTTATATAAGTCAGGAAGTATAAGCCAAATGAAAAATTTCCTCAGATGTTGCTTTTAGTTTTGGTGTTTATCATAACAATAAAAAAGCAAACTAAAATAATGCTGTAGACCCTCCAAAGTTTGTTTTTCAAAGAGTATTTTTTAAAAACCAACTCATATGATTACTAAACATATTTGTCTTAGTTACTTTTCTATTGCTAGGACAATACACCATGACTAAGGCAACTTATAAAAGAAAGCAATTAACTGGAGGCTTGCTTACAGTTTCAGTGTCCTGGCTGGTTTTGTGGGTCAACTTGACACAAGCTGGAGTTATCACAGAGAAAGGAGCTTCAGGTGAGGAAATGCCTCCATGAGATCCAGAGGTAAGGCATTTTCTCAATTAGTGATCAAGGGAGGAGGCCCCTTGTGTGTGGTGCCATCCCTGGGCTGGTAGTCTTGGGCTCTATAAGAAAGCAAGCTGAGCAAGCCAGGAGAAGCAAGCCAGTAAGAAACATCCCTCCATGGCCTCTGCATCAGCTCCTGCTTCCTGACCTGCTTGAGCCCCAGTCCTGACTTCCTTTAGTGATGAACAGCAATGTGGAAGCATGAGCTGAATAAACCCTTTCCTCCCCAGCTTGCATCTTGGTCATGGTGTTTGTGTAGGAATAGAAACCCGACTAAGATAGAGGGTGAGTCCATGACCATCATGCAGGGAGCACGGCGGTAGGCAGGCAGGTATGGCACTGGAGCCATAGATGAGAGTTCACATCTGATCCACAAGCAGGATGCAAAGAAAGGGAGACTGAGCCTGGTGTGGGTCATGTAAAACAGCTTCTAATAGTATGTTTTTTCAAGCCCAAACATTCGAACGATTATTTCAGCATGCAATCAATATAAAAATTTACTTCGGGCTAAGACTTCAAAAATCTGCTGTCCATCTTATGCTTGAAGTCATTGAGGAGAGTTCATTGCAAGTACTTCGCAGCCTTGCGTTGCCTGAGGACACCAGATGAGAAGCACGGCTTTAGAACCTTGCTTCCTACAATGTTGTCTGAGGACCTGCTGCTTGGCGGCATCTGGAGACTGTTACAAATGCAGAACCTCGAGCTCCATTTTAGGCATAGCAAATCACAACCTGCATTTTAAGATTCTCAGCTGTATCCTGTGCATTTCAAAGTCCGAAGAGTATCAGTGGAGACAGAGGGAGTCATCTGAATGCTGAAATATCTCCATTGACATTCAAGAACCAACTATGATCAGGATCTGGGAACAATCACAACCTGAGGACAAAAAGAAGCAACTTGATTAAACACTGTTGCCAGTTTGAGTATTTGTTTCCTAGTCTTCAAAATGAAGCTAATCTTTTCCATCTTCTGGATGATGTTAGTGCTGCAGGCAGTAGAAAAGAAATATACGGTGCCTGACCTCTAAGAGGTGAAAGGTTTCACAGAGTAGATGTGGTAATGATTGCATAAAGCGTTTAGGCTTCGAGATTTTAACTATGAGGAACACAAATGAAGCTCTGAGAAAACTGGCCAAGCCAAGGGACTTTCAGAACGCCGCTGATGCTGCCTGTCACTATCCTGCATGTTTGCCAGGAGTTTGTCATTAGTAAGAATTGACATCAGAAAGGTTTTTCTTATGGGAGAATGGGGGCTGGTATGTGGAGGCGGTCCTATGGGGTTAGTGCAGGTGCTAGGAGTCACATACCACGATCTTAAGCCAACTACGGCTCCCCACAGCAAAACAACCTCAGAGTTCTGGACACCTGGCTTGGTTAGGAATTAACACGGTAGAGAAGATGAAACCAACGGTCCCTTGACCGTGCACCATCTGGTCTTTCCACTGAGCTGGCATGTTGGATCAAGCCACCCTATTCCAGCTGTCAGACTATGTCAGCATCTCTAGGAATAGTCGTCAGCTGCACATAACTCAGGGCTGAGAACTGGAAACACATGAATGTTTTTGTTGGAAGATTCACCATCCCCACCTTTTCTAAGGTCTTTTTGTCAAGAATGTCAAGTACCTCCAGAAATGGCTATGTGACTGTACAGATAGATGCATGGGGCCTGGGGTCAGCCTGGGGCTTTTAAAGAAAGCCATGAATCAGAGTAGCTCGGAAGAAGTGATTCTGCAGTAATAGAAAACCTTGGGTTTGGATTGCTCTGTCTTATACAGTAGTTTTCTTCTTAGCACAGAACCTTAATGCCTTATGCTGCGTGCTTCTACATCCATAAAACACGGAGTTTTATTTTAATATATAATCCTGCCAGGGCATTTCAAGCCGTACTTTTACAATTTGATTTTCTTGTTCATTGGACCAAAATGTAAACTATTCTGTTTATCCATTTATAAGTGTGCAATTTAGTAGCACTGAGCACATTCAAGTGTTGTGGCTCCATTGCCACCACCGTCTCCAAAAACTTTCATGTTCCCAGACTTAAACTACATCACTGTTTGTAGTCCGCGCCCCTGGCAACCATCATCCTACTGTGTCTTGTGAATTTGATGTCTGTTAGGAAGGCTTTCCCTTTCCAGTCAAATCTCTTCATTCTTTTGCCAGAGGTCAGCTGGCTGCACAGGTATGCACCCATTTCGGGCTTTCTATTCCAGAGCTCAGTTAGCAGCAATAATTCGCATTATTCAGTAGAACTATGTGATACAGTAAATTCCTTCATTTTTTTTTAAATTCAGATAAAAATTTCCAGAAGTGTTAAACAGTTCTCAAGTCTCATGTTTTTAAAAGTGCGACAGTGCAAAAACCCATTGGTATTTTATACGGCGATATTTATAACTAAGAAAAAAAAAATCCTTTAAAACAGGATATGGTCTGACGGCAAGTTTTCTTTTTTAGGGCAGCAGCTGCCACCTTTGTGCTGATTACTACTGTGACAAACGATAATGCAGTTTGGATTGGGCTCAGTCTACTCTGTATCCAAGGACTGTGCTATGAACATTTTAAATTCTTATGCAAATTATTTAATCAATAATCCGTTTCCATGGCAAAGATATAGAAATAATGTTTGTACACCAATCAGGACTGTGGTAAAGTTTAAACGGTAAAGGTAAGCTTCAGAGGCCTTTTTTTTTTTTCACCTGTGATATTCTAAAGGAAATGTTGGGTGCTGTGTTTACTGACTAGTAGAACTTAGGGAGTATTTTAAGCATCAGTTTATCTAGGTGCCATCAGATGGTCGGGGTCTTAAACCAACTATTAAAGCATTAAGATATTAAAAATCACTAAGAGTGATTTTACACACCGGGCAGTGGTGGCGCACGCCTTTAATCCCAGCACTTGGGAAGCAGAGGCAGGAGGATTTCTGAGTTCAAGGCCAGCCTGGTCTACAGAGTGAGTTCCAGGACAACCAGGGCTACACAGAGAAACCCTGAGTGATTTTGCAAATGCCTTCCAGGAGAGCCAACCTCACAAAATTCTGATTGTACCATAAGCCATGATACATTATGTGTAATTTGAGTCTTTCTTGCTGCATTTTTTTTTTATCCAGTCTATATTACTCTCGACTGTAAGAAAGGTGTCCTACTGGCAGTGTGGTGTCCTCTGCCTGGGGACATGGTGAGATGGTTCTACCCACCAGGCCCTGAGGCAGGATGTGACTTGGCAGGTTCCACAGATATACACATGAGGACAACCCTAGAGGCCCCTAGGACATGGTACTTTCCATAAAGTGAAGAATGGTTGATGAAAGGGGCCTTCACAAGTACCAGCGATGGAGTCATACAGAAAACGATACTGTCTCCCAGACTCTGGCATTTAGAGATCGGGAGTTAGTACAAATGCTGTGAGACGTTGTTCTTTAACAGATATGAGGAGAAAATGATGAATTGGGCCTGGAAAGGCTTTCCAGAGAAGGTAGAGTTGACTGGGAACTTCCAGAATGAATAGAAATAAATTGTTCATTATACAGAGTAGAAAGAAGGGGACAGCTGACATACTTCAGAGTAGGTCTGGAATGTGGAGCTGGAGCCATGGCTCAGAGGGACAGCACTGACTGCTCTTCCAGGGGACGCAGGTATAATTCCCACCACCCACAGGTGACTCACAGCCATGTAAATCCAGTTCCAGGGAACCCGACTCAGTTCCATTTATTTTAAAGGTCAAAAGACCCTTGGTAAATTTATGTTCTAGTTTTACCAATGTAGTCTTTTCACCACCAAATATGTTACATGTTTTATGGAACTAAAACTTAAAAAAAAAAAAAAAAAAAAAGAACACCAAAGGCAACAAAGCCATAAAAAAGTAGACTCTAATGTGTAGGCTTAGTGGGGGTCCCAAGTCTACTCCACCACAGGGCTCGGGTTATTCAGGGGAGGCAGGACTCCCACGCTGTCACCAGGCAGGTGTCGGGCTATGGGGAGGACCGTCTGGGGAGGAAAGTTTAATTGGCTAAGTCCTCCAGGCCTTTAGGTACCTCATTAAAATGTTAATCTGCCTTGAGGCTATGTGACCTGATGTCATATCTACCTACAGAGGGGCTTGGGGCATTGCCCTTACATGACTGATGGCTACAAATCTATGGAGGGCTGCAGCCTCGTGTCAGGAGCCTAGTGCCTGCTGTCCCTCAGGGTCACTGGGTTTCCAACCTTAGCTCAACCAGGAACCAGGCTGCCTTTCACGGTCCTACAAGAATGAAAAACATTCTTATTAGTATCTTTCCTACCTCCTCCAGCAGCAACTGCTGAAACTAATTTTACCTTGGTTTTTCCTGGTTATTTTCTCTTTCTTCTCAACTCCAAACTTAGTGGCTAGCAAAACCCCTGTATTATATATTTTATGTATAATTGGTAACATCATTATATTATAAAAATATTTGCAGAACACCTTTTTAATACATGAATTATTTAATGCTTATACTCATAACATTAACTAAAGATTCTTCTAACTCAAATAATATTTACAACTTTACTTGGCCCAGAAAGGCAAATGGGTCAGGATTCCTAGCCTGGCAGAATTTAATGGTGTGTGTATATTGAGATAGATGTAATTAATAAGCATGCAATATTGAAAGTATATAGAAAGCACTAAATAATTCAGAAGAAACAAACTATTTCTGGGTAATTCAAACCTTCATGGAGAAAGAGTCATTTTATCGAGGCCAACTGTCCCCAGTAGACACACGGGAATGGAGAAAGATTATTCGAGACACAGAGAAAAACAATAGAGAAGTCATTTGGTACTTCCTTTAAGTGTCAACAGCCCACCTGCCTTAAAATCTAAAAGCAAAAATGAAAGGAGTGCTAAGGTTTCTATCTGCTGTGATGAAACACCAGGGCCAAAGCGACGTGGGGAGGAAAGGGCTTGTCTTACTTATGCTTCCACATCACAGCTCATCACCAAAGGAAGTCAGGGCGGGAACTCAAGTAAGGTAGGAACCTGGAAGCAGGAGCTGATGCAGAGGCCACGGAGGGGTGCTGCTTACTGGCTTGCTCCTCATGGCTTGCCCAGCCTGCTTTCTTATGGAACCTAGGACCACCAGCCCAGGGATGGCACCGCCCACAATGGCCTGGGCCGTCCCTATCAATCAATCACTAATTAAGAAAATGCCTGACAGGCTTGCCTATAGCCCCATTCTTATGGAGGCATTTTGTTAATTGAGGCTTCCCCCTCTCAGATGACTTTAGCTTCTGTCAAGTTGACATAAAAACTATCAAGCACAAGGAAGCTGGGGATATATGTCAGTAGCAAAATGCTTGTCTGGCATATGTGAAGCTCTAAATCCTATCCCAAGGTGTGAATAAAATCCTAGCTATGTGCATTTACACTGCAACTCAGTCCTTCTAGAAAAGGAAAGACTTGAAAGTCACCGCTTGCCCCACTGAGACTTGTGCCACTACTGCCACCCGAGGGCTTATCTTGCCATGCTGGTCATTCTTCAGGGGAATGCTGCAGTTAGCTGTTCCTCATTTGGAAATAGCTGACAGGAAGACATATGGGAAAAATATTCCAGAAAATATTCTAGAGGGTCCAAGGAGGTAGACACAGCCATCTTCCTACGTGGAGTATAACTCTAATAGAAGCGTGTTCAGTCCAAGAGGGGTCCTCTTGCACTTCAGACATCTCATCAGGCATCAGAGAAGAACTGGGATACATCAGAAGAAGGTTGGCAAATGATTTCTTCTGATTGGCTATCATTAAATGTTAAAATTTATCTTCCTTTAATAGAAAAGCACACATGCCTTCAGGATGTTAAAAGAGGAGGGGGACTTATGTCAGGTCTAAAATTAAACAACATTAAGTCTATTACCTCCTGTAGCAATGGGAATGTTACCATATCTTTGGATATGTACAGTTTGAGGAACTTTAAGCGGTGTAATAAACTATTAAAAAGGAAATACTTCTGTGAGGCTGGCTGAGAAATATGAAGGAGAATTTATGTTAGTTTTCAAATGTGGCTGTAGTTTAAGCAGACAGAAATGACAGTATAATTAGTCACAGTATGTGGTACAGTAATGAGAGACTCTGGGGAGCCTTAGCTTACCGGAGCCCCCCCCCCCACCCCGAGCGAACACCATGGAGTCGGGGATCGATGCAAAAAGCAAGAGGAATTTATTGTTCCAGCATGCTGGGGCCGCCCTGCACACCAAAGAAGGAGAGAACGACCCTGCGCAGTCTGTGCATGGAGATTTTATAGCTTCTAGAGCAGCAGCCATTAGGCACAATGTGATTGGCAGGACAGTGTGACTTTTAAACTTATTGGTCTTTAGGGAATGTGGTAGTTGGGGCTTAATCAGCCCCTCCCTTCCAGCCTATGTGCTCTCTAACCTGTCTCTTCCAGGAGGGGAGGGGTGCCCATGTGCTCGGGGCCCTGATGGAATTTTCCAAAGTTCCTGAGCTGAACTCTTCAATAACAGCACTAGGGTAGAGTTACTGCTAAATGGTGACACCTTTTGAAGTTGTGTGACTAATGCCATAAAACCATCTGTGTTGCACCAGAAGCGCGGCAGTGTGATAATTGTTATGCATCTTGGCTTGCTAGGGATTAACAATGAGCTCTTTTTAAAAACCCACTAATTTAGGAGGACTTAAAATGAAGAATGGTCTGAAATTATTCATGGCTTTTTGTGGTATTAATCTGTATGCACTGGCAGAGGGTGATAACGAATTTAGGGTAGGTAGCTTAGCATAGGTCTGTAAAATCCGATTTGTAATATACAACTAAAGTCACTCAAAAGACGTTTTTAGAAGCCAAGAAATATGAGATAAAAAGAAACATACCAAAGTAAGGCAACTAGGAAATGAAGTATTTCTTCAGTAAGCACAGGGTTAATGTACCATCGACCACAGGAAAGACAATTCTATTTAGAAACACTTGCCCAAGAAAGCAGTAAGCAGTAAGGAGTTCACGGTCACACATCTGCCAGTCCAGTTCCCACTCCAGTGCCCATATTATTGGCGAAGGTGTCAAACTCTACAGTAATACTAAAAACTTGTGCTCAGGTTAGTTCTTCCCTTCTCCTAGGGGTGTGCTGGGGACCAGAGCCAGGCTCGCTCATGCTAAGCCACAAGCCTGCACTGAATTGCATTCCTAGCTCCTGCTAGGCTTTCCTCTTCATGTACAGCCAACCTCTATCTGCTGGAATCTCACAACGACAGATCCTCCCGAGGTATCTGGATCATCAACTTTATGAGCTTACACGATTTTAGAAACCCAAATTAGAAAATGTTTGAAAGGCAACGTGGAAAGTGAGGTTCTTGTACGTGTTCTAATGCAATGGTGGCGAGACCCGCCCGAGAGAAACAACACTGTGTAAAGTTTATGAATACCTGTGAAAAACAGGCTACTAGTCAAAAAGTTATAAAGCTACTTAGATGCTGTTGGCAGACTGCAGAAAAAAGACACAGAAAGAATAACCAATCATAAGATTAGGCTTCATTATGTGGGGCAGTATTTGTAGTCTCTGGGTTTTGTTGTTGTTGGTGTTGTTGTTGTTGTTGTTGGTGGTGGTGGTGGTGGTGGTGGTGGTGGTGGTGGTGGTGGTGGTGGTGGTGGGTGCATATGCACGCATGCCAAGCCACCCAGTTTAGCAAAGGCAGAGCTGCAAGAAGCTGGACTAGAAGAGGACATCAGATCCCTGGCACTGGAGTTACAGTTGTGAGCTGCCACGTGGGTGCTGGAAACTGAACCAGGGTCCTCTGCAAATACAGCCAGTGCTCTCAACCACTGAGCAATTTCCAGCCCGAGAAATTTTAAACAGTAGAAAGCATGTGTGCTTAATGGGAGCTGTTTATGTAGGTTCAAAAGATATGGGTTTTCCCTGGGCTATCTCAGTCATGACCTATTCAAATTCACTTGCAGCAATAGGACACACAGAAGAGCCACTCTACATTAACCCACGATTTGCAAGACTGATTATTATTCCCCTTCCTTCCACATAGCTAGCGCTGGCCATGTGTTTACTACCCTGGGTTCTGCAGGAAATTTAAAAAAGAAACTACTTCCAGGCCGCCTTCTCTTAGACACTGCCTCCTGTCTATAAAATCTTTTCCCTTTAGTGTTTTATAAAATGTCTTGCCTTTCAGCATTCCATATTAAGGACCACTTGACTTCTTAAAAAGCCAAGATTCAAGAATTTATATTAGTTGAGGTTGCATTAGGGGAACCTAAAGTTAATAACTAATGTTGCCCTAGATGTGGTATGTGAAGAACAGGGATACAGACTATCCTTAGAACATTGTGACAAACTCAGTAACATTTTCTCATTCCACATGGGGCTACTGGAGCCTGAAAATAACAACAGAATTGATTATTACCGAGTTGTCAAATTATTTTGTAATGTTAATTTTTCTAAAAATACAAAATGTTATATTTTTAAATTTGCTCTACTCCTGTTTTAGAATTATTTTAGCTGTTGTAGTTTTAAAATACAGTGCCAAAGCCAGGCAGTGGTAAAGCATACCTTTAATCCCAGGACTCTGTGAGTCCTTGGTTAGCCCAGTCTACATAGTGAATTCCAGGACCGCCAAAGCTAGAGAGAGAAATTTGTCTCCAAAACAAACAAACAAACAAAAACAACCATATCGTGCCACATAAAACAACATGTATTTAATGGCCAATTAAAAAGCTTTAGAAGAATAAGATTCTGAGCCAGAAGATGATATATATCTACCATTTCAGCATTCTGTAGGCAGGGGCAGAAGACTCTGGAGCTGGGGCTAGCCTGGGCTACAACAGTGAGATCCTTTCTCAAGGGAAACAAAGCAAAATATTATATGGTTCAATGTCTAATACAGCTTTTAGAAATTCATTCCTTTTCTCCTCAAAACATTGATGTTTGGGATATTTAAAGTACTGCAAAATTTGGAATGGTTCTTGCTGATTTGAAACAATTTCTCATGATTTCCCACAGAATTTCACTAACTCTATGAAAGAATCTGAGGGTCTTGTGAATATTGCTGTTAATAAAAGCAAGTTGATGACTTATTTCCAGCCTTAATACTGTAATGTGAGTCACAGATATTGTAAAGGTTTTCTTAAAGTTTACACTGCTGTTGGTATAATGAATATGATTCTCGTCTCACTGGTTTTTAGCACTGTCATTAAGGCCTACGATGTAGAAACAGACTTAAAGGATATGCTCCAGCAATTTTAGTGATCATCATCTCTTCAAATTCTACTTTTTTCCTCTCTTCTTTTAGGGTCTCCATTAAGTTTATATCTGTAGTGCTTTATCCAATGGTCCCCTGAAATAGGTAATTTTTCATTCTGTTCTGATTGCCAATCTGTAAGAAATGCACTGTGTGCTTTCCCATTTTTATTATGTGTGCTGTGCATGCACATACACACCTCTATTGGCGTGTGAGCACATGTGTGAGTGTGTATGTAGGTGTATTCTTCATTTGAAACTCAACCTATCTGATATCGGCAATCTTCTACCTTGTTCAGTAAGGCAGAATCTCTCTAAGTCAGAGCTCACTGATTAGCTGGACTCCCTAGACAGCTTGTTCTGAGATTCCTTTCTCCACCTTTCCAGCTAGAATTGCAGGTGGGTCAGCTCGCCCACCTAGCCTTTAAGTGGTCCTGAGGATCCAAGCTCCAGTCCTCATGAGTTAACCATCTCCAGAGCCCCTATGGTGTTTAATACGGTAAACTGTTACCTACACATGGGTCTAGGTAATGATGGATCAACGAATGACACAGAGTGTAAGATAAAATAAACCCCCTCCTCCCCAAGCTGCTTCTGTTGTGATGTTTATCACAGCAATGGAGATCAGACTACAGCAGCCTTGCATGTGCCGTTGCTGAATCTGGCAGATGGACACATTTTAATATTTTATAAAATGCATGGGATAAGTTTATCCATATAAAGTTTGGAAATCTTAAAAGATGTGTGTGATAATCACCAAACAGAAAAATGTACCATCTGCTTCAGTGTTCTCACTTTAGGGGCACAGGCCTGGAACCCCAGCATTCAGGAGGCTGAGACAGCAGAATCACAAGTTCAAGGCTGGCCTCCCGACCTCCCCCTAAAAAAGGCTACAATTTACTCATACATTGAATTAGATCAGCTAACGCAGAATATAGCCTCCTACTGATCATGAGTAAGAAAAATCATTCTGAAAACACAGCAATAAATTTAATTCACCACAGGGGAACATGAGCCATTAAGATGAACTCAGCAGTATTAATTCTAATTTATTTCCAAAAAACAGCTTGAAATGACAACTTCAATGAGATTTTAAAGTAGACCAAGAAAAAAAACTAGAGAGTCTGAGAACCACTAAACACATTATTAGACAGTGTGAAGTCTACAGAGTCCACTGGAAGTAACCAGAAACATGATGAAAATTTCAGAAGAAAAAAAAAAGCTGGTCCACACTGTGAGTCACACATAAATACAGACACTGCCACCTAAACTGAAAATCTAAACAGCTGCACAGACCACTGACCATAGGAAAGAATCATTAAAACATTTGTGAATAGGCTTTTCATTTTTTCCTTTAAAAAAAAAATGCTTCTTTGTATAGCTATTCATTACACATTCATTTATATATCAGAAAATTTAAGGAATACGAACTAAAGAAAAATGGAACCACAAAGAAATTAATAATAGAAATTACTTTTTAAAAAATGCTTTTGGAAATATGATCTCCCCCTCCCCCGAATGTCTCCTGAGTGCTTAGACTGCAGGTGTGCTCCACCACTCCAGTGCTTAGACTGCAGGTGTGCTCCACCACTCCAGTGCTTAGACTGTGGGTGTGCTCCACCACTCCTTGCCTAGAAATTTTAGTTCAAGGAAAGCCTGAAGAAGTCCTAATTTTTGTGTCAAATATCACCAAACAATATTGAAAGTAAATTTCAGTATCATTTCATATAATGCCTACTGACAAAATTACCCTGAATAAATGGCTATGTTAATAGCCATAGTAAATAAATATTAGCCAACAATTATAATAAAGCTCTCAAAACACAGCAAGAAATGTTAATGAACATGTATGTGCTTTTTTACTACAAGGTTGCTTTAAAATGAAGAGGAGGATGTGTGCTTTTGTTTCATTAGTATAAATAGTTGTTAAAAGTCATTTGAAGACAGGGTGAGCCCCATGTTCTCCTCTGCTACCTCCCTCTGTCCCTTTAAATGGAGACTCATTCAGGTTGGTGAGGAAAGAAGGAAGAAAGGAGGGAGAGAGAGGAGGGGGAGGGATCTCCGAACTCCGAATTTTCTCATGTTTAGTCAGTAAAACAATGGAGTTAGAACAGCCAATTTTATTTTATTATTAGTTTATTTGTATGCGTTTTTTGACTGCATGTGTGTCTGTGTACCATGTGCACCCCTGGCGCCATTGGAGACCAGACTTAACCACCAAGCCAACTCTCTAGTGCCTTGTAATGGAAGTCTTACTGAGTCATTATAAAAATACTATTTCACTTATCTTCACAGTTAGATACACTAACTTGTAATTAAAGGTAATACGATCTTCATAATAGTCACTCACACTTCAGTAAACAATTTAACTTTTAAGTATTAAAAAATCACTTTTAGGGATAACATTAGCTATGAACACGCCTATCTAGAAATATCTGTATTTCTACTGGGGACCAAAGGAAAGGTTATAGAGAGAAAGACACTTTATTGATGGGTTAGGGTCGAATGCCATTGTCAAACAGAGAATACAAAGGCTTCAGCAAGCTTGCACTAAAAAACGAAAACACTGTGTACATTTTAAATTACACAGTAGGGGTAAGGGGGCAATGACTCAGTGAAAAGAAGGAACTACAAAGAAATTACAAAAAGAAAGGGTTTTTTAAAAGATTACCTTCAAAGGGGTAAAAATTTAAATGCCTGTTAAAGTGATTTTTGTCCTTTTTTGAGTTACTGATTTTCAAGAAACTTTGAAGAACAGAAATGACATCCTAATTGAGAAATTTCGTATACCTGGTGTTACGGCACCCTCTACAACAGAGTATATTTATATGAACTTGTTTTCCTAATGTGTGACTGTACAAACTTTATGGTTTTAGCACTTAGTTTACTTCTATGGCACCCGCTGGAAAGGCTACTAATCTGTCGGGTTTCAGTATCAATACCAGCAAAGAGCGGTCTCAACAAAGCAATCTTGAGTTCTAAACTATTCCAACTGTGGGCCTTAATCACCCAGCTCTTCTTCCACATCACTTCTCCGAGTTCTAAACTGTAGTGAACCGGCCTCTTAAACGCCTTCTGAATTCAAATGCATGCACAGGTAGGGAAACCATTGCTGTAGGGGGAAAAAATGCCCAGTGAGAAGTGAACACCAATATCTAACTTCTAAGGGACATTTCACTAACTCGCACTGTGAATCTTGATATACAATAACTGAAACAATAGCTAACAGTGCTCCAGGTTTACTATATCTAAACTTTCAAACATGAGTCCTTTAAGAGAAAAGTTATGTTCACTTTCTAGCTTGGGTGGAAACTCGTTTTCCCTTATCTAAAGGAAATACGGCATACAACCACAGCAGATATTTCATAGTTCTAAGATAAACCTGGTGAGACTGTCTTGTTTTTAAAAATCTATTAATTTTTCTAATGTTCAATCCCTAATGCTGCTCGTTTTCGCAACACCGCTTAACAGATGTAATAGAACAAAAGCTTTTTCCAACACAGGCTAACGAAAGGCTACAAAGTTAAGCCTTCTCTCTGCAAAGCGACAAATGGAGGACCTCGGTCCACTCGGAGTGAAGAGCCGAAGCACAGTGTGCAGAGAGAGAGGCCCAGAAATAAGGAAACAGAAAGCAGAACAAGAGCGGGCAGGAACTGTGTTACTAGGGGCTCGAAAAGTCGGGAAAAAGCCGGCTTCCTCCCGCTTGAGGTCCGTTCCCCCTCCGGACTCCAACCGTTTCCGCTCAGAGTAACCGCAAAACCCTTCCCGCGCGGGAACTCGGCAGAGGAGGAGTCTTAGGTCCCGCCCTTCTGGCGAGTGCATAAAGCCTACCCGGGCCGCGGTGTCTCTGGAATGTTCTGAAGAGAGGAAGCGTGCCCCTCCGCGGGCTGAGGAACGCTCGGCGCCAGATGGCGCTACCGCACCGAGAGCCAGAGCCTGCGCCTCAAGGGAGATGGAAAGAGATGCCACCGGAAGTGAGCGCTCAAACGAGCCTCCCGTACCGGATATCCAGCCTTCTAGCCTGTTCCCGCGCGAGGGCGGAGCTACAACCGGAACCGGCCTGCGAACGCGGGGCCTCGTGGCGGAAGAGCAAGGAGGTGCCTGGGAGGTTCTGACTTCCGATGCGCGCGCCTGGTCTTGGCGTGAACGCGAGGGGCGGGGCCTCCGGGCGCGCTTGCGCATTAGGAGGGCGTTGTTGCTGGAGGCCTGTGCTTGTTTCTCCATCTTTGATCGTTCGCTGGCCTCGCAAGGCGAAAATGAAAAGTGGTGTCTTAGCAGGTTTTTGTTTGTTTTGTTTCTTTTCCACCCGTAGGGGTTGATTTCTGGCTGTAAATCCCATTTCTGGAAATCTCTGGAAAGTTAGCCATGTACAAGGTAGTCTCGAGCTGTTTTCTTGCCGTTAATCCCTCTAAATTTATCCCAGCCGGTATCAGCCCTGGGTCTGATCTCATCTTGTCTCTCGTTACCCACTCGAGGCTATTCCGTGACAGCTAATAACATCTAAGGCCTTGGAGAAGCATATGTTACGGGCTTTTGAAGCGCTTAAGTTTTACCTTTTTTTTTTTTTTTTGTCAGGATATCGGCATTCTGTGGTGTGGCTTTGCACTGAACAGTTTGTTGAGAGAAAGCTGCCGGAGGGAAATCCCGCCCCTTTCCCACGTTGGCAGTGTCTGATCAAAACCCATTTTTAAGTAAATGGACAGTACTTCACCCTCGTACGTGGTCTTTGTTTTGATTTCAGATATATCATGAGGACTATGAACTTGTATTGCAGAAAATATAAACAGAATTAGTGTCCACCTTTATATACATACATTTTAGGCTAAAAGACAGTTTCCCAAAGCTCCCGAGTTTCCCAGAAATGTCTTCAGCTTTTGATAAAAGCTTGTAGGAATTTCAGAGGTTTTTGCTGTCAAAGATTTAAATAAAATCAAACATAAAAAGTAACAAAACACACGTGTGTGCGCGCGCACACATCATTTTGTGTTGGCCAATTACTTTTGGGCATGGGGCCTTCCCTGAAGGGTACTCCATTGGGGAAAATTGATTTTACCTTTCCCAGTATTGTACATATCTCTTGGTTAGGAATAGAACTTTGTCTTCTCTATCCCCTAGTTTGTATTGGGATTTTTTTTTTTTTTTTTTTTTTTTTCCCCTGCTTGAACCTGTTCTGAGTGAAAACTCCTGGGGGGAAAAAGCTGTGTGGCAGAGACTGATTAGGATTTTAGTACTGTGACAAAATTGGAATATTGCAGGTCCGGAGTTTAGTTACCTGATCTTAGGCTAGTTTTAGTCCCCTGCATCACCCAACTGCCATTCCTTACTCACCTTTGTGTCAGAGCTAAAATCCCATGAGTGAGTTTAAAAAAAAAAAAAAAAATGAAATCTGTTGGCAGATACTAGCTTCAACCAACCTAAAAGCTAAAAAAGCCATCAGATGAGACCTGTAGGGAAGCCTGCCCCATCTTCCTGAATTGCCTTTATGGTATTCCCACCGATGTGTTTTAAATGTCTTGATTCGTAATTCATAATTTTCTTTGTTCTGTAAAACTAAGACTGCTTCCATGTAGGAGCATGGAATTTGGGATGACCTAAATCTGTTCCTGGGCCATGGTCACTAAAAACGGCTCCAAAATAAACTCTCTCTTATTCCCTTTAAGACGAGTACTGTTTTCTGCTTTGACTCTGTAGCTAATGTGTGTGTTGTCACAGCCTCTGTGAGTTCATACACGTATCAGCCCTGGTGTGTCTACATGATGCTATATTTAAAAAAAAAAAAAAAAAAAAAATGCTCTTTACAGCTGAGTTAATGGAGTTGAAACTTTAAGGTAGAAAAATGCCCAGGTGTGGAGTCAGGAATGGAGAAAAGTGGATGATTGGCTGCAGGCAAATGAGAGCCTGGTAACTCGGCCTTCTTTTTGTATGCCCTTCTCTTCCTCTTCCTCCTCCTCCTCTTCCTCTTCCCCCTCCTCCTCTTCCTTTTCCTTCTCCTCATCATCATTCTTGTCCTCCTGTTCTTTTTTTTCCCTGCGAGTCAGACTCCTGTATAACTACAAAGACATGCTACTCTGGCCCCCAAGGAGCACCTGCTTAGCGTATCTCACTGTTGCCATATGAACGTAAACAGTTATGTTTATGTAAGGGCCAAGTAGAAAATATGGGCAGCATTGTGGGTCACTCAGAGAGGTCAGAAATAGAAAAGGTTGACACAGTATGCCTGAGGAGGGAAAAAAGGGACGTCGTACTGGATTTTCAAAACCTCCATGAAGTGGAGGCTGAGCTAAGCCTGTGATAGATCTGAAGAAAGACTGACTTGACCTCATTTCAGTGGTCTCCTAGAACCCATATGATTTCCAGCTCTCTGCACTTCACAGTTTAATTTAGTAAACCTTGGCCATGCCTCTGTTAAATGCTAAACATGACCCCCAAATACTAGAATGAACAGCATTGGGAAAGTGACTTGCCTCAAATTATCTTGTCCATTTTATCAAGAACTATCACAAGAATATCTGCAGCAGCTTTGTCGTCCGTATTATTCATGTATGTGACTTGGTGGTGTTTGTCCTCTTGCTAATATTTATTTCATGCTGAAATAATTTTTGAAACCTAACATAAAATGTACCATTGTAGAACAAAATGAAATTTGGTCGTTTAACCCAGAACAAAACGTAATAGGAAGAAGCTCCAAGATAACATCTTCATGGGCAATCGCATTACTGACAAACCAGAGCTGTGTAAATGTGCAGTTCCACATAAAATTAAAAAGTAGCAAAAGAGACTGGAAGTCTGTGGTATTAGTGACTAATCACACTGTTACAGGTACTGATGGATTGACAGTCATCAAATAGTAGGAGAAATTTTTATTTTTATTTTTATTGTATGTGTGCAGGTGTTTTGCCTGCATTACACGCACATGTTTACCACATGTGTGCCCGATGCCCTTGGAGGCTGGAAGAGGGCAGCAGATCCCCTGGAACTGGTGTTATAGATGCTTGTGAGCTGCCTAATAGGCGCTGGGAATTGAACCTGGGTCCTCTGGAAGAGCAGCCAGTACTCTTAATGACAGAGCCATCTCTCCAGTGCCTTCTTTGAAGAGGGAAAAGAGGCTATATTTCAGTTGTGTGTTCATTGAAAGAACTGCTGAATTTTCATTTTGAACAACTGGAATTGCCCCAGCCCAAATGAAAAAAGTTAATGCTCCTTAAATACCAGAAACTTGGTGTCAACTCTGAGCATGCCAACCCTAGTGTCCACTTCATTCCTCCCTCACCAAGGAGACATGTTATGTAGAGAATGTGGCCTGAGTAATAGATAGCATTCTCAGATCCGTAGGACACACCCAATGAGAAGGCGAGTTTCAGAACCAAATCCCAACTTTCCTTACTTAGCAGTTTGTTTTTAATTTTCCTAATTAGTAGAATTAAATAAATATAGCTTTTATAAAAAGGATAATTTTTCACACTTACTGACCAGAAGTGGTTCAAATGGCATTGTCCCGTTGACATTCCTGAACCTTGCTCCGGAAACACACAACCTATGCATATAGAATAATTGCAACAGTTAATCGTCCTCTGTGCTGTGTCTATCTGCAGCACTGTGTATCTCACCTTCGAGTCACCAGTTCTTTATGACAGTGTACTTTGGTCATTATATCAAATCTGTTAACATACACATCTTAAGGCCGAAGTGTCAACTCTAGAGTCATTTTCCACTGTGTTAATAATGTCTGTAGAGTCACCAGTTGATCGTACTGTGGGTCTCCACGAGACCCTAGCTGGGGTTTTACGTCTACCTCAACATGTTCTTTAAAGAATTGCTCTGCCCCGCATTCCAATAATTTGTGTAGCTTTTTCTGGCAGTCATCTTGCCTTTCGTAGTGTGCTTACACGGAATGACGAAAACAAATATGCCTTTATTTCTCTGAATGAGGTTATTGTAGAGAAATATGAAGAAGCCATAAATAAGAGTGCAAAGACCCCTTTGTCCCCAAAGCACAGTCATATTGAGGACTGAACACACAAGTGCCAGCTCTTCTGACAACAGAAAGAGTATGACTTCTTATGCTCAAAGTAAAAACTGGTCTCGGTACATTTGGGGGACTCTTCCCTCTCTAGGGCCTTTGAGGCATCTCTTTAAGTTATGTGAAAGTTATATTTGAGCTATTTTAAAGAGAATAAATAAAAATTTTTCTCTGACTTGTCTCTCCCTTGAAGTTCTGTTTTGATTTTCTGGCAGAAACATGCATTTGCTTAAGTGTACTAATACTGAATTATTCAAAAATAATTTCTTCCAAGAGGCTTTAAAAAAATCAGCATTAAATTGAAATGAAGATGGACTGAAGTTTCTGCATAATGTTTCCTTTTACTTTTTATTATTGGCCAGTTGTACCCTAGTTATGTAATACTCTCATTTGGCTTTTCCTAGTCTTTTTTTATTTTTCACGCTTGGAGATTTAGAAAAAGAAGTCTTCGTATCGAGAGCAATACATTTAAATTTTCTCTGATTTGTATATTGGTTTAGTCATTTGCCTATGGTAAATAGTTTGAAAGATGGAAGGTTATAACTTGTAAAATAACCAGAGAACAGTAAGTTCTATGGCAGTGTAAAAGTACACAGTCCTACTCTCATGGCTCTGATGATCCACTGAGTGACTAGATTAAGAAGGGGAATGTATCCAGAGACCATTTGGGCTTTATTATCTTTTTTAAAAGTTAAAAGATGATATAATGTCCCCTTCCTCTTAAGTAACCCAACCCATTGCTCCCTCTCAAAATCCTGGTCTCCTTTTCTTTAGTTGCTTTTGTTAAACAGCCACCTTTTAACATTGGCCTAGTCACAAATTCTATGCATAAAGGAACTATAATGAAAAATGTTATTTTTTTCTGGTTAGATGGCTCTGTATGTGGGCTCAATTGCAGCATTGAAACAATGCAATAACACCATGAACCACCGCCACATTGTTTCAAATAGCCTTAAAACAAGGATTCTTGACAAGAGATTCTTTTAAAATGTTGAATTTCAAAGTCAACCTGTTGAGCTCCATTGAAAAGCAGATCAAGAGCCGCAGAGATGACTCAGCTGCTGCTCTCACAGGGGACCACTTACTGCTGCCTGTAACCCCAGCTCCAGTGCAATCCCATGCCTCTGTAACTTCAGGTACCTACACATGCACATGCACGTACACACACTATTAAAAAAATATTAAAAATTTAAAATATGGAAAGCTCTCTTCTGTCTTACTTCTTGTCCCTACATTTTTCTTGTCTTGTGTAAAACATTCTTAACATGGGTTGTGGCAGCTTCAGAGAGAACCACACATGCATACGTATGTGTGTGTGTGTGTGTGTGTGTGTGTGTGTGCGTGTACACACACACACACACATACACACCACCCCTAAAATCACATGTTCTCATAACACTGGACTAAAGGCATTCCAAAGTCTGATATTTCTAAGTTTTGTGGTAAGTGGTCTAGGTGGGACCTAAATTCATGAAGTGTTCTGTTCACAAAGAGAAACCTGGTAGTGGTAGTGGTAGTGAAGTCAGTGTCTTAGGTAGGGTTTACTGCTGTGAACAGGCACCATGACCAATGCAAGTCTTATAAAGGACAACATTTCATTGGGGCTGGTTTACAGGTTCAGAGGTTCAGTCCATTATCATCAAGGCAGGAACACGGCAGCATCCAGGCAGGCATGGTGAAGGAGGAGCTGAGAGTTCTACATCTTCATCTGAAGGCTGCCAGCAGAATACTCACTTCCAGGCAGCTAGGATGAGGGTCTTAAAGCCCACACCCACAGTCACACACCTACTGCGATAAGGCCATACCCTCTAATAGTGCACTCCTTGGGCCAAGCATATACAAATCATCACATTCCACTTCCTGGTCCCCATATAGGCTTGTTGAAACATGAGTCTATTGGGGGAGGGGGGGAGCATACTGTAATTCCCAAAACAAGACAGGAAACCAGCTGAGCAAACTCCAAACTCTGTATCTCCATGGCTGATGTCAGAGTGGTCTTCATATCTCCAACTCCTCTTTTATCTTTGTTGACTGCAACAAACTTCTTTCTCCTGGGCTAGTTCTACTCCCTGTTAGCAGCTTTCCTCTGAAAATATCCTATGGCTCTGGCACCTTGAAAACCTCGGGGTCTCCAAGGCAACTTTGTTGTTACAGCTTCTTGTTTCCATGTCTGGGATCCACACATGATCTTCTGGGCTCCTTCAAAGGATTGGCATCACTTCTCCAGCTCTGCCCTCTGTAGTGTTCTAAGCTTAGGTTGATTCACTCCACTGGCATCTCCAATACACTGGGGGCTTCTGCTGCAACAAGGCTTCACCAGCAGCCTCTCATGAGCCCTCTTCATGGTACCAAGCCTCAAATCCTTTGCATGACCCCTTCAGTCCTGGGCTGTCAACTACAACTAAGGCTATACCTTCACCAGTAGTCTTCCATGGCCTCTCACAGTGCCACTCCCTGGGCCGAGCATATACAAACCATCACAGTCAGTTTAGCAACAGATGACTCCAGAGGGCTTTCTTGCTCCACATTCCTATGGTGATGTCGTTATTACATCTACAGCTGCTTAATTAATCACTAATTTAAAAATACCTTAACAGAGTAATGATTAAAGAAAGCATATGACGTGCCCTTCCCTTGTAGGGCCTTTAAGCGTAACTGGAGGGGAAAAAATCTGCTTATAAGATAATTCATAAAAAGTATGCAGTAGCCTCATGTAACTTACAGCATGGTAGCCATGCTGTAAGGTTTGTTAAGGTGTGGTGTCTGCCTAGTGCTCACACACTCATCTCTGTTGTCCTCACCGCTTGATAAGCCTGTCAGTGGGAAAACAACATTTGGGTGTTTTTCTATATATCATCATTATAAAAAATAATGCTTGGCAAAAGTATTTACAAAGGAGGGGAATTAAGAACAAATTAAGAAATGTTGGAATATTGGTGCCTATTTTACATGCTTAATTCTTCCATCCATCTGTCCGTCCATCCGTCCGTCCGTCCATCCATCTATCCATCTGCCTAGCATTGGCCAAGCGTGCAGAAAACAACTATATCACTCTTTTTTTTTTTTTTTTTTTTTTTAATCTAGAAAGAAAGATTTAGGAAGATACTAGCACAAGGTTTTAAAACAAAAGAATTTACAAGATTAGTATGGGGATACAGAAAAAAAGGACAAAGAAATACGATCCTAGGAAAAGCAAGAGTTCAGAGAGAATGGCCCTTGTACCAGTTATGAAGGACAGGCGTATTCCAGGGGAAGGCATGAAGGCACAGAAAAAAAAAAAAAAAAAAAAAAAGAACACAGCATACTCAAAGTACAGTAGGGATTTTCATCTGACACCCTGATGGTGCCTGAAGATGAGGGCTGCAAAGATGTAGGAAAGGTAAAATGTGCGTGGATTAGAAACCACATGCTCAGGGTCAGAGTCTTCACTGCAGGAAGTGGAAACTGTGTGCGGTACATTTTCACTGAAGGGAGGATGCTAAAAAACACAGAGACATTATACAACTGTCAATTGTATATTAAAATGTGCCCATTTTTAAATGTCCCAGATTATTTCAAAATAAAACTGTTATCTATGTTTCCTTTTCCGGTAGAGCTGGACACTCAGTGATGCACCACCTAATTTTTGGTACATTTTTTTATCAGTTTAAATATCTTAGAAAAAAATTCAATCTCTTTTTATGACAGTTATGGCTTAGTAAGAAACATAGACTGTTGGTTTCTTGTACTTCATTAACTGATTTCCTGGAGTGGCTAAGTTGTAGATCTTGGTCTCGTGTTAGAACGACCTTGGGGAATGACTGAAGGAGAACATTTAATAACCATTTCTGATGCTGATGCTTCAGTTAAAAGCATCACAGGCGAAGAAACGTCCCTTACATAGTATTTGCACTACAAAAAGCCAGGAACAGATAAAGATCCAGAAAAAAAAATACATAAAAATTTTAAAAATTCAAGGTTATTTCCAGTGGAATAGGGGATACAGTACAGCTTCCAAGTGGTAGGGATACTTATAGAAGCAGTTACTACATTTTGGTAAGAACATACTTAAGATTGCTGAAAGACTTTTCTTGAACCTGGCAAATTTAAGATTCTCATTAAGTATGCTGATTTATTTTTAATCATTTTGCTTGAATAGCTAGCCTTCATAAATACAATTTTATAATTTATTCCCCACTAGTACAACCCATGGTCTGAAATCACAGATCCTAAGCTTAAGAGAACAGTGTGGCGCTAAAAGAGCCACATTTTGTTATTTCAATTGTAATTGGTCAAGAGATAAGAAAAATGTCAGTCCATCAGAAGAAATAAGTTCGAGAAAACTGTGCATTGTGTAACTCGGTGACCATAGCAAATACTTAGCACAATGGGAAACTGCTCAGAGAGCACGCCCCAGGATGGCAGCACACTAATGGGACTCCACGTTCTGCTTTGTTAAGTGAGAACAGAACGTGTGTGGTTACAAATGGGCGGGTCGGTCTGGGGCGGGAAGGGGAGGAGGATGAATATGATCAAAATAAGTGCATGCAATTCTCAGAGCGCATAAGTACATATTTTAAACATGTCAGGCAATGCATAAATTAATTACCTTGATTCAGCCTGATTGCATTAGTATTTTAGAGCACTGCTCCATATCATCAATATATATTGGTATCTCTCAACTAAATATTAAACTAGCCTTTAAAATATATAAGATCACTTTAAGTTTTCCTCTTTTCTTTTTCTGTACAAGGGAAGCATGTCCAGGGCCTGGGTGTGCTCAGTGAGCCCTCTGTCACTGAACTCTCTCTAATCTCTTCTTGATTGTTTTATTTTGAGACAGGGTTTCACTCAGTGTCCCAGGCTTTGTGATCCCAGGCAGGCCTTGAACTCACTCTCCACCTGCCTCAGCCTCATACCCAACTGGTGCTGTAGCCCTATGCCGGGTCTGGCTCTGTTTTGCTTTCACAGGTTTGTAAAATGTACCAATGTAGTACTAGCTTTTACCTTGATACAGTACCATTAGTTCTCATTAAGCAAATCCAGCTTTACAGTGCTAATCTCATTAAACATCAGTATTTTAAAACATTCTTAGCATTTAAGGATTTTATCACATTTTAAAGACTTGTTTGTTTTTTTGTTTTTTTGTTTTTTTGTTTTTTTAATTCTACACATATGAGTGTTTGCTTGCATGTATACCTGGGTGCCATGTTTCTACAACACTCACGGAGGCCAAAGGAGGATGCTGGATCCCCTGAACAGGAGTTATAGATGGTTGGTTGCTGCCACATGGGTGCTAGAAACTGAACCCCCAATAAAAAGTACTGAGCAATCTTAACTATTAAAACCATCTCTCTAGCCCTTATTTTCCCATTTTATGTTGCTTTTCAATACCATTCTAGTTTTGAAAGGTATTTTTCTTGTCATACAGTACTTTATTTACTTAAATTACTGTACTGACTGGTTGTGTGTCAACTTGACACAAGCTGGAGTTATCACAGAGAAAGGAGCTTCAGGTGAGGAAATGCCTCCATGAGATCCAGCTGTAAGGCATTTTCCCAATTAGTGATCAAGGGGGGAGGGCCCCTTGTGGGTGGTGCCATCCCTAGGCTGGTAGTCTTGGGTTCTATAAGAAAGCCGGCTGAGCAAGCCAGAGGAAGCAAGCCAGTAAAAAACAACCCTCATGGCCTCTGCATCAGCTCCTGCTTCCTTATCTGCTTGAGTTCCAGTCCTGACTTCCTTTAGTGGTGAACAGCAATGTGGAAGAGTAAACTGAATAAACCCTTTCCTCCCCAACTTGCTTCTTGGTCATGATGTTTGTGCAGGAATAGAAACACTGACTAAGACAAATTGGTGCCAGCATAGTGGGGTATTTCTGTAACAATCTGACCATGTCTTGGGGAGGACTGCAGAAGGACTTTGGAGCCTTGGGCTAGAAGAGCCATTCCATGTTAGGAGCTCTGTGGGATGTTGTGTAGGAGCTTGGAAGATAATGTTGAGAACAGTGCAGAAGATGGAGGCCTGGCTTGTGAAATTTCAGAGAGAATATTATCAGAGCCATTGCTATTTTGATTGTGAGGATTCTGTGGTTTTGGTACGCTGGGGCTGAAGAGTCAGCTGTGATTAATAAGATACCAGAACTACCAAATCGAAAACTTAGCATTACTGGGACTATTGATGCTGGTTAGCTGGAGCTAAGATATTAACGGTGATTAAGAAGAGACCAGCATCATTGAGGTGAAATCTTCTGGGAAGTGTTTTCTGAGAGCACAGAGGCTGCATTCCAGAGATAGCCAAGGTTGTACCTTGTGCTGCAGCTGGACTTGGTAATGTGTAAGAGTCACCCAGGTGGTACTTGTTTTGAAGGCATGAAGGAATCATGAAGAGCAGCTGAGGCCTGGGCCCTGTGAGAGGCCGTGGAAGGCCATTGGTGAAGGTGCAGCCTCAGTTGCAATTGATAGCCCAGGACTGAAGGGGCCATGCAAAGGAGGTGAGGCTTGTCACCATGAAGAGAGCCTATGAGAGGCTATTTGTGAAGCCTAGTTACTGCGGAAGGCAGCAGTGTTTTTGGAGATGCCAGTTCCATGAGATGACCACCAAGAACAGCAGCAGCAGTAGAATACAGGCATCTGGAGCCTAGAAGACAAGGTGTGTGCTACAAAGGGCAGAGCTGGAGAAATGACTCAAGCCCATGGAGGAATTCAGAAGATCATGAGTGGATCCCAGACATTGGATGGTTGGTGTTTGATTTTGCTTTTGATTGTTACCGTGCCCTGATATTTTTCCCTCTTGAAGAAAGAAGGTATTTTAATGGAGCCCACAGTTAAGAGACTTTGAACTTTTAAAAGACCTTGAATTTTAAAAGATATTGGATATTTTAAAGAGATTGAACTTTTAATATGCAAAACTGTGGGACTTTTAAAGTTATTTAGATCTTGGGGATGAATAAGGAAGTAAGGGTCGAGGCTTGATGGTGATGTGTTTCTGTGTCAAGTTGACAAGGGGTCAATTGTACTGGCTGCTTTTGTGTGTCAACTTGACACAAGCTGGAGTTATCACAGAGAAAGGAGTTTCAGATGAGGAAATGCCTCCATGAGATCCAGGTGTAAGGCATTTTCTCATTTAGTGATCAAGGGGGGGAGGGCCCCTTGTGGGTGGTGCCATCTGTGGGCTGGTAGTTTTGGGCTCTATAAGAAAGCCAGCTGAGCAAGCCAGGGGAAGCAAGCCAGTAAGGAACATCCCTCCATGACCTCTGCATCAGCTCCTGCTTCCTTACCTGCTTGAGTTCCAGTCCTGACTTTCTTTGGTGATGAACAGCAGCATGGAAGTGTAAGCTGAATAAACCCTTTTCTCCTCAACTTGCTTCTTGGTCATGATGTTTGTGCAGGAATAGAAACCCTGACTAAGACAATTACTATGTAGGGATGCTTAGTTACTTTTAAAATTATTTTTTACAGAGTACTATATAATGTGGAGAATATTACTTTAAAACAATCAAAGGAAGGAATCTGTAGAAACAGCTCTGGGAAACATCTAGAATCTTCATGGTGTACCAAACCAAATGTCAACTGGACTTCGGCCAAAGCCTAAGGTAGGTAACTTTATTGCAGAATATACTTCAGAGAGCACACCTTTTATAGCCTCACACACCACCATCAAAATAAGCTCCACATTCATCTTCTTATTACTCTCCTCCTCCTCCTCCTCCTCCTCCTCCTCCTCCTCCTCCTCCTCCTCCTCCTCCTCCTCCTCCTCCTCTTCTGTTTCTTGGCTTTTAAATTTAACATTGAGGTGACCCGTTCTTATAAATTGTAGTGCAAAAAAGTTCAAACAAAACATATGTTCCTGTTGATTACTTATAAAACTGTAAATGTGAATTTGGCTAAAAGAGTAAAAAGGTTAGTCTAATGTGACAGGTAGATTGTGTAATACAAGCATGAGAAACTAAGTATTGCCTTTGGCCGCCCACAACAAACAATGCCTACAGATACTGTTGCTGCTGCCTTTTTGTTATATAAGACATGAGCAGATATTGACCATCCTTTGTTGTGTATGTGTTCATATGTGTGTGCAGCTGTGACCTAAATGTGTGTGCGTATGTTTGGAGGCCAGAGGTTGGTGGTGAGTGTCTTCCTCTAGTCAGGGTCTCTTCACTAACTTGAAACTCACCTACTCAGCTAGGTTGATGCGCCAAGAAAAGCCCTGAGGATCCTCCCTTTTCTATGACCCCCAGCACTGGTATTGGGGGTGTATACTGGCAGGACAGGACGTCATGTCTACATGACAAGGATCTGAGTTTGGTTCCTGAACCATCTCCACTGCCCTATGGCCAGCCTCTCTTGTAATTTTCATCTTTTGATGAGAGTTATAGTTTTCAGATTGACTAATTAAGCTTTTTACGCTGAAAAATAAAGAGCCAGAAAGTAGATTTTAGTAAGTCCTGACCAGTGTTGGATATAGAAAGTTGTTAAGTAACTGTAAGGTTTTATAAAGTTGCTTACGATTCTCCACTTGCTGATGTGCTGAATTATATACAAATAAAAATGTGAGTTAATGTGAAGGTCAAACATTATATTCATTCTCCTGACAGAGGACAAGAGAAACCCTGAAAATTACCTTCAGGGATAATTTAAGAGATCCCTTGCAAAAATAAGGATCAGAGTGAAGTTAAGGGAAACCAATCATTTCATGGCGATCAGTTGTCAAGAGGTTTCTTGGCCTTCACAGGTAAATGTGGAAACAAGCAAACTGTAGATGGGCACAGAATTAACAGAAGGAACCCAACCGTGCCACCTTCTGATCCCCCGGGGCCTCTCATTGACTGGTTTATAAAGAAAATAGCACTCTACCTATGCACTTTGCAGAAATCATGCCTAGAGCAAGGTTCAGAATAAGAGTGAATGACTTCAGGTAGTCAAATAGAAACTGCTTAGCTCGCGCATTACAATAAAAACCATATAGTAAGCCCGGGGATTGGATGTTCCGGGCAGCTGTCCGCACCTACTGCCCATTTAATCCCCACACAACCCTCTGAGGTAAAATTTCCTTCCTTTTCTAGAAAAACCTGCTCCTCACAGCAACATAGTTGAGTTTTCATTTAGCAGATGAGAAATCAAGACTTAGTAAAGCTAAGTGTTTTGTGCTAAGAAACTTGGTGCAGAAGGGGATTATGGGTCCTAGAGGCTGCGCTCTGTGATATTTCCCACACTGCCACACCAGCTCACAGGGCTTGGGGGATTTTTCTGATGCCTCCTGAAAAAGATAATGCATGCTATGGTAAGAGAAACCAACTCGGAAAGATTATGCAATTCCAGTGCCAGGAAAATTTGGCCAAATTGGGAGAATAATTAAGAAAAAAAACAGTCAGGTGAAGACACGGACGGGTAGGCAGGGCGCAGAGGATCTTTAGGGCGTGATTGTATGGTTGTGGAATGCATCACATATTTCTCAAAATCGTCAAAGGGACCCAAATATGAACGATGGGCTTTAGTGACCAAGATGTGCTAATATAGGTTCTTCATACAAAACAAACGTGTCTCTTTGTTGGAAGAGATCGATGGTGACGGAGGTTAAGCATGCCACTGGGAGCATATGGGAAAGAGCTGTATCTTCCTCTCAGTTTGTCGTGAACTTCTAAAATGGGTTCTGAAATGTATAATTTATTTTTTAAGTGCTTTCTAAATAAAAAAGGAGAGACAACTAGGACAGTGCAGTTTAAATATACTCGCCATGACCCCATGCTTCGTTTCTCTTTGGTAAGAATGACTGAATGACGCATAATGTCAACTTTTACATTCAGTTTCCTTCTTGGAATTTTCCTACCTCCCAAAGAAAGCATTTTACTGTACATTCATTCTTTCTATTTAGACACAAAATGAAAGTGAGAAAGGAGAAAGCCATTATCTTTAGTGTGATGCTGCGTCCACTCCTCACTGTCTCCTAAGGGAATGTAGTTTATTAAAGAAGCACTTGGCACCTCTCTTAGACACTCTCCTAATAGCTTTAAAAAGAAAAAAAGGAAAAAAACGTTTTTACAGTAAGCTCTTCATTATCTTGAGGCAGATAATTATTTCTACATTAGCTAATTCAGGATATGAACAGTAACTTTTTGTAGGTAAACAAACAAACAAATAAATTAATAAATAAAAGGTTTTAAATTTCCTGGCTCTTAAGAAAAACGACTAAAAGCTAGTCTTGCTTTATAAGACAGGTTCTTGCTTTGTACTACTGAATGGCTGTCTGCCTGAGCCTTTTGGGGTATGGGATTGCAGATGTGATCTTGTAATTAATTGACAGCCTTGCCCAGGTTCTCAGTCAATTCTTCTTGACACAAGTAATGGAAAGTGTGTGTGTGTGTGTGTGTGTGTGTGTGTACACATACAAATATATTTACAGACAGACAGATACATAGACAGATGTGGGAATCTATGTGGCTTATGCAAACATTTGTTTCTTTTCTATTTATTGCCAATATGTGTCCTCAGCGTCTTTCCAAGGCTGTCACCTGTAAGCAGGCAGCAGGCAGGTAGGCAGTCTTTGGGCAAATGAACACTTTCAGTGTGGCTCTGCCTGTGACTCTTTGAAGATTTGGATCCCAAGAGGTCCCTTTTCTGTTTCTCCTATTTCAGAGGTAATTTCTTAGGAATCAGCTCGTTTCTGTTTGCCCTGACCCCCCCCTGAGCTCAAGGCCTTTGTGAGAGAGAAGATTGCTAGTGCCTAACATTTTTTCAAGAGAGGAAACATTTTTTTTTTTCCCTCAGTGATTTATATCAGCTTGTCGCTACAGTTGTTAGGATCAGAGCCTAGGTTCTGGAAGCCCTAACAAGTTAGGCTTGGCCACCCATCCTCAGGAAGGCAACTAAAATGAAAAGTAACAGTGAAAAGCAGGAAAGGGAGATATAGTCAATGTGGTAATACATGAGGACCAAAGAGGTTCTGCCCCCTACCGCCACCCCTGCACAAGACTGTCTTTGGGGCTTTGACATGAGTCTAGTGTTTAAATGGAGGGGAGAGCATAGAAATGACTACAATGAGGTGTGCTCCTGCTCATCACCAGCCTCTCAGGTCCTCTCTGTTGGTCTGACAATGTCAGAACTCTGTGAAGTCTCTTTCTGGAGATGAGCTTACTCTTTGGTTGGCATCAGGGTCCCAGTCTGTTCCTTTCCAAGACAAAGACTAGTGGGGGAAATTCCAACTGGGGGGGGTATTGTTTCAGCAATCTAATAGCCCAAGGGAGGAGGTGAAAGTGTCCCTATAATGTCTTCAGAATGAAGATACCTTGCCAGGGTGATTGCAAGCCTTATGTGAGCTCACTTGTGTGTATAACTGCCATTTTCTTATTTTCTCAGCTAGTCTGCAAAATTTCACCTGCAATGTATCTGATGTGTAGTAGTCACTGTCTTGTGGGGCATGTCTGATGATCACTTATTGCTTCTGAACGTAGCCTTGACTGTCAAACAAAGGACTCCTTGTTCCTTCCAAATACGTCTAACAGGCCAAGGCAGTGCTACCATGAAACTATCACTGAGGAGGATGGAGATTATAGATGTTTGGTTTTTATCGCTTATATTAGTCAGAATTCTGTTACCATTACAAAATCATCAACTTAAAAAAGAAGGAAGGTTTACTTTAGATGTGTTAGTCCACTGGAGTACATGAATCTTTGCCTTACAGACAGAAGAGAGGTGGAAAGGAAGAACCAGGGGTCCTAACATTCCCTTCCAGGGCACAGCTTCCAAATGACTATTAGTCCCCCCCCCCATGAGACCCTACATTTTAAAGTGTCCAGCAACTTCCAGGGCACCACATCCTGGAGTAGTCAAGTCTTAAATATACAAATCACTGGGGAGCACCTTTCCCAGGTCTGTTGTTATTCAGACTCCAATATACTTCAGCAGACCATGTCTAAAGAATATCTGCTTCTAGTTTCCAACAGTTTTTATGTCGTTGTAGCGTGATATCTGGTGAATAGCTACTAGGATAAATGAGATGCAGAATGGATCAGGACTAAAACTGAGCTTCAACACTTCTGCCAAACAAATACTTTAGTACAGGTGGCAGCTTAGCGATATCATGTACCATGTGTGCCTTGCACAGGGCCTGCTTTTCTAGATGGGACAAAAGTATCTTCTGTTCACCAATGGGTGAGTCCTGAAGGTAGAGTACATCAGACAAGTCATGTTCAAGTCTCTATGAAGTACATTACATGGGCTATATAGGCTGTAAAATGGCTGAGATAGTCCAGACCATATTGACAGAAACAAAAGAAAATCCAAAGTTTGTGCTCTGTGTGTGTGTGTGTGTGTGTGTATGTATGTGTGTATGCGTGTGTGCGCACACACATGTGCCTGTGTGTATGTACAGGTGTATGTGTACATAGAGGCCACAGATCAATGTGGGATATCTTTCTAAGCGGATCTCTGTTGAAATAATTTTTAATAAATAAATCCTGGTACGGGGTTGCTTCCTGTCTCAATGGTTTATGTTCCCAAATAAAAGACACACACACACACACAAGCCAGGCAGTGGTGGCGCATGCCTTTAATCCCAGCACTTGGGAGGCAGAGGCAGGTAGATTTCTGAGTTCAAGGCCAGCCTGGTCTACAGAGTGAGTTCCAGGACAGTCAGGGCTACACAGAGAAACCCTGTCTCAACAAACCAAAACACACACACACACACACACACACACACACACACACACACACAGACACACACACAGCTTTTATATGTAATATGCCTTAAGCAGCACAATAGCTCGGTGATTGCCTAGCCTCCATGTTGCTAGAATCTACCTCCGACTGATAATCCTGAGTTACTATTTACTAATTTCTATGTTCTATCTTGGCTGCTCTTGACACATCCGCATCCTCTTGGCCCCCTTACATGGCCGCTATGCTCCTCTCTCCTGTCCACGCCTCAGCATGGCATCTCTCTCTTCCTTCTCCTCTTCAAGATCCCAAGCCAGGGAAACCTAAAACCCTGCCTTTCTCTTCTCCCAGCTATTGGCTGCTGGCATCTTTATTTACCAATCAGAATTAATTAGGGGCGGGTTCCCAGAAGCTACCCACAGACCCTTTCGAGCAAACTAATTTGGGAGACCCCATTAGCATTAGAATACAAGCAGTTACAGATCTCCATACTTTCTGAGACAGGGTCTCTCCGTGAGCCTGGAGTTTACGGATTTAGCTAGGCTGGTAGTCGCAGCCCTGAGAGAGCTTTCAGTTTCTGCCTCCCAGCATTGCGACTACAGGCACCTGTTGCCACGCCCGAGGATCCAAACTCAGGTCCGCGTGATCGCCGAGCAAGCACTTCATCTACTGAGCTATCTCCCCAGCCTCCTTGGCCTGTGAATTTTTGAGTCACAGAAGCCAAAGTCAAGGGTTTTCCAGCTGAGAATGTGCTGATGCCACTCTGGCCTGGCTCCATGTCCTTGACTTGGAAGAGCAGCCCTGGCACAGAGTCAGGAGAGTGACTCATGAGTAGCTTTGGATTCATGTTCTGGTCACTGACTCATGAGGATGGAGTGAATAGGACCGGGTGAAATGGAGAGCTGTGTGCTGGGCAGAGAAGACAGGTAGAGTGCGGACTGCCTTCTAGAACCTGCATCTGCACTCATGCTCCTGAGTCCTGCGCTTCCATCTGGGTTATGTTGGCATCCCTAAGAATGCAGTGTGATGACCGCAGCTCATCGAGTCTTCTAATATCTAAGGGATTTCATTAGATATTTTAGGAAGCAGAAGATGAAGGGGAAAGACTTCATAAACTGCTCTTCCGTCAGGCCTTCTCATGTTCCCTCCAGTACTGTTGGAGGAAGCTTGGACAGAGAGGTACAGGTCTTGAGCGATGCCGGACAGTGGTGGCGCATGCCTTTAATCCCAGCACTTGGGAGGCAGAGGCAGGTGGATTTCTGAGTTCAAGGCCAGCCTGGTCTACAGAGTGAGTTCCAGGACAGCCAGGGCTACATAGAGAAACCCTGTCTCGGAAAAAAAAACAAAAAAAATCAAACCATCGGTCCAGGTCTTGAGCGATGATTTTCTGTACTGTGGAGGCCTCCTCTGTCTAGGGAATTTCCTGGGATTCGATCAGAGATGCAAGGGAGCATTCAGGCTTACCATTTTGTTTGGCGTTGTGATGAAACAGGAGCTAGAGATTTGGCAAAGGATCCTGTGACTTAACTACAAGAGAAGCAGATCCAGAAGTGGGCAGGAAGAGGCAGGGGGATGTGATGTGTTTATAAAAATATAGAGAGATATATGTTATATGGGGTTATGGGGAGGTAGGCATGGGGGGGAAGGGTGTGCAGGCCCATGCCGAGACATCCCTTCCCCCTGAGGGACCAGCCACACGCGAAGGTATAGTATAGAATAGAGTTTATTTAGGGCATGGGGAGGGGACTTAAGAGGGTAGTAGAGGCAGAGAGGGGAAGAGAGTAGAGAAGTAGAGAGGTGGAGGCCGGCCATGACCACGTGGAGAGTGGGGGGGAAGGGAATGGGGAGAGGTAAGAGATAAAAAATGTAAGAGAGAGGCAAGAGAAACGGGAGGGAGGGAGGGAGGGAGGGAGGGAGGGAGGGAGGGAGGGAGGGAGGGAGGGAGGCGCTAGCAGCCCTTTTATAGTGGGCCAGGCCCACCTGGCTATTGCTAGGCAACTGTGGGGCGGAGCATACCTGGCTGTTGCCAGGTAACTGTGGGGCGGAGTTTAGACGGAATGCTAACAGGAAGCCTTGGGGTTTGTTGCCCTGCAAGGATCTCCTGCCTCTTGTTACGTCATTCTTCACATGTCCCGTGGTTTAAGCACATTAGTCCCTGCCTGAATTCTATAGTCAGGGAGTTCAGATGGGCTGTGTGTGGTCAAATGGCCAACTAATTGAGGAAGAGTGAAACCTATCTCCTCAGCAGGGGAAGCAGCGTTGCTTTGGGTACCAGGTAAAGCAGAGGTACTCAGGGAATGTTTGTGTGCCTCCAGAATGGCCCAGGAGTCTTAGACAGGGACCAACTCTGTTTCTCTAAAAGGTGATCATCTTCAAGGACAAAGCGTCATACTTGATATTGTACTCCATGATCAAATCATGATCAGCTGTTCTAGAACATTCAGATTCTTCTGCTTATTGCCTGCAGGTTTTGAGACTATTGCCATGGCTAATAGGCACCGAGCCACAGCCGCGTGAAGCAATGTAACGTCTGTTTCAGGAGCACAGCCCTCTTGTACGGTGTAATCAAAAATACGCAGTCACAAGCCTCCTAGGGCCTTGGTCCTTGGTATATTGTCCCTTGAAATCAGCCCAGCTGCCAAATGTACTTTGCCTCTGAATTATTAAAAAGAACCCCAACCATAATATATCAGGAAATTCAAATTTTCAATGATTCTCTCTCTCTCTCTCTCTCTCTCTCTCTCTCTCTCTCTCTCTCTCTGTGTGTGTGTGTGTGTGTGTGTGTGTGTGTGTGTGTGTGTGTGTGTGTGTGTGTTGAGTGGGGTTCTCATCCTATGTGCTTGTGAAGGTCAGAAGACAACTAATGGGAGTTAGTTCTCTCCTACCACATGGGTCCTGAGATGGACTCACATTGTGAGGATTGGCGAAAGGCATCTTTACCCACCGAGCCTTCTTGGCAGACCTATCTGAAGAGCAAAAGGCTTTCGTGTTGGTTCTGTTTATATCCCTTGCTGATTGCACAGTTTTCCTCGATGTTTGACTGGATAGCAGCACCGGCGACTGTAATAAATTCTCCACACCCTAGACTCGCGCAGCACCTGCTGAAGCCAGACACGCTCCAAACAGCAACTGGCAAAGATCAAATATATCTGAGAAGAAGATATTTACAGGCTTACAATAAAGTAGAGAATATATTTTCAATGACTTTGCTAATACATTGGAGTCAGCCTGTGGAAATTTACTGGATACTTGCTCTGCATGGAACCTCTCAAGAGTCGCTGATCTGGTGGTGGGGCCCTCGGTGTAGAACTTAAAAATGTCACTAATAAGTTACCCAAGAAAATTGGGGAAATGGTTTGCTGGGGTTTCAAGTTTCTTCACTGTTTATCTTCTGGCCATGAAGCTGGGCCGATGATTAAGAACATTTGGGCCACTGTTGAGCAATATCTTCTGTGGCTTTTGAATTGGGCATTGTGAAAACAATTTTTTATTGGTTATTTTTATTCGCATTTCAAATGTTTTCCCCCTTCCTGGTTTCCCCTCCGAAGAATCCCCATCCCATCCCCTGGCCCCTTTGCCTCTATGAGGGTGCTCCCCCCACCCACCCATTTCCACCTCTCTGCTCTAGCTTCCCCTTATGCTGGGGTATCGAGCCTCCATAGGACCAAGGTCCTCCCCTCCCAGTGATGCCTGATAAGGCAGTCCTCTGGTACCTATGTAGCTGGAGCCATGGGTCCCTCCATATATACTCTTTGGTTGGTGGTTTAGTCCCTGAGAGCTCTGGGGGGATCTGGTTGGTTGATATTATTGATCTTATGGGACTGCAAACCCCTTCAGCTCCTTCAGTCCTTCCCCTAACTCCTCCATTGGGGTCCCTGGGTTCAGTCCGATGGTTGGCTGTGAGTATCTGAGTCTGTATTGGTCAGGTTCTGGTAGAACCTCTCAGGGAATGGCTATACCACTATTGGCAGCAGCAATAGTGTCTGGATTTGATATCTGCATATGGGATGGATCCCCAGGTGGGCTGGTCTCTGGGTGTCTTTTCCTTCAGTCTATGCTCCATTTTTTGTCCCTGCATTTCCTTTAGACAGGAACAATTCTGGGTTAAAATTTTTGAGATGGGTGAGTGGCCCCATCCCTCAACTGTAGGCCGTGCCTATTTACTGGATATGGTCTCTACAGGTTCTCTCTCCCCTTTTTGGGTATTTCAGCTAATGACATCCCCGTTGGGTCCTGAGAACCTCTTGCTTCCCTGGCATCTGGGACTTTCTAGGGGCAACCCCAGCTTCCCATCCCCCATGGCTACATAGTTCTGTTCAATTTCCTGACCCTCTGTCCTTCTCTCTTGTCTCTTCTCATACCTGATTCTGCCCCCTTCCCTCCCCCTCCTCTCTCCCTCTCTGGTCCCTCCCTCCTTCCCTCTACCTCCCATGATTATTTTGGTTAAAACAATTTTTTTCAGGGTATTTTTTTTTTTAAGATTTAATAAGTGTGTGCACGTGTGCATGTGAGTGTACACATGTAAACGTTTGTGTGTGTGTGTGTGTGTGTGTGTGTGTGTGTGTGTGTGTGTTGAGGCCATAACAGGGTGTCTCTCTCTCAAGTTACAGCAGGTGACATGGGTGCTAAGAACCAAACCTAAAGTCTTCTAGAAGAGCACATGCACTCTTGACCACTGAGCCATCTCTCCAGTTCATCAGGACATTTCTCAAAACATTCCCAGAGAGGACTAGAGACGTTGATTAGTGTGTTAAACACTTGCCATGCAAGTAAAATAGCTTGAGTTTGAATTGCCGGAGCTCAAGCAAAGCTGGGAAATACATGCCTGCTATGAGGTAGGAGGGGACATGAGACTCTCTTGGAGGTTGGAGGCCATTTAGTCTGTTACACAGTAGCAAACAATAAGAGAGAGACAGAGACAGAGACTAAAGCAAGGTAGAAGGCTCTGACCAATAACAAGGTAGACCCCTGGTCTCTCTGGCTCATGGATGCCCTCACATACACACGTTAAACACCTATGTACACAGGGAAAAGATTTTAATAGAACACTTCAAGAAGGCTTATGTTAGGACTATAGCAACTAGATTTTTTTTAGCGGAAGAGAGACCCAGTTCAAGGCTGAAACAGTCTGGGCAAAAGGGACCTTCGCTAAAGAGATGTACAAAAGTCTGTGGATTAAAAGATTACCAAAAGCCAGGCAGTGGTGGTGCACGCCTTTAATCCCAGCACTTGGGAGGCAGAGGCAGGTGGATTTCTGAGTTCGAGGCCAGCCTGGTCTACAGAGTGAGTTCCAGGGCTACACAGAGAAACCCTGTCTTGAAAAACCAAAAAAAAAAAAAAAAAGATTACCAAAAAGAAAAAACATCAAAAGTACAAAACAATGTGATGGGATTCTTGCTGGAACCAGGCCAGATTGGTGTAACATCCTTGGTGGAGGCCGACAGAAGAGACACAAATCAGAGTCTTTGTGAGGTGGGGGAGGGCACTGGATAAAAGGGTAGAAGGCAGGGTTCTTTCTAAAACTGGATTTTACAAGGGAGTGCTCAGTTGTATGGGTTTAGGGGAAATTTCAGAAGCCCAGCTAACACAGGTCCAGCAAAATGTCTTCATCATCATGTTCCATACCCTCAAGTGACCTAGGGGATGGCCCCCCCTAGGGTGACCCAACTCATGGATGGGATCTGATGAAGTGGCAGAAGCGGGTTTACTCCAAGAACACTACAGCGGCTCCCTTGAGAGCATAGACAGCCAGGAAAGCTTCTGGCGGGGTGAACGGAATGTAGAGGTAACTGGAGAGTTTCTCATCACAATGGTCCTGACATTCAGTTGCTCAGTAATTTCCCAGTGGTTCACACAGAGTGCGTAGAACCGATAATCCACTATGAATCCTTTCTCACCTTATCCAAATAGCCCGAGGCAAAGGGGGCATTTCCTTCCCCACAGTTAAGACTAGAAGACCTTAACTGGTATTCCACTCTCTCTCCCACCTCTGAGCAGCAATCTTTCTAGTTTTCACACTTAAAAAGACCCCTTTCTACTAGCAGACATAATTATCACATATAATAATGGTTTTCTGGCTAGTTTTATGTCAGCTTGACACAATCTGAAATCATCTAAGAGGAGGGAAACTCAATTGAAAAAAAGGGGGGGCTTTCATAAGATGGGGCTGTAAGCAAGCCTGGAGGGCATTTTGATATGTGATTGTGGGGGAGGGGACAGCCCATGGTGGGTGGTGTTGTGTTTATAAAAAGATAAAGAGAGGGGAGGTTATGTTCTATATAAGTGTAGTCAGGTACGAGGGAAGGGGGTGCCTCGCGGGCCCATGCCGAGGAGTCCCCCCCCCCCCCCCACCAGCCACACGACGGTATAGTATAGAATATAGAGTTTATTCAGGGCATGGGGAGGGGAATCGAGGGTAGAAGAGAGAGAGAGAG
>CM052721.1:5723829-5760650 GCA_028551405.1 Uromys caudimaculatus | reverse complement strand
AGGTAACTGTGGGGCGGAGCTTAGAATGTTAAAAGGTAAGGCCATCCAAGGCCTGGTGTCCTGGGTTCTATCAGAAAGAAGGCTGAGCATTCTTACTGAGCAGTAAGCCACACTCCTCCATGGCCTCTTTGTCAGCTCCTGTCTTCAGGTTTCTCCATAGGATTGGTGCCTGCCTTGGCTTCCTTCAATGGAATGTGAGTCAGGATATGTAAGCAAAATAAGTCCTTTCCTCCCCGAGTTGCCTTTGGTCATGACATTCATCACAGCAATAGTAACCCTAACTAAGACAAATGGCTTTCATTGTGATATTTTCATATTTACCCCCATTACTCTTCACCATCTCCTGCCACCCCTGCTGATATCCCTCTTCCCAAATAGTCCTCCTAATTCTTGTGTGTGTGGTTTGTTTGTTTGTTTCGTTTGGTTTGGTTTTTTTAGTGTGTGTGTATGCGGAGAGGGGTAACTCCATGAGTTTATTTAGGGACGTTTATAAGATCAGAGGGTTTTTTCTTTGTCCCGTCCCCGTCCGTCCCCCCCCCCCCCCCCCCAAGGAGCAAGTTAGCAGGATGGCCATACCACTGAAGAAACACAGCTCTCTCCCAGACACTGCTAACTAACCACAGATTCTCCAGAGGAGATGGGCCACAAGAGCCGCAGCACAAAGTTTAGTGGGCCTAGTCATAAACATCATTTTACTACTGGAGGAAATCTGAGAGGCGCCTCTGTGTAAAGCAAACTCTGAACTTTTTGTCTCTCAAATAAAACGCCTTTTGAGAGTTGACACAGATTGGTTTGGTCCCTAAAATGTTAGCTTGGTGGATTAAGGGAGCGGGCGGCAACTAGGCAGCCTTCCAAGCCTTTATTTCGAAAGGAGATTGCCAAAGCAGTAAGTTCGAAAAAGGCAGAAAGGCAATTTGCTAGAATAAATGCGCACTAATGTGTAAATTAGCCAAAGCTCTTTAACACCCAGAAGCATTTGCATTTTGAAAAGACTGTCTCTTGATTCAAATAAATCCATAGGGAGGGTTAATCCTGGAGGAGATGCTATAACAGCTATAGGGCAAAATAAAACAAATCAAACAACGCCCCCCCCCCCCCAAGTGTTCCGGATTCAGCAAGCAAAATAAAGGTTGGTCAGCTCCAGCTGGAGTTCGGGCCTTGCTAAGTGGCCCTAATTCTTTTCAGACCCCTGCACTTCCTACTTCCAGTCCCCATCCCAGTCTCTTTAAACTCAATGTATTTTCTTTACATAATGAACCCCAGAGCTACAACTTGAGGATGGAGGAGAGAGGGGTGAGAGGCAGAAGGGGGGGGGGGGGGATGAATCTGTGTTTGCATTCATTTTTCTACTAATATATCAGTAGTGTAAGTGTAACACTGGACCACATTTAAGAGATAAGTAGAGCCGGGCAGTGGTAGCGCACGCCTTTAATCCCAGCACTCGGGAGGCAGAGACAGGCGGATTTCTGTCGAGGCCAGCCTGGTCTACAGAGTGAGTTCCAGGACAGCCAGGGCTACACAGAGAAACCCTGTCTCGAAGAAAAAAAAAAGAGAGAGAGAGAGATAAGTCGAGCCATTGAGCCATTGATCTATGCACTTTGAATGATATCCGATCCCATTGCTCCCTTGGGCTGAATCGGTATTGCTTGTGAACTCCCTTCAGGAAAAATACATCCTGTCCCTCCATCCGTTTTTATTAACTCCGCCTTCTCAGAGAAACCTTTATGGACTCCCTTGAATTCCATTCAACCTCGTATAGAACTGTCTCACTGGGCGCAATTATCCAGGAAGCCAATTGCACCCTCCAAGGCAAGCGAGAATATTTGGGAATACTCCACCCCTACTCTGCCTGTTTTGTTTTAAGTCCTCAGAATATAAGGAAAACGTTTTGTTTATTCCTAATGGAATAATTTTGGGACCAGCATGCTTCCCGTGAGTGGTACCAAGTACTCTTTGCAAGCTGAGAATTTTTTTTCAGGTAGAAATCTTCAAAGGTTTTTAACTAGTTCATAGGTAGTACTAATTCCCACTGTGAAAAACAACATAAGCCAGGAGATGTAGAATTCATTTGGGAGTGGGATGGAGTCTCTGATGAAGACCTGGAATCCAGAGTTTAAGGCACCATGTCAGCATTACCCGTGGGAGTTTAAGTAGAACTACTCATGTTATTGAAAAATTTCTAACACATACATATTTTTTTAAAAAGGCTAGTTAGGGTGGCACACATCTATGATTCGAGACGACATTCAAGAATTATGAGTTCAAGGCCAGCTTATGCTACAAAGTGAGATCTTGTCTCCAAAAAAACAAAGAAAAAGAAAAAACAACAGGTGAAATAAAAAGTTATAATTTCACCAAATAACTACACAAAATTATTAATAAGATATTTTCTTTTCCTAATTCCAAGACTTCACAGCTGAACGTGTATTCAGCGTATTCCAAGTGTTCCACAGCCACATGTAGCTAACACATGGGGGAAGCTCTCTGGGACAACATAGGAAGGAGGGTTTCACAGGGCTCTAAGACATCTATTCTTCCAGAGTATCAGGGAGGACATTTTTAAAGTACAAGAGAAGGTTTGCAAGATGGCTCAGCCTGTAAAGGTGCTTACCTCAAAGCCTTAGGCCCTGAATCCAACCTCTGGGTCCCGTATGGGGAAAAGAGAGATCTGATTCCCAAAAGTTGTCCTTTAACCTCCACACGTGCACCTACCCTTGCACACACACAAATTAATAAATGCAATGAAAAAGATAAAGGAAGTAATAGGAATGAAGAGACTTGCCTAACTTTGGGTTGATTTCCAAAGCATAGACCAGGTAAAGATGACGCCCATGCATAGAGCAGAATTTACTGAGGAAGATTCAGGTAGACATAAGCTAGTCAAATCTTATTAAAAGACAAACGTGGAATTAACTAAAAGAATAGTCTTGGTTTTCTCAAGTAAGAAAACCAGCTCCAACCTGGAACAGGATAGGAATAAAGGTGAAAGCCAAAGGCGACTCTAACCCCCATGAAGGTGTAACCCTAAAGGGAAAGGCAGATTCTGAAGTCAACATGCACAGTGACTTCCTGGGTGTAAGCTAGCTCCCAGCCACTGTTCTGCAAACAAAGGGCTTTGTGTATGTAAAGTGTTTTGTTAACTGTCAGGCTCATAAACATTCATTGATTATTGGTTAAAGAAAGTACCGTGAGGATGAGCTATGGGAGGAAATCCCTCATCTCAGAGCATCATTAACGTTGAATGAAGGGGACTTACTGGACACCAGGGAGATCTTTCTGCCTGTTGGGGGGGCAACCATGTTCTTTTATCAAAATATTTATTACCAATTTTAAAAGCCGCCTCATTTGTTATATATTTAGCATGAGCACATATCATGTTCCATAATTAGGTTTTTGTTACCACGAGTATGGGCTTCCAGTGGCTTCATAGATGTGAAAATGACTCTTCTTGTACATTCAAGCCAGAGATTGGCAGACAATTTAAAATTAAGTTTCCCCAATAGTGTCATCGCCACCAGGGAGATTGGACACTGACTGTCCCACATTCTGCTAAAACATGTTAATTTCAGGCCAGTGTTTTTATGTTCCCACTTCCCACTGCCCCCAAAGGCTTTTCTACTTTTCGTGTGTGTGTGTGTGTGTGTGTGTGTGTATTGCTTTATCTTCCCCCTCGAAGCGGCTGTTTCCAGCAGCTCTCGGTTTTTCTATGACTATTATGTACATTGGAAAATTATTTCTTGGGAGTAGTGTAGGAAGACCCAAAAGCATTTTTACACTAAAATAAAATGTTATTTGATGATGCAGCCTATAAATATCTGTGTGCTCAAAACCTTGTATGGATACCAGACTCCTCAAATTTCCATATAAATAGAAGACCTTATTAAAGAAAAAGGTTTCCCACATAACAATTCTCTATCAAATCTAGGGTGACCTTGCTAGGCTACTGGGAGGATCATATTCTCTAATATAAAAGCCAAAGCCAGAACATTTGAGTAACTTGAGCAAGACCACACAACTGATAGCTAACATGACTATCCCCTAGTGTCCGTGCCTCTATGGCGGCTTCACAAGTGGAAGCAATAGCTTTAACTACACCCTCTCTTTATGGCTGTGCTCCCATTTCTAGAAACTTCCAACAATTCCCAACCACAGTAACTCTCAAGGTCTTTATGCCCTAGGAATCTTGGGCATGGGGACCTTGGATTTGTTGGGTATGCGGTGGCAGGCACTGGTGTTTCTGTCTTGTTTTTAATGGTCCAGGTGGGACTCTATGGTGTTATCTATCACCATTCTGCATCATGATGCACAAAAGTACTCCACACTGAGGCTGACTGAGTGTTACACACGTCCCTTTGTCTAATCCAGCTCCGACTGTTCCAACATGCATTTCAGAATCCACCCACAAAGCCCCAAGAGGGGAAAGTGCCCTCTGCTCTCCCCCACACCCAGCACCCAGCTTCCCTGTTCCATGTGCTATTGAACAAGGCCCTCATGAAAGTCCTTCGGGAACTGCTCTTGTCTCTTGGCTTTCTCTTGTGGCCTTCTCTTCCAGCAATCATCAAGCCAGAAAACCCAGGGCCTCCCAGCGACCCAGAGTTCAAACACAGGTGACCTTCTTTAGAATGAGTTCTTTTTCTGAATATCTTTAACTATGTCCAGCCACAGACTCCACTGGGCCCACCTTGCCTATCTTTCCATGGATAGACACATCTACAGTTTAGGGTTTTAGGTGATCAAGCCAAGAATTCCAAAGTTGCCACTCCCCCTTTTTTTCCTCAGTTACCTTTTGCGAACATCTATTGAGTCAAAACCAGACTGTTCTGTCTGAACGTCAAAGGTCTTTCCTAACTGTTGACTTGATCTTTCCCTCTCCTGCCTCCTACTTTGGACACCAGAGATAGCTGGATGCTTTGGGTATTTTTCTACAAGCATCATTGAGTTATTTGAGTGAATGACAAACTAAGAGGGAAAGATTATCTTTCCTTAGGTATCTTTCTAGATATTTCTATTGCTATTTAAAATATTTTTCCCAAGCTCCAAAACCCTGTCATTTTCATCTTTAAGATTTTCTTCCTTCTCAACATGAGCAACATTTCTGACAGTGGATTGGGAGGGTGTTCATTATTATTGAAGCGAAGGCTTTTATAATAGCGTAGAGTTAACGTTTCACCAACCAGACCTCAAGCAAAACTCCATGCTGGAAGCTCACCATCGACAGAGCACTATGGTAACTTAAGTCTAGTCCATAAAAGGAAATCTGGATGCTCATAAACACACAGAGATGCCTGGAAAAAAGAATTTGAACTCTGAGCATCAGTCCAAGTAGCTTTATGTGGTCATGTGGTATTTAAGGATGAGTCATAAGAATTGCAACTTCAGAGAGGATTTGGCCAAATTGGAAAAAAAAAAAAAATCAGCACTCACTTCCTTTTTGGAGAGACTTCAAGAAGGAAATTGTGTTCCCAATACTCTTTCACTATGAAGAGGAAGAAGCTTGTGGAAGGCGATGAGTTAGACAGCTCCCTCTTCTGGACTTGAGATCAATTGAGAAATATATACAACTACAGGAAAGAGATCACAGTAAACACTCCATGGATCGCAAAAATATTAAATTAAAGAACGTGTCCTGGATCCCAAATTGCCTTCTTATTTTCGCTATACTTTAATTTTTAGTAGAATTTTCTGGTCCTAGGCAAGTCAGCAGGACAAACTCAAGGCTCTGTGGAAGAAGGGGGAACCTATAAATGACAGCAAGCAGTTTTCAGAGAAGGAAAGAATGACCCTCATGCCTATTCCCCAGCCCACCCATCAGATAAGCTGCAAACCAGCCAACTCTCTGTAAAGGGCCAAATGTTGAGTATCTTAGACTATGTTCTTTGTTCCTTCTTAGTTCCACATTGGTTGCATGAAAAGCGGCTGTGAGTACTATGTATGCGAGGAACAGAGGTAGCTGTTGTGTTGTCTGCTGGAGCTGCCTACACTAAAAACTCTGGAGCCTGGCTGGCTTCCACCACAGAAAATGGTGGATCCATACTTCTGTAGTCTGGAAGTCCAAAAACAAGTTATAAGTAGGATTGGTTCCTTCTGAGAAGTAAGACAGACTCCTCCCTGAACTCCTCTCCTGGCTTCTGTAGCTCTCAGGCAATCTCCGTCACTGCCTGGCTTGTGGGATCATCCTGCGGATTTCTGCCTTACGTTTCGCCACTCTTGCTGTGTCTAGTGTTCTCTTTGGTATTCTCTTGATGTGCGCACTATTCATATTAGATTAGGGGCCTACTTTAGTATGACTAATATTAATGGGTTGCAGTGGTTCATTTGAAAGTTAGGGTGACATTTTGAAGTGCATGTGTTCAGAATTTTCATGCACAGGTTTTGAGATGGAGCCAAAAGTGTTCATCCTTTCCTGAGTTACCTCTAGGGAGACAAATACCAACGGGGATGTGAAGACTAGAATACTAAATATGTCCTGTTGTAGAGGTGAGAGGACCCGGCCAGCTGGGAGGCCATTTTCTTGGTGGGAAGCATTGGCCAGGACTTTCCATTGTGTATGAAGTGATCCAGTGACAGCTTTGTGATCCAGTGACAGATGTGAGTGGGGTAAGAAAAAAACCCAGAATTATAGAGGTAAATAAAGAAACTTATGAATGGAGGAGAAAGTACAACACACGGGATTTACTTAAGGTTAATTAAAAGCCTCCAGTCACCCTAGAAAAATTAACAGGATCAAAGTTATTAAGCATGGAAATAAATCTCTCGGTAGGTATCATAACCAGAGGGCAATGCAGAAGTCCAGGCAGCTGGGAGCAAACGGGCTGCAATGGAAGGTAAAGGAGGAAAACAACCTTTAAAAACAAAATCTTGTGTGCTTCTGTTTTTCTCTAAGAGTTCTAACTCTTGTTTCAGAGTCTCTAATTCCTAGAGGTTATTGTTTGTAGGCTCATGAGGTACATATCATTCTCCAGGTAAAACTTTGATTCCTAGAGTTAAGTAGTACTCTAATGAGGATTTTTAGTGTAGTTCTTTCAGTCAGCTCCCTAACTGCAGTTCTTAGTGGTCTCTGATTGATCTTAGGGGTTAATTGATGGTAGTTTGTTGTGTGGTTTTAATTGCCAGTGATTTTACACACCACACACACACACACACACACACACACACACACACACAATCTTGAACTCAAATTTGCCACCAGCACAAACCCTAGCCTCCAATATGCAAGAATTGTAGCTGTGTACCACTATTTCAACCCACTGTGCAATTTTAACTGTAATCCTTTATAAGCCATCTTACTGTTAATGATAGATGAATCTCAAGACACATGAGACCCTCCCTCTAAACCAGTGGTTTCAACCTTCCTAACACTATGACCTTCTAATATAGTTCCACATGTTGTGGTGACCCCCAAATATAAAATTATTTGTACTTTGCTAGTGTTATGAATCAATGTCATTATCTGATATGCAGGATAGCTGATATGTGACCCCAAAGGGGTCGTGGCCCACAGGTTGAGAATCACTGCTCTGGATTATGTCTCCAATATGCTCAAATATCAAGCTTCATAACTGAAAAAGAGTCAAAAAAGCCCATATGTTCTACACTACATCAAAGTCTTCTTCCAAATTGCCTTGATACAAGCTTTGGGAAGGGTCAGCTTTTTCTTCTTCTTTTATTGGATATTTTCTTTATTTACATTTCAAATATGATCCCCTTTCTAGGTCTCCTCTCTGGAAACCCCCTATCCCATGCCCCCTCCCCCTGCCTCTATGAGGGTGCTCCCCTACCCACCCACTCCTGCCTTCCTGCCCCGGCATTCCCCTACACTGGGGCATCAAACCCCCACAGGACCAAGGGCCACTCCTCCCACTGATGTCCAACAAGGCCCTCCTCTGCCACAGATGTGGCCGGAGCCGTGGGTCCTTCCATGTGTACTCTTTGGTTGGTCAGCTCTTTCTATGCCATAAGAAAAGAGCCTTTATTTTGTGATGCATTTGTTGAGGGATCTTGACTCTACTGAATGAAGAGCTAGACGGACTTTACTATCAGAAGCAGGATCACCTGGCGAAGACTTTCTTTTCATATAAGCACACCACAGAACTCTTTAATATCCATTTTGTTTTTTTATTTCAGCAGATGAAGACAAATTCTCTATTGCACTGCACTGGAAACCCAACTTAAGAATTGAGTTCAACTTCTGATCGCATTACTTTTTTATTACTGCTCAGATCTTTTTATTTTTAACTTCTTTAAAGTTTTGTCACATGGTACTTTTAAGAAATGTAGAACTCTTTGAGCATAAATTGGATATAAATTCAAATTATATAATAAATGATGCCCCCCCCCCATCATTTGATCCAAGCAGATTACCTCCTAAGTCAGGTCTTCACAACTTTTGCCACGTTTAAATGCTATTACAGGCTACAGTGATTTCCCCCAATCAGTTCTTTTTTCTTTTTTCTTTTTTAGTCTTGTTTTTATTTATTTTTTAAAGATTTATTTATTCTATGTATATGAGTACACTGTAGCTCTCTTCAGACACACCAGAATAGGGCATCAGATCCCATTTCAGATGGTTGTGAGCCACCATGTGGTTGCTGGGAATTGAACTCAGGACCTCTGGAAGAGCAGTTAGTGCTCTTAACTGCTGAGCCATCTCTCCAGCCCCTCCTAACCCCAATCCATCTAAAGCTATGAACCAGATCTAGGAGCTCAAACTTTCCATTATTTCTCTGCTTCAGTGAGCTGTATGTTGGCTCTATTTAGGGTAGGCCATTCATCAAAGGTGGCCAGCAACAGTCCGGTTTTATGTTGTACTAGAAGCTGAAATTCTTAGTTAAATAAAAATACAGAAGTCCATTTTTCAGTAACTCCAACTTAGCTTCCCAGAGCCTTTATTGGTTGGCTTTGGCCATGTGACCTTCCTTGGACTTAATAGGATTGAAGAAACAGTACTCAGACATATTCCAATGAGGTACCCATTTTGGGGGCAGAAAAATGAGTTTCCAGTTAGAATCTAGGCCGAACAAAATGTGAGTTAAATGCCTCTCTCATTGTTCTATCCCTTGACTGCCTGATATCCATTAGCATCTTGTAATGTATTTCCAATAAAATTTCCAAAGCTGTTCTTGCTAATATAGTACACATATACATCTACCTTGCGGAGGGCCATCCCTTCTTTCCCTTTGAAGACGGATTGCTCTTAGGGCATCTCATTGCCGCTTTCCTCTTTATTTACAGAAACTCTAAGTTGGACCATTTTTCTCTGTTAGGTCTGAATGTCTCATGGCTTAGCTAAAGGGTCCATGTAACACTGGCACTTCACAGAGAAAATACCATCAGTGCAGTAAAGCTTCCATTTGGGAGAGAAGAGGGTAAGCCCTGAGCTTACTTTTAGAGCCACTGTCAGAATGCTTCTGGGCAAGCAGAGCAGGGAGTGGCTTGTTTAACACTGCCTGTGGTCCTTCCCTGTGTTCTGCTAGGACTGCCTTTTCCATTGTCCAACAAGGCCACTAGGCAGATGGTCCTCGAGCAGATGCTTAAACATATTAGACCCGACAGCTATTTGTTGGTCTGTTGGTTTCTCGGATATTGCAGCAAAACCAGAGTTCTCCCACAGTCAGAGGCCAGCAGTCTGGTCCCTGCCCTCACTGACTATCCAAGTCTTAGCTATTGGTCTTTATGCTCTGCCATTCCCTCTGGCCATCTGAACCTCTTTGTGGGAGGCAGTGGGCCACCATCTAATCCCTTAAGAGTAGAAGTCCTGGGCATGGGCTCTGCAAAAATTCTCATCCTTTCCTCTGCCAACCATGCAGGGGTGCAGATAGAGACAAATATTTGGATATAGTCCCAACTTCTCCAGTCACTAGTACACCATCTGTCTTACTATTATATGGCCCCTTGTACCAGTTATAGCACTAGCAAAGGAATATCGGTCATGCCAAAGCTACTAGTTTGGGTCATTTTGGGAGTTCTGAGTGGTAACAGGAAGGGTGACACTTAGTGACAACTGATTCTGTCTTCTTTCAGAATTATTGGGTTAACTTGAAGATCATCTTTTTCCTTGTATGGTTTTATTAAAGATTGGATGAACTGTCACCTTGAATGTCATAGCCAGGTTGCTACTGATGTGATGAAATACCAGGACCAGAAGCAACTTGGGGAGAAAAGGGTTTATTTAGCTCATACACACCAATCACAGCTCATCACTGAGGGAAGTCAGGGCGGGAACTCAAGGCAGGGGAACCTGGAGGCGGGAACGGGTACAGAGGCTGCTTACTACCTTGCTCCTCGTGGCTTGCTCAGCCTACTTTCTTATACTTACCTAGACCACATTCTGAGGGGTGGTACCACCTACACTGAAATAGGCCCTTTCACATCAAAAAAATCAATCGATAAAATACCCTACAAACATGCCCCAGGCCGGTTTGATAACATTTTCTCAATTGGGTTCCCCTCTGTGCAGATAGCACAAGGTCGGGTCAAGTTGACAAAAGCTAATCAACACATTCCAAGATTCTGACACTTTTTCCTGGCTCCTTAAATCTCTCTCTTTGATATTTAGGCAACCTGAGTTCCAACATACATGAAGCATCATTTACCTCAGGACTTTGCCTTTATAGTTTTCTAACCTGGAACTAAGCCATTCCCAGCTCACCCAAGATTACCTTTGAAAGTCTGGTGTTTGTAATATTCTACTTCTAGATATCAAACACTTTATTCTGGCATTTTGAGTTTGGTGTGGATCATAGAAATCTAGCACCAGGGAGGCAGAGGCAGGTGGATCTCTCTAAATTCTAGGCCAGCCTGGTCTACTTCATAGTGTGTTCCAGGCTAACCAAGGCTATGTACTGAGACTCTCTCCTAAAAAGAAGGAATTTGTTGGCTTCCATGATTTTAAAAACCAGAGATGTAGTCATTTTGAAACATATTGATTATATACAGGTTCACTGGCATAGGGAACTTCCCCCATTCTCTCTACTGTCTGCTCTGGCTGCAGGCTATGGTTTTGACATGCTCATCATTCTCTGAGCTAGCAACACAACACAACTATAAATGCAAATACAGATTAAGTACCCCTGATCCAGAAGTTGAAAATCCAAAGTGCTCCAAACTCTAAAACTTTCCAAACATCAACTGTGATGCCGTAAGTTAAAAGCCCATGCTAGCACTCATGTGGTAAGTCACATCAAAACAAACAAATACAAACCTTCATGTCTAAAATGACCTTTAAGTAATGTAACATAAATGAATCTTAGATTTGGGTCCTATCCTAGGAAATCTTATGTGCAGATATAAATATTTTTAAAAACCAAACACACAAGGTACTTCATGTTGCAGGAATAATTAAGTGGGTTCCTCTGTTGGCTTCTCTGGGTTACCTGAACATATTCTAGGGGGACACAAACAACAGTGAGCTTACAATACATGTTTACCTCCTCTGGATTAAGGATGAGAAGCAGCCACGTAGATGGAGAATGTTCTGAAGAGATGCCAAGTCAAAGGGCTGTAAAAACACCTATTCTGTCTGTTTTTTAAAAAATATTGTATGGTTTCGTCTACTAGTTAATATCATTTATCCTAAAAAGCAAACATTCTATGTGTAGGACATCCACGACTTGCTAAGCCCCAAGCAATTGTGTTGGCTTTGTCATTTACCTTTAGAACACGCTCAGACTTTCCATTCCATAAAGAACGAGAAACAAGAATAATAGCTAGTGCCTCCTCTCACACCCCTCACACTCCCTAGTGATGCTGGCCTCGGGACCGAGCAGTATAGAAGGCTAGAGTCTTTTTTTTTCTTCATAATACACAGCAAACCTTTATTCCCTTTACTGCTAAGCATATAAACAAACGTTAAGATTCATCACAGAGGCAGGACTTCAGCAAACACTCTATTGATTGTGCCTGAAGAAATACAAGCTGAACAGCGCCCGCAATAGATTTATTTAGAAGCAACAGTAAACATATTTCCGTGGACCATCTCTAAAATAGCCTCTTTTGGTGCTGTTAAGAGAAATAACTTCAAATGCACGTAGCAAAGTGCTATGAGTTAGGCACCAGAGGCCAATGGGAAATTCTTATACAGTAACTATCCAGAACAATGGGAAAATGCCAACCCTATTTCCTGTACTCTGATAGATTTATCATGCTTACCTTTATTTCAGTTTGCTTTGCAAAAACACATAACCAATCTTCAAAGACAAGTGATATAAATTAGATTGACTCTTTTGATCTAAAAAGGTGGTTCCCTGGGGTTTCCAGAGGTCTTGGCTTTGATCCTTATTTATACACAAACCAAGAATGTATAAAGTCACAGTTATGGCCATTGCATGTCTCTCAAACTCATGTGTCTAAGACATGGCCCTCAGCCAGGCAGCGGTGGCTCATGCCTTTAATCCCAGCACTCGGGAGGCAGAGGCAGGTGGATTTCTGAGTTCCAGGCCAGCCTGGTCTACAGAGTAAGTTCCAGGACAGCCAGGGCTACACAGAGAAACCCTGTCTCGAAAAACCAAAAAAAAAAAAAAAAAAAAAAAAAAAAAAGACACAGCCCTCAAAGTGGTGAAACTTGGGCCCTTGGGAGACAGTTAATTTTAATGTCTTATCCTTTGTTTGCTATGGGGCAAAGTCTCAGGGCAGACTTAGCGCCGATAGAAAATGAGAGAAACCCATTCTTCTTTGCTGTGTGAGACCACGTGAAGATAAGTAAATGGGCATAAACAGATAAGAGGACCCCTTCCCCATCTCCTGGCGCCTTCATCTTGACTTGCAACTTCCAGAAACAAGAAATAAATATCTGCTGCTTAAAACTTAATATATGGTAGGGTTGTTGTTGTTGTTGTTGTTTTGTTGTTGCTTTGTGTGTGTGTCAGTGTTGGCTGACTAGTGTTTATTTAAGATTTTTTAACATCTACCAATATGAACCTTCTTATTGACGTGTGTCCTGGCTGGTTTTATGTCAATTTGACACAGCTGGAGTAATCACAGAGAAAGGAGTTTCAGTTGAGAAAATGCCTCCATGATATCCAGGTGTAAGGCATTTTCTCAATTAGTGATCGAGGGAGGAGGCCCCCTTGTGGGTGGTGCCATCTGTGGGCTGGTAGTCCTGGGTTCTATAAGAAAGCAAGCTGAGCAAGCCAGGAGAAGCAAGGAAGTCAGTAAGAAACATCCCTCCATGGCCTCTGCATCAGCTCCTGCTTCCTGACCTGCTTGAGTTCCAGTCCTGACTTCCTTTGGTGATGAACAGCAACGTGGAAGTGTAAGCTCAATAAACCCTTTCCTCCCCAGCTTGCTCCTTGGTCATGATGTTTGTGCAGGAATAGAACCCCTGACTGAGACACTGTGTTTAGTAATAGAACTCATATCTCACAGCACAGAGCTATCCGTGTTGACATTTATCAATTCTCATGGCACCAACCGGACACTGGAATCACAAAACAAACCACACGTCACCTACATCAGTCATCATTTCAGAATTCCAGGGTCACACACAGCAGGAAACATGCACCCACTTAACTCTGTCCTCACAGGCTTGATCCTCTCCTCAGTGCTCAGAGCCACAGGACCTGTGAGAGAAGACATGGCAGTATTTATATGTCACATGAGTGGATGTTCAAACTGTGGTAATGAGGTCTGAATAAAAGAAAAAAGACTGACGGTGATGGAAAACAGATGGTCGATAAAATAAATAGGCCAATTTGCCAACCAAATGAGCCAAGAATATGTTCATATGATAAAAGAAAGATAGATAAACACATCACTGTGAAGACAGAGCTTAGTGATTGAGCTGTGGTTAGGAACTAAGACTAGTTTTACCACCCATTGGCCAACCGATTTTACGATCTTGGAGAACCTTTCTGATTTCTCTACTAAGAAAGACACTGGCCAAGGCTGACCTGATGGTGATAGCCTCAGTTCTGTTCTCTGAGAATAGTCTAGCAGGCAAGAACTCAGATGACCGATGCTAGTCAGGGAACACTCAGCACATTTGGTCTTCACAGGAGGGAAGCAGACTGTGTGTTTCTTGTTACACCTTAGTGACTGGCACATAACGTAAGTGGCACATGTCTATGAGGTCAGCCCTTCCAGGACAGTGGTTTTTATCTGTCTCAGAATCTGTAACCCTAGCCAAGGTCTATTCTTCCTGCTGTAAAGAATTAACCACAAAGGAAGTCTGGTGTGAAAATTGAGCCAAGGCAGATTTCCCTTATAAAACATCTGTCTCTTACAAATCTATAACTCAGTTTGAGAAAAATGATATTTGTTGGAATTATAGCAGATTATAGAAAGGCGGATCCCTGGCATCCCCGGGCAGCAGAACATAATTAAACCAGTTTGTTCCAGGCTAGCGAATGAGCTCAACCGAACATAGATGGATAGTACCTGATGGATAGTAGCTGAAATCCTCTGGTTTGACATGCTCGCGCGTGCACACACACTCACACACACACACATGCATATATGTACACACACATAAATCAAAGATTTAACAGCGTTAGAGATGTTTTATTAAACTGGGTGAAATAGCTCTCGTTTTTTGTTTGTTTGTTTTTGTTTAAAATCAAGGACACTCATGTAAAAACTATGTCATCAGCATTGTCATCGTGATGAAATAGGAGAGTCCTGGAGCCTGTATGTCACTACCCTAATGATGACGAGCAGAGAGAGCCGCAAACATGGGGGCATGTGAGTGATCAGCACTCAGAGCCACGCTGCATATGCCTATCCATGCAGGTGATTCAGAAGCCTTTCTGCGAAACAAGTCACACACGAAACGATAATTCAATAATAATATAATGTATTAAAAGTAATTACATAATTGATGGGCTAATGAGTTAGGGATATAGTTGTATACTAGTAATGAGACTATGAAGTTTTAACCATGAATATGCATATACACAAAACTATAATATAGTTACCACAGTATTTACATATATGTGCACTAGTCTATGCATATGTATTCACATGTGCATATATAAATATATATAATGTATATCGTGTGTAATTTACATAATACATAATATATAATTTATATAAATTATAAAAATTATAGTGGCAACAGTAATAACTATATCATGAAAAACTAAGTTATTACTACACTAATGTAGTTTTTATAATATTGTCAAATACAGGTATCCTCATCTGAAATCAAAATAATTATATTTAATATAGGAAGATTATTTTCCCAAGATGAAAACCAATGTAAATTATCCATTAGGAAAGGGAAATGACAATAAAATAAGTTAAAGTCATTCAAAACTTTTGCCTCAACCGGGCAGTGGTGGTGAACGCCTTTAATCCCAGCACTTGGGAGGCAGAGGCAGGCAGATTGCTGAGTTCGAGGCCAGCCTGGTCTACAGAGTGAGTTCCAGGACAGCCAGGGCTACACAGAGAAACCCCGTCTTGAAAAAAAAACAAAAACAAAAAAAACAAAAAACAAAAAACTTTTGCCTCCCCCTCCTGCCAAAGGTAACACTACTTGGTGAGTGTTTCTGTCCTGTTTAGAAGATGGGAACATGGAAATACAAATGTTTAAATATTTTACCCAAGACTAGGAAAGAAAGTAATACACCAGCAGACAAGATTCATTAGGTCATTCTGCCCCTGGAATGTCTTTGAGGCCTTCCTTAATAGCACCACACACAGAGAATCTCATACTATCAGATACATTATTTCTGTAATAAGTCTAATGCCCAAGAGAAGTATTTCTTATAAATATCCAAACTTTGGGGTTATGACAATGAATATACAATGTATTTCTAAATGAGCATATGCAATTATAAGGTGTTTAAAATGTGGGAATAATTAGATTTCTATTATGTTTTTATCTTTTCGTTATTCCTTGGACAGTTCTATGCAGGACTGTGCTAAAAATATCTGACATGACTACACATGAAAGAGAGGTTCACAGGGAGGCCCTAAGCTGAAGGAAGCTGAGAAACGGAGAGTCAGTCATGTCCTGAGAATCTGTGGCTATGAGGCTTGGGGATACTTAGTCACACAGCACTGTTGACACTGGAAGATTTCGCTCCCACATTTCCTGCTGTGTGTACATGGTTTAGCGATATTTATTGGCGTGGCAATATGAATATCGACAGCTAGAGAATACATCAAGGGCTTTCTATTTGACAACTGCCTTAAGTGGCCAATTGGTAGCTCTTATTTTGCTAAGTGTGTGTGATGGAGAAGCATTAACTTCCATCTTCAGCCAAAAGGGATTTTTGCTTAGTCTCCTCCATCCAGTTGCATTGTGATTATAGTCTGACTAGCCAATTCCTGTAGGGATTTTCCCACTGGTCACAGTCATGGACCCAAGGCTGCGTGTCACAAGTAAACTGTAAAAACCAATGCAGAAAGCTGGGAAGTCCTTAAACTCCGATATATTGAGTCATATTCACACAGCCGGCCCTCCGAGCATTGCTTTACACATTCTCTGTGTCCATGAGAGGCTTACTAAACATGGGTGGGGTTACCAAGGATACAGCACTAGGTGAGGGAGAAAACCATAAATTAATTAAGAAAAATATACTTTCTGAATGGAAGCACCAAGGATTAGGGAAGATAACTTGCAAAAAAATCACATAGTTAAACAATATGAGTAAACAAGTGCTTTATTTCCTAAAAGGTCATTTAAAAAAATAATAATAAATGGTTATATTAAGCAAGTGCAAAAATAAAATGGTTTTGCTTTAGTAACTGGCTCCCCAGCAGAAAGCCTCATGTGTTCAAGGGTGCCCTGGAACAGTCTGGACAGATTGTCATGGGAGAACGTTTCAAAGATCAGAGCATCCAAGTTCACTGTGAGGGCTGCTCAGAGGTCCCGGTGCTCTTCTGGCAGACAGTGTGTAGGCAGGGATGAACTGTGGGTGAGCCGTGATGAGGTGAAGAAATCTGTAGACAAACAGCCTTATGGAAGATACAGCCATGCAGATCACATACCTGGAGATGAATTCTATTTGGAAAGACGGAAATGAGATGCAGGAAAATAATATGAAGATAGCCAAGCAGCAGGCAGCTTCCTGGGTCCTGCCTTCCTGTCCCTTGATGTACGTGTCTGGCAACCTTTTTTATACTGGGAAGTCTGTGCACTTCCTATGGATGAGCTTTAAGGTCATTCTAGATTTCTCTATCCACAGGATGGTGTTTACTTCAAACCATAGGTGGAGTTGCTTAGGAGCACAGGATCTTGATTTATAAACAGCACGGGCCAAGGATCCACACAGTAAATGGTCTTAATCTTCAACCCTGAATTACATATACACAGACAGACAGACACACAGAGAGACAGACAGACAGACAGACACACACACACACACACACAATCCACAAAAGCATACCTGAGAATTGATTTGCTCTCTTGGAGCCCGCTCTACCTTGGCTTCACTTTGGCCGCTGTCCCTCCTTGCTCTTCCAGCAATATGAAACTGGCAAGTTCCAGAAAAAAAAATATCAACTTTTAATAATAACTGTGACCTTATATTTTTATAGACATGAATACAATTCAATAATTGCATATACATTTAGCTTGTTTGATCTTTACACAGTGAATAATAAATTTTTTTTTTTTTTTTTTTTTTTTTTGCCCTTGGGGGACCAATTTCCAGGCTGTTTCTCAGGACATTATTGAGACCAAGCCATTTCTACAATCGTGTCACATTACAATAAATGCTCCATGGGTGGAAATTCTGTTATTACCTATTTTACTCCCCCTTAGCAATTCGTTTTTCCCCCTAGTGAAAAAAAAATGCCAACGAAGCATTGCTTTAAACTGCATGAACTAAATACTGGTGACTTGTTATATGTTCTGACATTATTTTGTCATTTCTGTGAGCATTTTGAAAGTCAGACATCTCCCAAAGCTGTTATGCTGTGCTTTGAATTGGCCTCACTTGAAAGCATTTTGCGGCATCACGGACCATTTCACTTTGGTAATTAACAAAGCTTGGTTTTTCAGAACTGAATGTGAAGTGTTATTAGCCATTGCTTTTCTTGACAGTCATCCAAACAGTCTGCCCGTACTTCCACTCATTCATTTGCAGCTTACCAAATGGAATTTAGAGGGGAAATCGCCTATGCTTTATTGTACAAATATCTCCTGGTAATTGATTTTCAGTAATAGAGACGGGCTCTTTTTATGTGAATCGGCAACTTTCTACTTCCTCTACTGCAGTGAAAGCCGGGCAGTGGTGGCGCACGCCTTTAATCCCAGCACTTGGGAGGCAGAGGCAGGTGGATTTCTGAGTTCGAGGCCAGCCTGATCTACAGAGTGAGTTCCAGGACAGCCAGGGCTACACAGAGAAACCCTGTCTCGAAAAACCAAAAAAAAAAAAAACCTCTACTGCAGTGAATCTTGGTCAAGTATCTTATGTATCTGCTTGTGGTGTTGACAGTTACAGCTATGAAGAGGCAGAGTCCCAGGGTTGGACAATAAGTGTTGATTAAGGTGACTTTTTTTGATATTTATGTGGTTTAAAAACTTTAATGATAAACAATAAGTTATATCTTGAAGTATCATCTTATATCATATAATCCTCATTTCTGGGGGTTTTGTCTCTTGACTCTATACTTAAGAATCAACTGTAGGGCTGGAGAGATGGCTCAGTGGTTAAGAACACTGACTGCCTTCCCAAAAGTCACGAGTTCAAATCCTAGCAACCACATGGTGGCTCACAACCATCTGTAATGGAATCTGATGCCCTCTTCTGGTGTGTCTGGAGACAGCTACAGTGTACTTACATATAATAAATAAATCTTTGGGCTGGAGCGAGCAGGGCCGGAGCGAGAAGGAAAAGGAAGAAAAATAGACTGCATACTGATCCTACAATCCTGAAACTTTAATATTTTATATTTTACACAGTGAACACGACTTAAAAGTTTCATTTAATTTCCTCTTCCCAAGGAAACATGTACTTTCCACGGTCAAATGTTCTAGCAACTTTTTTAATATCTGAGACATGGAAAATATTGAGTATCAATTGTTCTTTTTTGGTTTTTTTTTGGACTGGGTCTCTCTATTTAGTCCAGGCTGTTCTAGAACTCACTAGGTAGACCAGGCTGGCCTCAAACTCACAGAGGTCCGAGTGCCTCTGCCTCCTAAGTGCTGGGATTAAAGGCATGTGCTATCATGCGCAGTTCAAGAGTCAATTCTTTTCAAGCCCCACTTTCTTTCTCTGTCTGTTCGCCTATCTGTTTTTCAGAGTGCCCCAGCGCTGAAGATATCTATGATGTTCTAATTTTAATTAACTTCCAAGTTTACCTACACCATAGAGTTAGACCACGGGTCTTCAGCAATCAACAGCTCTTTTGGATTCTCATGCGTAGCTAAAATTCTTTCCGAGTATCGGTGTTCTCAATGTTGACTGCAAGTTCCTGGTGACTCTTAACTGGATGTAAGCCTTGGAGCAACTCAAAAAGATGACCACCTGACTCACTTCACAATCCTCACAGTGACTCACAGGGGTGAGGTGGGGGCGCTCCACAAGGAAATGGGTCCTGAGAGTTACCTAGTTCAAATCTAGATCTAACCAGGCTGGAGGTTAGCATGTCGCCAAGTCTATACAAGGCTCATATTTAATATGTCGGCTGTATGGCTGTGCTTGCTTCTCCCACATTTCATCTGCTGTTTCTCTCTCACCTGCTTGATCAAAACAAGAAAAGAAAATCTTCTTTAAATACAAAATACTCAGAAATTTTTATGTCCAATTTTTCTTTTCTTTTTTTTTTTTTTCCTACCCTTTAAAGTTGAAAATTCAAATTGGGTCTTGCCTCCACTTAATATATTAAGTGTCTGGGTTCCCAAACAAAGGGACAATTAAAACTGCCAAGCTTCCCTTAGTCAACTCTTCATAGACTTACCTTACTCATTATATTAAATGTGTTAAATTTTACTTTCATCTTTTATAACTATTTATCAATACCAATACTTGTAATATACTTTTTAATTTCTCATCAATTTTGTAACTATCCGCAATCTGTAGCATTCAAAGTCATGTCAGTGATAGAAAAATCAGAACTTCCTTCTTCCTAAGCAGTGCTGGGAAAGAGTTCAAAGCCTTTCTTTTTTTGCTTTGTACAATTGGTCTACACTCTCAGCCCTTGGTTTTGTGACATGAGGCTTAATTATGTAGCTCATACTGACCTTAAACTCTCTGTGTAACACAGGAAGGCTGGCCATGAACTTTTGCCTCCTGTGTGCATAAATTCTGTTCTACCACCGTGGTTTTCAAAAGTTTATATTTTATTGTTCTCTTACAGAAATATGACAGGATAGTAAGTAATATCTTTTGCTGACCTCCTGTACATTCAGGTGAAATTCTTTTTTTCTAAGATTTATTTATTTACATGTGTGTGTGTGTGTGTGTGTGTGTGTGTGTGTGTGTGTGTGTGTGTGTGTGTATGTGAACCCACTTGACTATATGTGTACCACATGGGTGCAGAGCCAGCAGAAGTTAAAATGGGGCATCAGATCTCCTGGAACTAGAGTTACAGGCAATTGTGACCCTTCAAGTGGGTGCTGGGAACTGAAGCTGGCCATTTCTCAAGCCCAAGTCTAATTCTTTCGGACAAGTGTGAAGTGATCTCAAGGGGGGCAAAGGAAGACTTCCGTATACTTCTTCTATTGGAGTAAGTTCCCAGACCTTCAGTGGGGGTCAAAGTAGCAAACAGTATCCAACTTTATATACACCTTGGTTTTCCAAAACACCTGTACCTATGAGGACATAATTTATAAATTAGTCAAGATGTGAGATTAATAGAAACAGATAATAATAAAGTAGGAGAGTTATAACACCATAATGTAAAAGTGTTGCCAGCACTATTGCTCTGGTACTGTTGGGTTATTTGTAAGTAAATTAGGGGTGATTTGAATATAAGCACTGCTCTACCAAAACAGCAGGGTTGATAGCCAAGATGGCTCCTAAGTGACTGTGGCATGGGCAAGAAAGGTGAATGACAGTGGGCAGGACAAGCAGGGACTAGTGGGAGCCTTTTATGCTGCTACTCAGAATGGACACAATTTGAAACGTTGGAATATTTCTTTCTAGAGTTTTTCTATTTAATATTTTTCAGACTAGGTCAGATTTACAGAACTTGAAAGCACCCATAGGGAGAAGTACTATAGACAGTGCTTCCAGCTATGAAAAGCAAGCTTCTGGCTTGCAACTAGTTGCCTTTAATATTTTCATTGTTGGAATTCAGAAGCATGTTCAAACTGAAGGAGAAGGTAACAGTGGGCCTTGGTCCTCTTGTTCCCTTGCTTCTGCTGTGACTGGCACAGGTCAATCTCACGTCAACTCTAGTGGCACCCACATCTCCCCAGAAGCAAGTTCCCATCACTGAGCTAACTCAACACAAGGCTTTCGTTTCTTTCTAAAGGGTAAGGAGTGCAAGAGCCTAGTTATAATATAACCTGTCAGAAGCCATCTAGGAAAGGCTAAAGGCATGCAAGTGAGTTTACTGGAGATGACCCACCATTTTGCATAGCCTGCAATAGATGAGCTCTGAGATGCAGGGTCCTTCGAGGCTTCATGCCAGGATTGCTTCTCGCTGCTGATTTGCCTTTTCCTGTCACGATTACATAGCCTAATGATTCCTGGGCATTAGCCCACCCTATTGGTCAGATTTTCTGCAGATCGACATGAAGATAGATTCTCATATAGTAATGCTGTGTAGACAAGTTGATGATTTCATAATTCCTAATAATGATTTTATAGAATTCCTAAATTTATACAAGTAATTTCAAGCCCTCTATAGTATAAAAGCTGCAGATAGAGCTCTGTAAATGTCCATGTGCCACGGGCTAATTGCGCTAGGAAAAAAGAAAGCAGGCTTGGAACAAATTTACAATCAAGAAAAACATTCCTGCTAGGTTAGGTGTGAATCTGTTATCTGGTAACAAGAGGTCATAAACTGGGAATGAACAATTTATTGTAGGACAGAAAATAAAATATTGACTAGTTTATCTACATAAAACTTCAAAATAATAAGACACAAGGCAGATGATTTGTCTTTTGCTGACTTATGACATAAAAATCATTGCTTTGAACTTATAATGAATTTATGGAGCTAGTAATATGTGGTGAATGTTTAGTCAGATACTAGTCTTAATGGAAAGGCATGTAAAACAATTCTGCTGTTATTCCTTAAGACTTATCGATTTTTGACATGAATTATTGCCTTCAACTTACTATGAATTTATTGGAATGTAAAAGTATTTAGAAAATCATGTAATCAACTATCCTGCTGTAATGGTTCTACCTGATACTTGTATAATTTTTTTATAGATAGTATAAATACTGAGAAAGGAGCTTTGGCTCCATCCACAAAGTGTGTGTCTCTGTGTGTGTATAGGTATGTATGCATATATGCATGTATGCATGCATGCTTGTATGTATGCATGTATGTATGTATGTAGGCATGTATGCATGTATTATGCATGCATGTGTGTGTATGCATGCATGTATGTATATATGCATGTATATATGCATGTATGTGTATGTATGTATGCATGTATGCATGTATTTGTATATGCATGTATTATATATGTATTCACGTATTATGTATGCATGCATATATGTATATATGTATGTATGTATATATGCATGTATATATGCATGTATGTGTGTATGTATGATGTATGTATGCATGTATGTATATATGCATGTATGTGTGTATGTATGTATGTGTGCATGTATGTATGTGTGCATGTATGTGTATGCATGCATGCATGTGTGTATGTATATATGCATGCATGTGTGTATGCATGCATGTATGCATGTATGTAAGTTGTTGGAGCTTTTCTTTCTTGGCTTCATCCATAGTATTGATTTTTTGCATGCATGATTCTTTTCCTTTCTCTTTCTTCCTTTTTCTCCCCTCTCTCCCCCCTCCCTGCTCTCTCTCTCTTTTCTCTCTGGTTCACAAAGAATTAAAGAACTCTGAGCCTCTTTCCTGACCTTGAATGGAGGGAAAAAGAGCCTACTAACTAAGCCTTTTTTTTTTTTTAATCTTCTGCTGTTAACAGCAGGAGCTAATCACCAGAAGCCTGTGGCTTTGGGCCATAAAATATCAAAGAGTTAAAGTGAGAGTTAAATCCAGAAGCCAGCAGCTTCTAGTACCCAGAATAGTGAGAGAGAGTTAAAAGGCCAGAGATCATCAGTCTTTGGCCTTTATCCAAGGCTGTGTCCTACCTCAGTACCTACCCCTAAAGGCCAGGGCAGGTCTTTAGGGGTAACCATACCCAAAGTCATCAATAATGTTTAGTATCAAGTAATGGTCTTATATCCAAATCATATACGTTGCTCGTTCAAAACAGAATCCCAATAAATCAAAAACATTAGAATTGGTCATATGACTCCCCTCATGGTTTCTTCTCTCACTGTGCTTTCCTGACAAGTATTTTGTCGCCACAAAGGAAATAGTAAATAATAGCTTCTGCTGTATCTTTAGAATTATTTTGGTACAATTCAATTAGAAGAGCAAGATTAACCCTTATTTCTTCACAATTTGTTAGAATGATGACTTTTGTCATTGTCCCCAGTGTGCTCTGGTGACTTACATGTGACACATTTTAGTATTACTAGGATCCCATGCATCTAATTACATTGTTTTCTATAAACTTCCTCCTCTTTGGTCAGTGGAGGCCTCTGGAAGTTGGCTCCCAGTTCTTCTGATGAGACACTAGTGCTTGCTGATACAATAGCTTCCTTCTAGCTCCCTCTCAGTTATGATCAGACTTTTGAAACCTTGTCTGTCCATACCTGAAAAGGCCCATTTCTGCAAGGATTTCCCTTCTCGTTCAGGGAGTGTTAGAGGATGCAGGGAAACGTGATGGGAACTGCTGGGGTGGGAGGCTGGTGTTCTATTTATCTTCGTGCTGATTGTGCTGATCTATGTGGGCATGCTGAGTCTGTATGAAGGTGTGCAGAGGACGTAGAGCTTCAAGGCTGATTCCTAGAACTCTTTACCTGGTATAGTCAAAGGAAGCTTCTCAGGTAAGATACAGGGGATGGAGAGATAGCTCAGGGCGCAGGAACACTCTGCTTTTTCAAAGGACGAGAGTTCAGTTCCCAGCTCCTTCATCGGGTGGCTCACAACCGCTTCTAATTCCAGCTCTGGGTAATCTAAATCCCTCTTCTGACCTCCATGGCACCCACACCCATATGCGTGTGCATAAACACACACACATAAAAAATAAGAAATTTAAGTTAGGTAATGATACTGCACAGTATTAGCAACAAAGAAAGGCAAGATGATGAAGGACATTCTGGAAAGAGGAAAAAAGGTACCCAACTGCTTACGGGTGAAGATTCTAGAAGATGCTGCCTTATGAAGATGGCAAGAGGGCCATTTGTATGGAAGAGTGACTGAGGTAGGTCAAGAGAAGAAAACAGGAGCCTTGTCTACTGGGGATTTACCTGCATTAGCTTCAGACAGCGCCACAGTAGCTGCATTGTGAGAGCTTACTGGAAGGGAAAACATTCACAAGACTTATTCATTCATCTAGTTATCCATCCACTACCTACTGAATTCCAGGGCTGTGCTAGTGACCGAGAAATATGCAATGACAGCCCAAGTGTAGGCATTGGCAATAGGTATAAAGAATTGGTTAACATAGCAGAGATCGTACATAGGAAATAAAAGCACCATCTGATAGATCATTAAAATTTGATTAAACCCAAGGAGAGTGTGTTACGCAATTTCACTTGCCAGTTTTTATTTTAGACATAAATCCATACACTGTATAAATCATTATTGGATCTACCCCTGGTTAGTTGGCTTTATATAAAGCATTGAGAATAAAAGGGTGTCGCTTTTATGTTTCCTGTTCCAGCTATCAGAAACACAGTAAATTTGGTTTGGAAGAGCCTGTACTGTGATTTGGCCTTGTAACACCACAAAGATTTGTATCCATTTCAAAGGGATCCTTGAGCATTTCTCAGGAAGGTCACTTTGTTATGTTATTTAAAAGTGAAAATATATTTGCCTGCATGGCGGATAGGCATAAAATCAATTGGTTATGTGACACCCACCCACCCCCATCCCCAAGGAGCCAAAAATAGTAATAATAACCAGGGAAGTAATGCACGTGAATTATGAACACAGCACTCGGGTAATCAATTGCTTCTGAAGCATAGCCGTGAATGTGTTATGTTTTAGTTGGGAAATAACCTCTGAGGAAGCATTACTCATTCCTTTCCATTTGGGAAAACAAAGCTTGCGCTGTGAATCTAGTAAATAAAAATGCACTTTGCGTTTATTTACATTGATCTGGGTGCTTCGAAGCTAAGAATGAACTGCGATGAATGAGCCACTGCAGGAGTGTTCGTGTGCAGAGGGCTCTGTTCTCTGGCTGGCCGGTTCTGATTGGACATCACACACAGAGAACTTTACGGTTCAGCTCTGCCAGCAGACCTTCGCCACCCTGCGATTACAGGGTGAGGAGTTTTGCACTCTTGACTGGACATCTTATTTGTATCTTATGATCTTCCCGGCAGCGACTTTCTACACGATAAAGCAAGTTCCTCACAAGTATCTTCCCTCCTCATCCCCACCCTGGAGGTACCAGACGTTCTGCAATGTCAGAGATACTGTGGCGGTCCTGAGCCATTGCCTGGATGTGAGCGATCTCAGGTCCAATCTCTCTCTCTCTCTCTCTCTCTCTCTCTCTCTCTCTCTCTCTCTCTCTCTCTCTCTCTCTCTTTTGGTTTTCTGAGACAGGGTTTCTCTGTGTAGCCCTGGCTGACCTGGAACTCACTCTGTAGACCAGGCTGGCCTCGAACTCAGAAATCCACCTGCCTCTGTTTCCCAAGTGCTGGGATTAAAGGCGTGCACCACCACCGCCCGACAGGTCCAATCTCTTAATTTCCTCTTAAATAAAACAGGATAAGAACAGATGCTTGTCTGCCGCACAGAACTGCTGTGAACAGTTATCCTCTTATTAAATACACCTACCTCCTCTCTTTGCCACTGTCTCCATCTCACAGCTCATAGCTACTATCTGGGTGAACAGATAGTAAGCACTACCCCTTAACTATCCCCTGAATGAAGTGTCTGCTATCAGCATTTTATCATTCTTCTCTCCCAATTCTCAGAGCAAGAGAGAATCCACATAAATTCAACTTTCAGTTACTCAGTGCGCCAAAAATCTTGAAAACATCACTCAAAATTCTCCAAAGACTGGAGAACGATAGCACCAGAGCTCTACTCTTCAGAATCACTTGAGCTGACTGGATGTAAGTGGGAGAGGTCAGATAACATGAGGTAAAACCTGGACATCCAAACAGAGCAATCCTGGGTTGCACACTGGCTCTGGAGTATGATTGTGACACCATGTAAGTTTCTTAGCCTAGATAAGCCCTAGTTTTGTTTTCTGTAGGTTCCATGTAGTAGCGATACCATCTTTACTAGAGATATTAAATATGGTAGACCATAGAGCGTACCTGTACAATGCCTGGTGGGCTAAGCCTGTGTTGAAAAACAGATTGTCCAAATAAATAATGTCCAATCTCAACTCTGTAAGGCTTGTGTTCTTGGTAGCTTCCTGTTCTGTAATATTCAGGGATTCAAGTTCTTTTCTTGTGAATACTTTGCCCTCGTGTAGGTTCCTGCAATGTCTTGTATCCTACCACCAGAGCAGGGAGAAGAGCCTGGTCCTGGTAACAATGCTACCATCTCTGTTCTCCTTCACCTGGTAAAAAGTCACACAAAGAGGCTAGAAGAGGTGTGTTTTGTGACGTTATAACAGAATATTTGAAATTGGATAATTATTAGTGAATAAAAACTTATTTCTCTAGGACACATTATTAGTACCTGGTGATGGCCTGCTCTCTTCATCACCCCCCATTGTGAGGCTGAGGGCAAAGAGCGGAAGTGTTAGCCTGGAACTGTAGGGAAGCACAACCCAACCATAGCAGCGGCTATTAAATGTCAATAGATTGAGTAGGTGAAGACACCAGTGAGAGATAAACAAAGCATTTAAAAGCAAGAGTTCTTGTGGAGATGTGGATTTCTCCGAGGAGGCGTCTGGTGCATGAGGGAGAGTCTAAGCCAGCCAGGTAACGGGAGAGAGAGAATGATGAATTCTGACTTAGAATGTAGAATTGGATACCTGAGGGAACATCTGCTTGAGAGAGCCTTTCCAGCAACTGGAAATCTGGGATTCGTCGTGGAGCTGTGAAACCCTGGGGACACATCCTCATGGAATGAATGGTTTATCCCTAAATGCAATTAATCGCCAGAAAGGAGATGTGACAATTTGAACTTGCCTGATTTCTGACATAGTTGCCACCAGCTCTGTTTAAGTAATAAAAGTGTGGTGACTAATCATAATTCCCCAAAGGTATGGGCTGTGAATATCTCACAGATTGTTCCCTTAAACAGCAATTCAAAAATGTTATTAATTCTGACCTAGGGATATCCAGTGGCGGTCCCTGAGCCACTGCCTGGATGCGAGCAATCTCAGGTCAAATCTCTTAATTTCCTCTTAAATAAAACAGGATAAGAACAGATGCTTGTCTGCCTCACAGAACTGTTGTGAACAGCTATGCTTTTATTAAACACCCCCCCCCAATGCTCTCTCTCTCTGCCATTGTCTCCATCTCATAATGTCAAACGTGTATGTCATCTATAAAGTGGAATTGCTAATGACATCTGTGTCTTGAAACTGTTGTGGTGATTAAAGTACATTTGTCTCTCAGTATCTGTGAGGAATTCTTTTCCAAGACTTTTTTAGATACCCAATTCTGAAGATGTCGGCCATGTGTCTGTTTGCCACTGTGGTGCCCGAGCGACACTGGCAAGCTGCTCCGGGGAGTGGGGGGCCCGAGGGGCGTGGGGTAGTACATGGTCCATAATAGGGGTTCCAGCCCTATTATGGTTCCCTGGATGAAAAACATGGAGGTTTGGGACAGATTCTTGGTTCTCAGTCTCCTGTGTACCCAGATGGGGTACCGTGGGGAGTTGAGAACCGTCTGAGAGTCCGTGCTTCCCCTACATACCAGGCAGGAAGGGGATGACTGAGCCCCTGACAGGGATGGAATACCTAGACTAAAGGAGCGGCTGGAAGAGAGAATGCCTTCTCTGGGAGATTTAGGCATGGCTCTTTATGACAAAGCCGCCCCCGTCCCTTCAGTGATCCTTTGTGAAGGAAATGGTCCTTGCTTGTCCAGACTGGTTTATTTGGTGGCAGATATAAATGCATTCATCTTACTTAGCGTGAACCTGAATTTAAATACCTTTTGCAGGAAGAAATGCCCAGGAAGGGAAACTCATTGGCTAAACACTGGAGCCTATCTAGATAACTCATTAGCATGGAGAACTCCAGGTTTTTATGCTATGTGGCCGGTTGTCAAGGTCCTCTCAGTGGGGTGTAATGGTTACTTGTTCCAGATCTGGCAGTTTGGCAGGGAACTGGCCTCAAGTCTACCATTCTCAATTCTGAGATTTCCTAGGGTTTAGGCTTGCTCAACCTTACCAGTTCTTCTGTCTGGTGGCACAGTCCACTTGCTCCACATGAAGATAGTCAAGTACCTTCCATACATTGCTGTAATGTTTGCTTAGAAGCTATTCACATCCCCCCATGTAGTTTAAATCACCTCAACACCATTTATAATATCCAGTACAGTATAAACAGTTGCCATATTGTATTGCTTAGGGACTAGTGAAGGAAAAGTCTGTATGTGTTTGGTACAGACTCAATTTTAAATAATGTCTTCAGTCTGTGACTGGCTGACTTGCTGGATGCAGAAGCCACAAATCTGAAGGGCCAGGGTGGTAGGGTCTCTCACCTGATTCACCAACTTTCAAGTGTTTGTCACTGTTGCTATTGGGGTCTTGGCTTAAATATGCAAGTCAAAGGCATCTATCTTAAGCTAAGAACCACAACCATTTCCTAAGAGAAGAGTTCTTTCATTGTACTTAGTGACTCCTACCTTGAAATTGCCCACACACAGTTCTGTCCAGTTCTCTACTGAAAGACAGGCCCCCAGCAGCAAACACCTTACCACATCAAAGAATTGGCTACCCATAATGTACTTAATGTACATAATGTGTATCTTTGGGGAAATATTTCATTTTATGTGTGCTGTGATGCAGACCACATAATAAGAATTATGTTTCCCTTCTGCATGTCTTAAATTTGTGTTTCAGGTTTTAAAAGACTTTGAAGTTCAAAAAAAGCCATCTCTGGCCTTGGCTACTTTATACTCATGTCATGTTTTCTGCCTTGAAACAATGTATACATTCCAAGTAATGATGAAAAGTCACGCCACTTTTTTAGGCTACTTTGTTTTTTTAAAAGCGTTTACTCTTTTACATAGTGACTTTCATTTAGTTTCTCAGCCTTTAGACTTTTATGTAATGTTCATATTCAAATCCATTAAAACTGAGTGAGAAAATAAAACATAAATGAAGGGTGAGCACATGTATGTTCTGTGTGCTGCTTTGAGGATGCATATCTGATCTGAAAATACTGGCCTTGCTAGGAGCATGGGGTGTTTTACAGTTAGGTTTTATCGTCTTTGCTTAGTGTCAAATGCATTTCCCTGACAGTGGGTGATAATCTGGTTACAACAGGCCAGCATGCCTAATCATGCTGTGCCATGCTATTTCTTTAGGGAAATATAATTCATGATCACACAGTTCTCAGTAAATATTTTGCCTTATCCAGCCTGAACCATTCCATAGCATGGCACGTGCTTCAGGTAGACTGTAGGTATGCAGGGGACTACAGAGAAAAGCAGTGTGAAGTTTGATTGGAGAAGCTAGGTCCTACGGCGCCCATCCTAAAGGCAGTAAGAACCTAGCGGAGATGAGCCCGGAATAAAGCACAGTATTATCCAATGTACATGGTTCTGAGGGTTGGTCTTGGGTAAAGTGTGGTAGGGATACAAGAATAAAAAAAAAAAAAGATTGATGGAGAACCACCCTAATGTGAGCCACAGATCATGACAGATAGAAGAAATAAAGCAGATCTCGAATGTAATATACAGGAAGGCTGAAATGGAAAACTAGGAACTTGCTCCCTCCAAGACTTGGAGACTATTTGCTTACTTTAATTTTATCTGTGTTCTCCTGGGTTCCGTGGATGCTCCCGTCTTTTTACAATTGGTTTTCAGTATTTTCCTTAGTGTACGCATCAGAGTCACATCAGCCTCGCTGCGTTTAGCTACACCTGAGATCTTTGTTTAGTGCCTCAGAGTTTTCATTAATTTAGAAAAAAAAAGGTAATTATTTCTTCAAGGTATTTTTTTTTTTTTACTGTTTTCTTCTCTTCTCTGTTTTGGAGACTTCAACTACATATATAGGCCGCTTGGATTTTATGCCCAACTCTTTTTTTCTCTTTGTGCTTCATTCTGGATTGTTCTTAGGGTATCAGATTCACTCTCTGGCCTTTTCTTCTTAAACGTCTCACTTGGTACTAAGCTCACTTGGTATAGTGCATTTTAGGAAAGCCCAGCATGTAGATGGCTATTGTCTAAGCCACTTTAGTCTGTGATTTTGTTGTGACAGGTGCAGGAGATCTGTTGTAACATAGGAACCAGCAAATTGCAAACAACTCATCGCAACTGTATTCTAATAAACTTCTGTTCATGATATCGAAACTGACAGGTTGTTGTCACAAAGCCTGCTGCTCTGAGCCAGACCCTCAGGACCTGTAAGGTTGAAGGAAAGAACCAAGTTACACAAACACTTCCTGATATTTGCGGTGGTGTAAATACGTACACATACACACACTACAAAACAAACATAAACACACAGAGAAATACATACACACACTAAAAAAGTAATATGCTTTAAAAACATACACTAAATAAAAATATAATAATTTCTTAAAAAAGAAACTAAATGTTATCTGATTTTCTTCAGCCACATAACAGTTTTCATTTTATTTTGCTTTTTTGAAAACTCATTTGAAAATGTAAAAACCATTCTAAATTAGCCCAAAAATTGCAAAAATAGGCCATGACTAAGATTTGACTGACACATTTGGTTAAAAATCCTCATTCCAGAGGGCAATGTGTGTCATAGCAAATGCCCAGGGAATCACAAGGGAATCACAGATCTTAAGATCTGATCATCCACGATTTCCCTCTTTTCTTCACCTTGCTTTACTACTGTGTACAGTAGATGCTTCCTGCGGCAGATCTAAACATCACCTTTTCAAAACAGACTTTTTTTTTTCTTTTTATGTGTATTTGTCTGCGCCTCTGTTCAGGGCATGCATGAAGTACTTACTCGTGGAGGCCATAAGAGGGCGTCAGATACCCTGGAACTGGCATTACAGGCAGTTGTGAGCCGCCATGTGGGTGCTGGGAGTCAAACCCAGGTCCTCCTCAAAAGCAGCTAGTGCTCTTAACCAGTGAGCCATCTCTCCAGCAGTTTTATTAGATCTTGTAGAACTTCAGATTTGGGGTCATGGGTGTTCTGCTTATCTGTTAATTCCCTAAGGAAACAGACAAGTCAATATTCCCAGCATTCATGTTGGCTGGGGGAGAGAAGTGGTTAAAGCCCTTTTTAAGTCTGAAACAATTCAGTCAAGCACCACAAAAGCACAGATAGGGAAGCCGCCTGTGAACACTCCTCCGCCCCAGCCTTCCCTCATCCTGGCCTCCAGCACCACAGTTTTGTATTATCTGTAAAGAATTCTAAGCTAAATAAAGAGGTCCGTGTTTGACATTTGTGCTAATTTACACCTCTGCTTTACATGTAAAGATCACATCTGCCTCGCTGGCAGTCTCATAGTGTGCTACCTCCTGTTGCTAACACCTGCCAAATGCACACGTGGCTGTTGTTTTTCAAATGGTCCAACAAAACCTACTGAAAAGGGCTGGAGAGATGGCTCAGTGGTTAAGAACACTGACTGTTCTTCCAAAGGTCCTGAGTTCAAATCCCAGCAACCACATGGTGGCTTATAACCTTCTGTAATGAGATCTGATGCCCTCTTCTGGGGTGTCTGAAGACAGCTACAGTGTACTTACATATAATAAATCTTTTTTTGAAAAAACCTAATATATAATTGCATTTATATTGGTATTCCAGATAAATACATTTTTCAGAAGAACGCATAGGCATTGTAGGTTGGGGTGAATAAGAGTTGGGCAATAGGCATTGATGAGAGTTGGGGAACAACTAACATAATGTATGGAAGAGGACACTCAACACAAGGGAGGAAGACAAGAACTCCGAGCAAACAGGAGCAGGGCCGACAAACACCTCAGCTCCTGGCTGGAAAGGCCTGAAGAGGCTAGGAGGGCACCTGCAGGCCCTGGGCCTGGGGCTGATTGAGCAGCACTCTCAAGCTGCCAGCTGTCAGTCCTGCCTTGGATGAGGACCGGCTCACACTTGCCTAGCACCAATACAGTTGCACAGAAGATGGACGGTCTTGGGACCCCGCGGAGTTCCGCGCCCTGGGCGTCTTAGCTCAGGTGTTTACCCGGATGCAGAATTCCGAGGACCATCGTTTTAGAATGAACTTTATTCCCTAAACTCCATCCAGGAAAACACTGTGATCGCTTTTGTTATTAAGAAACTGTGTCGTAATTTAATGTTTCTTTTTTTGTTTATTCGTTCCTGGAAGTTAGCCTAAATCCTATATACAACATAAGCACAAAGCCACTTATTTCTCTATGTAAATCAACCAAGAAAAAAATGAAGCCTTCCAAATATGGTCTGTACCATCTGTGGTCTGGGATGAACGACATTGTAACTACAGTCATAGGTTTTTTTGTTTTTGTTTGTTTTTTTTTTTCCTTAAACGCTAACCATAAAATATAAAATCCTTTTTATTAACACCAGATGTCAGGAACACTTACTTAAATGGTATGTTTTACTAAATAGCACCATTACTAGACTCACCGAAGTCCTGAAGACGACATTTTTTGCATTAGAGTACATGTCTGAAGTTATGTACGACTACAGTACTTCAAATATTTGAACACTGGTATATATGTACCAAAATGTATATTTAGAAACATATTTATCCATCCTGGGTAGAAATGAAAATGTTCACGTTCACCAAAATAGATTTTTTTTTTTGTATAACTTTGCGTTCAATGTTTATTGAGATGTTTTGTAGCAACAAAAAAATAAGCATTACACATGTCGGATGTATAAGAAATCAGGGAAGCTGGGCAGTGGTGGCGCACACCTTTAATCCCAGCACTTGGGAGGCAGAGGCAGGCGGATTTCTGAGTTCGAGCCAGCCTGGTCTACAGAGTGAGTTCCAGGACAGCCAGGGCTACACAGAGAGACCCTGTCTTGAAAAACCAAAAAAAAAAAAAAAAAAAAGAAAGAAAAAGAAAGAAAAAGAAAGAAAGAAATCAGGGAAATAAAAATAAAGGGTAGATTTGAAGTGCATACTGTGTTTCTTCTGCTCTTTTGTAGGACTCCTGGGCTTTGCTTTTGTAGTACAGCTATCTGAGAAAAATCTGTCACATACCTCCACCTCTTCTCTGCTGCCAGCTAAAAACTTCTCCAGCCTTCTCTGAACTCATGTTGGGAAAGCCTGCCTTCATTGCTAGGCAAAGCCTTCCCATGAGGCTGTGCTTAAAGAATTTTGAATTCTAATTCAAGGGCAATAATAAAAATTTAGAATGTTTAATAAGAAATATTATAAAAATTTACTCCATCAACTGTATTCTGGTTGAGACTCTTTTGAAAGCCCTACTTCTTAAAACAATACTGTAATTATGGTTTTTAATGCTTTGAAATGCTTTCTTCCCCACCATGTATGACTTGTGCGACCCCTTTTAAAAATATTTTTGAAAAACAATCCACCCACGACAGAGTCAGTCAGACTTTTAACTCACTTGGGCCAAAGTCGATGTGTAATTCTTCGTATCTTGTATTTGCCAAAGGAAATGAGTTTTGTGGTGGGAATGTGCGATGTTCTGCAATATTTAAATCAGCCACTGCTGAATGCCACCCATTGAGTTTGAGCGGCAGGTGGGGTCTGGGCAAAGCAGAGCGTAAACACTGGAATGGCTTCTGCAATTTGCCCAACATCTTGTTTACACTGGGACTTTATCTGTGCTTCTGGTTTTAGAGGTTTATATGAGGACATGAGGGACAAATGGGTCCTTTGTGTTTCACGGGCAGCAGGTGTTGACCGGTCCTATAGTAGTTAATTTATTTATTGACTTGGTTGAGCATAACAAGCCCTGAGGGTCAGAGTCTCTCAATAACGATTTACCTCAGTTACTCTTGTAACACAGTACTGCTCTCTATTTTAACTTAGCAGTAGATATATATCAAGATTCTTTTTAGTTTAGACTTTTTAGTATTCACTTATCTTTTATGTGTGAATGTTTTGCCTGTGTGTACGTCTGTGTAGTCTATGTATCCAGTGCCTAGGGAGGCCAGAAGAGGAAATCAGACCCCCCTGAAACTGGAGTTACATGTGGTTGTGAGCTGCCACATGGGTGCTGGTAACTAAATCTAGGTCCTCTGCAAGAGCAGCAAGTGCTCTTAATCACTGGGCCATCTCTCTAGTTCCATATCAGGATAAATCTAACCCTAAGAACAATTGCATTTTAAATTCAGCCCCAGCACAAAGCAAATACGTAAATTGTTTTTACATATTCGGATTGTGTGTGACCATGAGTTTAGAATCACCTGGCTTTAGAGATTATGAAATGAAACACCTATAGGAGGACTTCACCAAAGGAAGCAAGTGGCTCTTACCATTCCTTCACAGAATTCAGTACTAGTCAAGCAGGAAATGAGGCCACTCAAGAGTGGTCCATACTACTTGGGGTCTTTAGGAAGAAGCAAATCAACTGTCACCGTTTAGTGACGTTATATGTGAGGTGATTCTAACAGTTACTTACAAATTTCCCATGAGGATAGTCCAGTAATTTTAGATTTCATAACTCTCTCATTGTGTGCACCCCCACACACCTATGCAACAGAAAGTCTGGGCCAGGCACAATGTGTATTTCTATATGCTGAGTAATCACTCAAATATTTATTGATTTAAATACCAAAAAAGTAACCCACTGGTGATCTGGAAAAAGGTAATCTTATTCTAGTGGCCCCAGAAAATATCTGGTATTATCATATACTCTGCTCCAAGAGATAGCTTCACATGGTCATCGCTCTGATTATAATCTCCCGGTGATCAGACATATATGACTAAGTATTCTCCATAAGATGATTGGTACCCTTATTGGATGCTCATAAGCATATTTAGAATGTAATATTCACAGATGATTTACTCTGGTTCTAAGACGTTTCTAGTCTGTAGTTTGGGTTTCTAGGTAGAGGAGTCTGAAACAGGATTCAGTAGAAAAGATGGCTATAGATTGCACATTTTCAGTAAGGTTATTTTTGTCATGAAATTCACCATCTATCTTACCAATTTAAAATAGATGCCCAACAATGTCACAATGTCACCTACACTCACGTTGCCGAGCCGTAGTCAACACCCTTCATCTTTGGACTCCTTTTACCCTGCAACACCCCCTCCAACCCCCTGAAATCTAGGCTTATTAAATGAACATGTTATAAATATGGTGATACACACATAAAGAAGTTATTGCTAAAATTTCTTCCCGGGAGGAGACATAAGCAATGTCTACCCCTCTTCCTAAGGTCCCAGCAACAAACCGAGGCAGGATTGAGCCAAAGTTTACTTGGAGAGAGTTTACAATGAATTCGTTGGACTTCCTTACAGAGCTTAGATGAGAAGCTGCCTACAGGCGCATGGCTCTCTCCCCAACTGCCCCTGGAAAAGCTTTCACCCAGAAGAGATGAAGGCTTCCTCATAGTCTCATACATGGAGCCTCTTCCCCTACCTAGTCTTCCCCAGCAACTGAGGCAGAATTATATGCAACAAAAGGTAGGGATGCTGGATGCTCGGGTGAGCGTCTTATGACCCTCTATTCTCCAGCCCTCCATGAGAGGGTCTAAACAGTCAATCGGGTCATCTGGAATGATCCTTTTTGCAGCTGAATTCTCAAGATGCTTGGCTCAGAGGCTACTCAGTCACAACAAGAGTTCATGTTGGGCACCACATATATGATTGCTTTAGAATTAACATACAGTCCATTTATTCTCCCTACCATCTTTTTTGTTTTAATTATTTTTGATACTTTATTTACATTTCCAATGTTTCCCCTTTTCTGGGTCTCCTCTTTGGAAACCCCCTATTCCCTCCCCATCCCCGCCTCTATGAGGGAATTCCACCTCCCACCCACCTGCCCACCCACTCCCATATTCCCACCTTGACATTCCCCTTTACTGGGGCCTCTAACGCCCTCAGGCCCAATGGCCTCTCTTCTCTCCCTGATGGCCAATGAGGCCATCCTCTGCCACATATGTGGTCCAAACCATGGGTCCATAGATGTGTATTCTTTGGTTGGTGGTCCAAACTCCAAGACGACCCGGGGGGGGGTCAGGCCCATTGATGCTGTTGCTCCCTCCATGGGGCTGCAAACTTCCTCAGCTCCTTCAGACCTTTCTCCAACTCCTCCATCTGGGACCTCACTCTCAGTATAGCGGTTACCGTAAAGTGAATCTTGGGTATTCTGAACTTTTGGGCTAATATCCGCTTATCAGTGAGTACATACCCTGTTCGTTCTTTTGTGACTGAGTTATCTCGCTCAGGATGATATTTTCAAGTTACATCCATTTGCTGCAAATTTCATTAAGTCATTGTTTTTAATAGCTGAGTAGTACTCCATTGTGTAAATGTACCACATTTTCTGTATCCATTCCTCTGATGAGGGACATCTGGGTTGTTTCCAGCTTCTGGCTATTATAAATATGGCTGCTATGAACATAGTGGAGCATGTGTCTTTATTACATGTTGGAGCATCTTCTGGGTACATGCC
>CM052721.1:5699809-5723329 GCA_028551405.1 Uromys caudimaculatus | reverse complement strand
GGCAGTTAGAACATAAGAGCTGGAAGATAGGGAGAAGGGAGGCAAAGCGCTGTCTTCTGGGTGCAGCATAGCAAGCCACTGCAGTCAAGAGCTCTCAACAATTGTCAGCCACAGTGGCGGGCACAGACGAGGGCCTACCAACAACCAGGCATGACACTGGGGCACAGAAGGCTCTACTCCATGCTGTCAAATATTGTCCACCAAGAGATTCAGCGAATGGAGGGGTTCTTGTCTTCAGTTGATCTACTAGTGACCACACTGGGACCAAGGGGATAGTTTGAAACCAATGGCCACACGGATGACCTTGTTAAGCTAAGTGGGTCACAAAACCAAAACAGAAAGACATGAATCTGGGGAAGGGACAGCTGGGGGGGGGATTGATCAGGGTAGGAGGAGGGAGACAAGAGAGGGTGGAGGGCAGAGTAACCAGAATGCATTATATACATAAATAAAATTGGCATAACACTACAATTTAATTGAAAAAAAAAAAAAAGACACCTCCCCAAAGACATAAGGTGGGAAGTGACTGAGGGTTAAAACACCTGCTGTCAACCTCTGGCCCCCATATGCACACATACACACATGAACACATGCACACACACACACACACACACACACACACACACATGTATTCTATGTATTCTGGACACTAAACTAAATCCATAGAAGAGGTCTGAACTTAATCCAGCGTCTCTCAGAAGGCCACGACAGCAGAGTGTACTGAGGACAGATGACCATACCTGATTTCTCTCTCAGGTGCTGTTCTGAGAGTGGAGGCCAGTTTGCCAGAAAGCGAGACCTTGAAAGGATGCCATCCTGACCAGACAGCAGGAAAGCAGAAAGCAATCACTGTGTCCGGAAAGGTTTTTGTTGGCAATAAGGAAACAATAGTGTTTTGTTGAAAGATTCTTCAATCAATAATTCCTTCAGTGAAAAACCAGAGCATCAGCGTGCTCTGTTGCCTAGAGATGCCTACTGCAATGTGCAGATCTAAGCAGAGAAAGATCTTTCTGGACTCCTTGTCTATTTTGCAATCAGAAGGAGACAAATAACAATTTTCTATATAACACCATGATCTTATCTTGCTGATATCTTTTTTTAAAAAAGTCTCCACTTTTATCCTGGTATATTTATTTATTAAATTATAAACAATGTTTATGGCAAGGCATTTCATTCTTAGGTTCTGTAGCATCTTCACAGTTTATAACTAGACTAGAAATGAGCTAATGCTTGTATTGTTGGTCTTCAAATGAAATCTCTGTGTCAGAGAAAATAAAAGTCAGAAGGCAGCGATAAACTGGCTGTTGAAATAGTTGTACTCAAGCACACAGCCTGAACGTGCCGTTTATACACCACAGTCATCACTGTGGTTTTAACAGGAATATGTAGCCCCACGGCAATCACCCATCATATTGACAGCAGTTTTTCTACAGAGAAATGGCATGGACATGCATTGATCTCTAGCAATGAGTGCAGTCTTGTATCTTCCAGGCTCAGTCTGTTTTGCGAAGTTCTGCCTTCCCTAGGTGGCTTTGCAATTAGCTCGCTGAAAGCGGGGATCCTTTTAGGAGCTAAACATGTGAGAAGAAGAGAAAGTGGGAAGGGAAGTGGGTGTAGGGAAGGGGAGGAGGGGAAGGGAAGAGAGAAGAGAAGAGGGGAGCGGAAGGAAGAGAAGGAGAGGGGAAGGGAGGAGAGTGGAGGGGAGGGAAAACTTCCCCACACATGTTTTCAGAAATTAATCACTGAATTTATTAAATTAAGTTATTCTAATCCGTATCTCTTGTCAGGATCTTCCAAATTCTAAAACGACGTTGGGTCTCTTCACATGCATCAATCAGGATCTTATTCCCTCGTTGCTCCCTGAACACATGCTGCCCTGTGTTCCTTCAAAGACCTGAAGAAAAACAAGGTAGTCCCGAGCCAGCTAGCACACTCCTAGGGATTCAGTAGCCAGATGAGAGACCCGTCCCTCTGCTGGACGAGTCAGTTTGGTAATGGTCTCTGTCATTGGCCCTGTAACGTTCAGTCATTGATAAGAGAGCTCCCCAAGAACAAATGCCAGAACTTCAGTTCTTTGGGTCACTGGCGCCAGCCACATAATTTGACCCCTGATATACTTTTTAAAAAATAGTTTATTATCTTTACTACTGTGTGTGCATGATGTTAGGGGCATGTGGGTTGTGGCACGTATGTAGAGGTCAGAGGTCAACCTTGTGGAGTTGTTTTTCTCCTTCCTCTTTTACATGAGTTTCAGGGCTCAACCTTAGTCACAAGGCTTTCACAAGGGCAAGCAGGCCAGCACCTGTGCCTGCTGAACCACCTTGCTGGCCCTGTATACACAATTTATGAGTGGCTAAAAGTTATTCACTTAATATTTATAACAAGTCCGTGATATGAGCGCTCTAACTATTATCTTGGTGTTACAAGAGCTGAGATAAATAGACTTCAATTGGCTACCAGCTTTCACACATTTGTTAACTGGCAGACAAAACCTGATGCCTATTCATTTTAATTACATTTTATTTTTGGCCAGATATATTAGATATCATCAGATTATATAATCAAAATAAAAATGTCTGAGCTATAGTCGCTACTGCTTGGTGGGACTCTGTAATATCATCATGGCATAGCTAGCAAACTCACATGTCAAGAATGTGGGTAGATAGGGTCTTTCTCTCCATTCTTTGATTTAAAATATTTCTATGTCTTACATACTTCCTTAAAGCATTTATTATTAATGATATCTTATCTATCACTTGAAATTTTTCATGCATTTCTACAGTAGATCTTGATTACATCCTCTAACCACTTCCCCCTCTCAATTCCCCATATATGTGTGTATGATGTATATGTATATATATACACACAGAGACAGACAGACAGACAGACACACACACACACACATCCTATTGAGTACAATCAGCACTACCTGTAGGTACATGGTATAATGTGGAGCCTTCCACTGGGAAGTAAGCATTCAACTCTATTCAACACCCCCCCCCCAACACACACACACAATTACTCTCTCTTCTGTAACAACCGTCCACTGCCAATTGTGCCTCGACTAGAGATGGGTCCTCAGGACCTCCTGATCATGGGTTTCCTTTGTTTCTCTTTTAAAATTCAGTCTTTATTTTGGTTGACACTTCCTCTGTTCCCTAGTTCCCTCATCCCCCATCCCTTTAATAACCTCCCACCAAAAGGGCCCGTTTCTATTTATTCACTTCCCATGTGCTCCAAATTGAACACACAGAGCAAAAGGAACTGAGCTAGGACCCAGGTCTGGAGGAGAACATGTGGTGTTCAGAGTTTGTCTTTCTGGGGCTGAGTGGCCCCTCTCAGATAGTAATCTCCAGATCTATCAGTCTACCTGAGATTTCCTTAGTCTTTATAGTTGAGTAATACCCAACTGGACTACATTTTCATGACCCATCTTTCCATTGGTAGACATTAGGATTTACTGGCAATCTTTCTCCATAATCTAAAATGTTATCTTTGTACTTTACAAAAATAAAATAATACAAGACTAAACCCCCCAAGTGTGCCTTTCGGAGGGAGAACACATGGGCAATAGAGATGGAGTCTTCCATTTGAGTCTCGGTCAAGTCTTGTGTCAAGGCACTGATATGTTTAGCCCTCGTTTCTTATTGTGAATGCTGAGTAACGACGTCCTGACTTGGCTATTGATTATATGGTTAAATGAAGACAAATGGAAAATGCGAAGATGGAGCCTGCACTGGGTTGGTACCTGGAGCTATCACTTACGCTATTATCAGCAGTGCTACATAAAGCTGTCTCCTGCCCCACTTTTATTGACTGAGTATGAAATCATGCATGATAAAGCATTTTAAGGGTGAATGAATACATCACCCTTAAAATAAAGGGATGACATCCAGCTCGTTCTCGATGGGTAATTTGGATAAACTCCATTGTGTCCTCAGATATAAAATGTGAAAATGTTCCATCACAGCAACAGAAGTGCTGTGACTCCTTCATATAACTCTGCCCACAGCGAGCTGCATAATAAGAGAGCATATCCACTGACTTTTTAAATTAATTTACAATTGGTGAAGACACACCACAATAGAGTGCCTCTAATATAATAAGTGGAATGAAGCAGGAATGTTTATGGTTAAATGAGCATGTGTTTAATACCTAGTGTCTCCACCTTATATAATGGAGTGATCTGGGGTATAGCATGACTAGTTTGCTTTCAGAAGAAGTAAACGTGTAAGGAGTGTCCTGTGGACCAGATGGAAATGAGAATGAGTGAATTCTGATGACACACGTGTTGGTAAGGTGAGAACGTAGAACATTTCTCTTCCTGCCAATGAATCAGGGTTTCAGGTGCTGTGATAGTTAATCTCCTACATCCTAACATGGGCAGGGAAGGAGAAAATATGTCTCCTTCCTAAAATCCTACCAAGTATTTAAAGACACCAGTGATCATTTCCTTCCACAGGCAACAAAAAATTGAAGCTGGGCTGGAAAAGGAAACTCTACTATAATAATGTAGAAAACAATTGGATAATTGATCAATGGGACCACTGAAATAAGTCAAATATCAATAAATGTTTTAAACATCAATTATCATATCTAACAGTTAATAAAAAAAATGGTGTAACAAGAATACGGATATTTAAACATGATGAAAACAGAGCAATCACCAAGAGAATGCTAAACAAACAGTCTGGTACAGAGTGCCATCGTCCTTGGTGATGTGACCTTGAGTGAGGGAATTTCACTGAACAAAGTGACAAGACTTTTTACAGTCTTCCCGCAATCTAGAGGATAGCATCATTGCTGAAAATTGTATTAAAACCTTGTGTGCAGAGTGGCGTTGGAATCTAGTGCTGGGAAACTCAAATGACAACTTACCAGCAGGGAATTTGGAAATCCGAGAGAGTGTACAGCGGTTCACTGCGCAGTCCCAAGGTTCCCAGTCAGGGCAGACTCTAGCTGCAAGTTCTAGCAGATACTAATCCTCACAGCGAGAGTCCTCCCTACTCCCCCATATGTGCTCATTTAGAAGGCTCTCCAGCGGGAGCTGATGACTGAGAGTGGAAGGCACCCCAGACACTTGTGACTTCTCACACCCATTCCCCAATGAGACAGTGTGACTTGAGGTGAGCTCGCCCCTGGGATAGGTCTGGGCACACATTTTCTTTGTGCTCCTTCAGCTGTTTGCTGCCTACCTTGGTATGCCAATTAGCAATCAGTTCATATATAGCAACACCCCCCCCATCTACACAACACAGCTTCCAAGACCATCTGTGGATGCCTGAGACAACAGACAACACTAAGCCCCACTAAACCATGTTTTCTCCTCATATACACATACTTAATAAACTTTGACAATAAATTAAGTACAGAGATTTAGAACAATTGCAAGCCATAGAATATGGCAATTATAATTAACTGCATAATAAAAGTTAAGTGACTATGGCTTCTCTTGCAAAGGGCCTCCAGCAAATATTTGCATTGCTATTAGTATTTTAGTATTTTCACACTACACTTGACTATGGGTGATTAAAACTGAAGACAATGAGATCTCAGATGAGGAGGGTCTACTGTGTGGTGTTTGTTTATTTGTTTGCATATAACCAAGATCTTCACATTGACAACACAAATTTTGTTCTTCATTTGAGAGTTTTGATGATGTTGAGACTCTCCTGGTATCTAATGTTAGATCTAGAAGTCACATGAAAATCAGCACATCAGTTAGTAACCACATCTCAAGTCAGCAGATTCTGGGTGGGGTTATAATTCACCTTTGAGAGTCATCTCACAACTGGGGGAGCAAGCCACATCGTTCTCTGGCAGAAAATCCCCCCAAGCAAGCTTGTCAGGGTATGTCTTGTAAGTAACATTTTGAGATTTCTCAAAGGTACGACTGAGCTTTCTGATTAGACAAGATAGAAATGAACCTCTGCATGTAAAAATACATCTGTATCATGTTCCTTTGGGCCTTTTTTCATTTGTGAGGAACAATTCCATAACTCCCCATCACCAACAGATGAAGCCCAGAACCTTCACCCAAGGTTGTTCACTTCAAGGGTTGTAGCTCAGTGGTAGAGCACCTGGTAACAATCCATAAGGCCATGAGTTCAATCCCTACTACAGCAAAGCTAACACCCAGAAATGATAAAGACACTGAAGAGTCTGCCCCCTACTCCTCATCCTCACATTTGCCACTCAAAGAAGACATGAGAGGTCCCACTGAAGCCTTAACCACTTCACTTGCAGAACCAACAGCATGCCTTTAAATCCCAGCACTCTGGGAGGCAGAGGCAGATCTATGAGTTCAAGGCCAGCCTGGTCTACAGAGTGAGTTCTATTACGACAGCCAGCACTACACAGAGAAACCCTGTCTCAGAGAGAGAGGGGGCAGGGGGAGACGGGGAGGGAGAGGGAGAAGGGGAGGGAGAGGGAGAGGGAGAGGGAGAGGGAGAGGGAGAGGGAGAGGGAGAGGGAGACGGAGACGGAGACGGAGACGGAGACGGAGACGGAGACGGAGACGGAGACGGAGACGGAGACGGAGACGGAGACGGAGACGGAGACGGAGACGGAGACGGAGAGGGAGACGGAGAGGGAGACGGAGAACACCGACATCAGCATTAGGAGTATAGCACTTGAGTCTGGTTAGGGCAAACATTACTACAAAACAGCTTTGTTGAGGTATAATCCACATGCTATATGATCCACGAATCTATACTATGCAAGCTAGCGATTTTACTAGACCCACAAAATCACACAACCATGGCCATCATCAACTTTAAAAGACTTTTGTACCACAGAAAGAAAGCTCCCACATACGCAATCAATCAGAGCACCCGTTCCCTGGCCAATGGTATGTCTCTCTGTATTTCCCTTTTCTGAACATTTTGTATAAATGGGATCACTCTTTATATACCGCGTCTGGATTTTTCTTCCTAAAAGTAGTTTGTTTATTATAATGAGTTTGTTTTCAGCCTATCGATACTTGGGTTGTTTTCACTTCTCACTATTGTAAATCATGCCAACTTGGGTTTGGGGAACTTTTTTTTTTTTTTTTTTCTCGTGTGACTGCACTTGGGTTTCTGGTCTGTGTTCAACTTTTCAATGAAGAAGCTGACCAAAGTGAGTGAGCCTTTTAAAATTCTTACAACTGATGTGCCTGGGTTATTATTTCTCTACACCCTCATCAGTAAAAATACTATGTTTTTATTGCTACCATTTCAGGGGATGTGAAATAGTAAATTTTTACATATATTTTCTGATGACTAACGATATAAAACATTGTACTTCATATGTCTTTTGGCCACTTTATATCTTCCTATATATATAAAATGTCTGCCCACATCCTTTTTTAGAGTTTTAAGGGAGAGAGAGAGAGAGAGAGAGAGAGAGAACATTTAAAAATTTGGTTATATTTTTAAAATATTGAGTAATAGCAGTGTTAAATATTCTCACATATAATCCCCTTCAGAATTTGTAATTTATAAATATTTTCTTCCATTTTGGGGGGTTGTATTTTTCACTTTCTAGGTGAAATACAAATATATTATTTTTTAACAAATTTGAATGTATCTGTTTTTCTTCTTTCTGTTGCCTCTGGTCATGTCTTTTTGTTGTCGTTGCCTGTTTATTTTTGAGAAAAAGTGTGATGTAGCCTAGGCTGGCTTTAAAGTCGTTATATAGCCAAGGATGGCTTAAACTCCTGATCCTCTTGTCTTTACCAGAGTTCAAGGGCTTTAGGAAGTTGAAGATGAAATGTCAATGATATATGATGATCCTGTTTTATGTGGTACTGGGCACAAACTCAGGCTTCGTGCGTGCTAGGTACACATTTCAGACCCAGCTCCTGGCATCATGTCTGAGAAGGCTTCATAAGCCAGGGTCCCAAAGACTTGGTCATTGGTTTTCTTCTTAGAGTTCTGTGGTTTTAACACTTCCGTTCTGATCTGTGGTTCTTTTATATTTGAATAGCTGCTTATTGCAAATGCTGTCCCCCCTGCCAACCCGTTAAGTTGATAATTGCATTCATGTCACATATATTTAAGATGACCCCCACTCATTAGAAAATATGAAATAATTATCTTTCTTCTCTCACATTACTCTTTCTTGCTCCCATTCCGTTAGACCCCTTCCTCCCTGGGCCCCTATAGCTTCCATGGGGTGTGTGTGTGTATGTGTGTGTGTGTGTGTGTGTGTGTGTGTGTGTGTGTGTGTGTGTGTGGTGTGTTCTTCATTTGAGAAAAATGTGCAATACTTGGTTTTCTGAGCTTGTCCCATTTCCCTTGGTGATGATCTTCAGATTCATCCATTTGAAGAAAATCCTGTTGGGGATTTCTCAAGCCCTCTGCTGACGGGCATCTCAGCGACCCCTATCTTGGCTGCCGTGAATAATGCATGCATCCTTAGACTCCTTGGAGCGTGTACTCAGGAGTTGTGTAGCTCGGATGTGGTAGGTCCACACCGGAAGGAGGGGAGGTCACAGGTAGGATGGAAAAGATAGGAATTGGGGGTGGGCGACCAATCAAAGCACAATGACATACAAGTGTGAACAAAAGGAAGCCCATGCACTAAGTAGAAAACGTACATTTTTAAGACCCAGTTTTCCCTCTTGAAAAAACTGCTAATCCGGTTAAACAGCATCATTCTCTCCTCAGATGCCCCCGCTCCGTAGACTGAACTCCCTTTTCCAACCACACGTGAGTGTGCACGTGTATTGCATGCTCTCTATCTGGAGAGTTGCCATCTCCCCATTTTTCCGAACTCCCTCTCAGCCTTAGGTCAGATCAAATGGAATTGGCTAACTCCAACATTTGAGGCTTTCTCCTCCACGCTCCGTGTAATCACTATAAGCAGTTTGGTTTTCTCGCTAGGTCAGTCCTCTGCTTGCTTTCTTCTGTCGTGGTGTCTAACACATGGTTAATTCTGTGGATATGAATTAGTGGAACTGAATTCGTGACAATGGTCTTGGCTCAGACTTGAAAGAGCTCTATGCAGTCTATAAAGACCCCCCCAATGCCAAAACAGAACAGAACAAGACAAAACAGGCATTCAATAAATGGTACATTTAATCTGAATGAAAACTGCAGCCCATGCCAAAATATCACTATATTCCAATTTTTCTGATAAATATCCCATTTCTTTACCATTGCTGTAGCACCCTTAAGGACAGAGATAGCCAGGCAAGTGCTACAAGCTAGGAAAATGCTTTGGGGTAAATACGAGTATTAACCTGTAGACTGCATTATTAAAAGTACTTTAAAATCAATCTTATTAAAGATTATCCCTCATAGTTTTCATAGTACATTTAAAGGAAATTGGAGATGTTTAGCTTACAAACCCACAGTCAGTTTAAATGTATATATTTTACAGTATATTATTTTTTTAAAAAACCTGTTATTTGGAGGTATTTATGAAGTCAACATGATACACAATCCTCTAAGATTAAAGCCTGAAACTATTCCAGCTGATGAAGAGGAAACAGTGAAATGAGAAAGCATTGTTCCAAAGCCCATTTCTGTCAAAAATGCAGGAGAATATTTTCTGTGGGTTTTTTTCTGGAATAAGAAAGAAAATGGAGAAAGTTCTAGCACCCAGGGTAGCAAAAGGCCCGGCTTACTCTCTGCAGTATCCGTGCCTTTCCTCAGAGCAGTGCTTGGTGTCAGTGCCCAGCCCTGCTCTGCCTAAGAATTCTCTAGATTTAACATCGTAAATGTCCGTTTAGATAAGCTATTTCCAATAAAGTTTAAAACGAGATTCTTGCTATTGTCTGATAGCTTGAAGAATCCAAATACTTCAAGTTAGAAATGGCTGCCATGAAACAGACAAAGCCACAGACATAAATTGTGGAATCAGCACGTTAAGGAACGTCTTCTGAGAAACTACCATTCACGGTAAAAGTTTTCCACAAGGGAATTTTAATAAGAGTAGATGGGTCTGGAGAGGTATGGTTCACAAGAAATGTTATGAAGAAAAGGAACTGTAACTGCACAGTGGTGGCTCACACCTTTAATCCCAGCACTCAGGAGGCAGAGCCACATGGAGCTCTGAGTTCGAGGCTAGCCCTGTCTATAGAGTGAGTTGCAGGACAGCCAGGGCTACACAAAGAAACCTTGTGTTGAAAAACAAACAAACAAACAAAAAAGGGCTGGAGTGATGGCTCAGGGGTTAAAAGCACTGACTGGTCTTCCAGAGGTTCTGAGTTCAATTCCCAGCAACCACATGGTGACTCACAACCATCTGTCATGGGATCTGATGCCCTCTTCTGGTGTGTCTGAAGACAGCTACAGTGTACTCATATACATAAAATAAGTAAATCTTTAAAAACAAAACAAAAAACAAAGCAACAACAAGAAAGAGAAGAAAAGGAAGGAAGGAAGGGAGGGAGGGAGGGAGGGAACTACCTAAGTGTGTCACTTCAGAGGATTCCAAGACTCAAAGCTGACCATGCAGGAGATCAGTGGTGGAAAGAGAGAGACATCAATGTTTGGTAAGGCAGAGGGAGTTGAACTATAAAAGCTCATGGTGGGGACAGCTGGGGCTCTAGAGATGTTTGTGTAATACGGTGAGATGGAATTCCAGCATAATTTCCTCACTTGGGAAGGTATTTGTAACTCCAGTGAAGACAAGTGATTGTCTATTACAAGGAGGCGAGAGGAAGCAGGTCAGAAAGGAGACGTTATAGCTCCTCTCACTGTGCAGTGTAAAAGCCATTTATGCCGTCACTCACTGTGTATTCCCAAGTCCAGGCTCTAGGGCCAAACACCCCATCGTGCACCAGCTGGGTGACCTGAGTAAGAAGATTGGTGATCTGAATAGGCCTAGTTTCCTGTCCGCTGAATATAGACAGTCATAAGGATGCAATACGTCAGAATGTATAACGTTCCTAAAACAGTATCTGATATATAATAGAAGATACTCATTATCTCAAAATTGTCTATTCTCATGCTTTGTCCTGGGTAGTGTGCATATGATGGTAAATAAAAACTTGATATTTCATAAAGCCTACTCACTAGCCTGGGGAAAAGAGACAAACTGAAGTAATTTCTGAGTTAAGGTGATGGCGTGTCCTGGTTTGCTCTCTGTTACTGCGATAAACACCATGATCAAAAGCAACGTCCAAAAGGAAAATTTTATTTGATTTATACTTCCCAGGTCTCAGCCTATCACTGAGCAAAGTCAGGGCAGGAACTCACAGGAGCAGAGATAGGAACCATAGAAGAATGCTGCTTCCTGTCTTGTTCCCCCTGGCACGCTTGGCTACCTTTCTTATGCAGTTCAGGCCTACTTGCCTAAGGATGGTACCCATGGTGGGCTGGGTCCTCCTATATCAACAAGCAATTAAGAAAATGTTCCACAGAGCTCGCCCTGGTGGTTTGGATAAGAGAGAGCTGGCAGGCTGACCAGCTCAGCTACCACCCAGGCCCAGATGCAGGCCATTGGGTTGGCTCCGCCCAAAATCTATATCATCTGTGAACTGTTGGAGCACAATCCAGGGTGCAGGCTCTCCACGACACAGGGCAACAACAGGATAACCCTGGGGAGTCCTGGTGAGGATCCAATATTGGTGGCGTCACAGAAGCCGGTCCTTGAACCAGACCAACGATTCATTGGAATGAACGTTCACACGTGAAGATGTGTGGACAGAAGGCTGTTCTGTGGGACACACGGACACACTTTAGCTTCCATGATGAGGTGTTTTCTTCTGTTTCTTTGTGTGTGTGTGTTTTATTGGGTGTGGGGTGGAGGTTGCAAGGGTGAAGGGCAGATTTGAGGGGGGGGAGAAGAGTGCATGATGTAATTAATAAAAAGTTAAAAAGAAGAAAGGAAGATGCTCACAGACATGCTCATAAGGACACACCGACGGAGGCAGCCCTTCAGTTGAGGTCCCTTCTTCCTAGGTGTGTCGCATAGACAATCAGGATTAGCCATGGCTCGGCTGTCATGAAGATACTAAGCATAAGGAAGAGAGAATATGGCTGAGAGCCTGGGGGTGGCCAGAGAAGGCCTCCTCACTAAGAAAACATTTGAGCGGAGATTTAAAGAAAGTACTGCACTATGTTTTGAAAAATCCTCTCTGAACAAAAAGAAAAGACTTGTGCTTTTTAATTAGGAAAATAAATTTTGTATCTAGAACAATGTTGTTTTTTTTTTTTTTTTTTTTTTTTTTTAGTAGAACATTTTTCTAGGTTGGGCTGGAGAGAGAGAGAGAGAGAGAGAGAGAGAGAGAGAGAGAGAGAGAGAGAACAACAATGCAGCATGTGTACTACTCTCCAGCTCTAGGGGAACCATGGAGATCTTCTGCCCTTTGAAGCCACCTGCCCATGTAATATGTGCGTGCACACATGCATGCACACACACACACACACACACACACACACACACACACACGTGTTTAAATAGATACATAAACCACAGAATAGAAGACCGTGGGTCTTACAGTATTTTGAAACGGCCACCAGACTGACAAGCAGAGCAACATGGAAGCATAGTGAGGAATATGGGATTTTCATTTGCTAGATTTGGGTTCTCACTCCTCATGACCACAGGAAGAATTAAGACTTTCCTACTAGCTTTGGGACCTTCATACCGTTTGCCTGAAAAGTTCAGCAGCTTTCCTGGAACTCGGACTTTTCTCATGTGTGCAGGGGGGACGCATACAGACCCCACACACCTTTTGGGTCTTACGTGAGTAAGAGTAGTTTCTTGTAAGGCAGTGCTCAGCATCTGATATCAGTATTAATGTTTTCTGAGTCACAGACAATGAAAGGTTTGAAGAGAAAAACATGCTTGTTTCTGATCTGATCCATATCACATTTGTAATTGGAATATTTGAGTAGTGGAGAAACCACACATATGCTGACATAAGAAGCAGAAGTATCTACTATTTTTCAAGAGGGACAGTACAGACCCTTTGATTTTTAGAGCAGAGATCTTGGCACCCTGTCCTATGGCCTTAGACTTCTCCAGTATTCTCTGGACTGTTCATACAATGGCAGTTCTTTGGCTCATCCAGGCAGGTCATATTCTCTCTCTCTCTCTCTCTCTCTCTCTCTCTCTCTCTCTCTGTGTGTGTGTGTGTGTGTGTATGTGTAGGTCCTCTCTCTCTCTCTGTATGTGTGTGTGTGTGTGTTTGTGTATGTGCGTGCATCTGTCTGTCTGCCTGCCTGCCTGCCTGTCTGTCTGTCTCAGTGTGGCTAATCCAGGCAGGTTTTGTGTGTATGTGTGTGCGCGCCTGTGTGTGTGTCTCCGTCTGTGTGTGTCTGTCTCTATGTGTGTCTATGTATACACATTGGAGTCAGGTGGAGGAGAGGGGAGTGGGAAGCAAGCAGAACTTACACAAGCAAACTCTCACAGTCCCGTCCTCCTCGTGGCAGACCGTGTGCGTCCCCGTACAGGTGGGTCACCACAAGAACCTCAGAAGGAAATAAACACCGTTACTCACCCAAAGCAGCGCCTCTCCTCCCACCCCAGGGACTCAAAGGGGTACTCATTCTTAAAGATCGTATACAGGGGTCTGCTTGGGAGAGTGTCGTCAGCACTTACTGGAAGAAGTTTACAAACAGCCTGGTGACAGCTCCATGTCACAGCCCTCAGCTACTGTGACTCATTCTTAGTCATGCCTGCAGGTTAAGGGTCATATCTGAGATTCTCTCTCTGGAACACTGCCGATTCCAAGCCACCACCCATGCGTTCTAAACACACTCCAGTCTCAAAACAGTTCGCCTTCCCTCACTCCGCCGCCTTAAGTAGCAATGGAGACCTTAACTTTGATCTTCCTGTTTGTTGGAGAACATCCCATTTGGTCAATTGTTTTCAGAGAAAAAGGCTTGAAACAAAAGTATGCCTGGGAAAGATTCACACCAGTAAATAAACATCCTGTTCCCTTCCTTTTTCTTTCTGATGCCTGTTGACTTGTTTGTCTGTCTTGTTCACCCTCTCTTTGAATCTGCTACTTACCACACACAGCATGCTCTGTGGTTCCCCCACTTTCTTCATCTGTACTCTGGGAAGCACGGAGATGAGAAGCCTTCTCCAGGACCCGTGATGAGCTTGGATCGGTACCTCTATTTCAGCCTCTTCTGTGAATTGCTGAGCACCGCTGGCACCGGTTATTACACTATGAAAAATGGAGGTTTGGGCATGCCTCGAGAGGACTTGAGGAGAACCTGTATGGGTCAGTCCTACTAATAGCACTTATAGAAAGACACTGCATTAAAAACAAACAAACAAACAAGCAAACATAAACTTTGACAAGAATTCACAGTGAGTCTAAAATTGATTCTTTTATCCCTACGGCAAGTAGAAGCTTGGTGCGTCTTAGTTTTATAAAGATGTAAAATGAAAAATAATATGTGTGGCTTCTATGGTTTGCTACCCACCGGACTGTATGTTACTGAAGAAGTGTAACCTTAGGCTCCTTCCACAGCAGTGGCACTGTGTAATGAAGCCATGTTGGGACACATTCTGGAATGCATGTCTGTGTTCTATCTCATTAGTGACAAGATGAAGTATAAAATGTTTATTTCTAGCTTGTTACCTTTCTTCTCAGAAAAAGCGTCATGGCATCTACAAGTTAATCAAAGATGAAGTATATTGTGTTGATAGTATCTTTAATTTAGCGTGCACATCCATCATCTGAAAGTTTTCAGCACCATATACACAATTTTTATTTGCCAGACATTCCCTTGGCCCCTGGTTTCTGCCAGAATTATCTGCCTAAAAACGATTTCGGTTTGAAATATCATAATTTCCGAACAATCATTCTGAAGTCTACACATGCACACACATACGTAGACACAGATATACACATGCACACACACAAACTACCAGATCCTTATTTAGAAAAATCTGCCTACATTTTTATTTTAAATTCCTTAGGATTTATTATATGTGTACTGGCTGGTTTTGTGTGTCAACATGACACAAACTGGGGTTATCACAGAGAAAGGAGCTTCAGGTGAGGAAATGCCTCCATGAGATCCAGGTGTAAGGCATTTTCTCAATTAGTGATCAAGGGGGGAGGGCCCTTTGTGGGTGGTGCCATCCCTGGGCTGGTAGTCTTGGGTTCTATAAGAAAGCCAGCTGAGCAAGCCAGGAGAAGCAAGCCAGTAAGCAGCATCCCTCCATGGCCTCTGCATCAGCTCCTGCTTCCTGACCTGCTTGAGTTCCAGTCCTGACTTCCTTTGGTGATGAACCACAACATGGAAGTGTAAGCTCAATAAACCTTTCCTCCCCAGCTTGCTTCTTGGTCGTGATGCTTGTGCAGGAATAGAACCCTGACTGAGACAATATGTATGTGTCTAAGGGGATGTAGCTGCATGTACATATTTGTGCAGGCACCCATCGGGTCCAGATACGTAACATCAGGATCTGGAGTTACAGGTAGTTGTGAGCTTTCCTTCATGACTCCTGGGAACCCAGGTCCCCTGCAAGAGCAGTCTGTGCTCTTAGCTGCTGTGCCATCACTCCAGCCCGCTCATGCCTACATTTTCTTTTTAACTCATGACATGTACTGGGTGGTTCTTGCTGCTCCAAAGGCTGAACTCTTACACGCTGATGGCCAGCCTAACTTCATCCAGAAGGTAAAGGCTCCACGGCTATTTTCCAAAACCAGTGTTAAAAGGTCACTCCCTTCAAATCTTCTTTTCTTCCTCTTCCTAGCATCATGGCTATCTTGGTGCTAATGATCACAGGCACATTCTGTCTCTAAATGTGGGAGACACACAGCTGGTATATAAGGATGCTGTCCGTCATCTGTCACATGGAAATACTATCATACTTTTTTACATGTATTCAAAGTATGAAAACATGTATCTGTACCCTCTGGCTTTTGCACTGGCCTATCATAAGTCTTGACTGCATCACCTGCTGTTTTGAGCCTACAGTTTAATAATTTATTTTTAATTTTTGTACAATCGTTGCATATGTGTGAGAGTACCATACAATGTTTTGATTGGTTATATATGCAACATTCTGGAACGTTCCGGTCAGGGTAAACACACCGTAAGTGTTGATCATCTCTTTATGATGAAATCATGCCTGAGTTCTTCCTCACAGGGTCATCATCTGTGGAACACCAGAGCCTCTACTGCTTGTCTATCAGCCATCAGCCACGCTTCCTTCCATTCCTTCATATGGACATAGTATCCACCACTCTTCTCAGTTTCTATGAGCTCCACTATAAAGCCTAGATGACATGTAAGTGACGTCATGTCACACTTGTCTTTCTGAGACTCAATTACTTCACTTAACACACTGACCTCCAGTTCTGTTCAGTTCAGTTTTAATATTATTGTCCTCAACTTGAAGATGATGTATAATAACTATACACCACATTTTATATGTTACAAAGATGGGAAAATAATGGACATAAAAGATGGTGGAACAAGATTTAAAAACTATTCTGTCGTATTGGAACAATAGGCCCCGTACCCATGATGAAATTAAATTAGAAAAATGGAGCATACCAGAGCCATCGGTAGGCTGCTTCAAACATTCAGGTCTTCTGATAATTTGAAACCAGGGCAAGCTTAACCTTGCAAAGGTTTATTGGGGGGAATGATAAGAAACTGAGATTATAAGAACCATCTAATCATGATATGAATCTGAACCTTAGAGACAAAAGAAAAGGACATGTTGAGACTGCTTCATTGACTTCCATGCAATCTAAAGTAATTCCAAATGGCCTCAGGGGCTGTTAGCAGGAGCCATAGGCAAGAGTTTCCAGGGCTCTCAGGAACCGACTCCTTCGCAAGCCTGCTGTGCTCCATGACTGGCTAGGAGTAGCCCACAGACAGCCTCTCTCCTCACCCCAGTCAAATGAAGCAGAGGCATTTTGGAGCAGGCAGCTAGGTCCAGGGCCAATTAGTCTGTGTATTAGTTACTGTCTTCCTTGCTGTAATCAAATGTCTGACAGAAGTAACTTAAGGCAGAAAACGTTGATTTGGGCTCGTGGTTCGGGAGCTGAGTCCATCATAGCAAGAAAGGCAAGGCACCTGGGCCACCTAGATACGTGATGACAGGAACTTACAGCGTCGATTGCTCTCATCGTAGCAAGGCAGGGAGCAGGGCGGTCAGAGTCAAAGCTGAGAAAGGACACAACCTTTGGAGACTGGATTCCAATGGCTCATGCCAGCCAGCCAGGCCTCACGGCCTCCCAAAACAGTGCCACCTTCTGGGAACCAAGTAGGCAAACACTTGTTTCCGTACTTGTATGCCCATGGGGACACTTCAGAATGAAACCACTGCCTGCTAGGTTGGTGAGAAAGTAGGATTGTAATCTGAGATCTTAAAAAGCAGTTTTACCATAGTATGTTCTGCCCACGTTTATGTGTAGAAATCCCCACAACCACAGAGATGGTATTCACCAGTGGAAATCTTGGGGTTGGCTGGTGATTAGGTCATAGCCACAGGGTCTTCATGAATGAGATTGATTGCCTTATGAACGATCTACATGGATAGACCTGGCTCCTTCTACAACTGAGATTAGAGCAGTGTTTGTCAACCTTTGGGTCGCAACCCTTCGGGGATCAAACGATCCTTTCACAGGGGTCATACATCAGATATCCTGTATATTAGATATTTATATTATGACTCATAACAGTAAAAATTACAATTATATGAAATCGTTTTATGGTTGAGGGGTTATCACAACATGAGGGCCACAGCATTAGGAAGGTTGAGAAATAGGAAGACAGTCTCTGTGGTAGCAGGCTCTTACCAGGTACCACACCCACCATCCCAGCCTCCAGACATATGAGCTTCTTATCACACACACACACACACACACACACACACACACACACACACATACTATACATATATATCATATACACAGACATATACATATATTGTTGTGACTCCCCAAACAGTTGCTAGAGACGTATCTCAAATCCCATATTTGACCTTGATTCCCTCGTCTTTTCTTTCTCAGAAAGTTACCTCCCTGTCAATATCTAATAGTCATAGTAAACTGTGGAAATCTAGGGAGGTTCTGAAATCATATTCCTCTTGCAAGTTATCAAACCAGCTTGCTTCATCGTTAAGGATGTAGATAAAAGACTCATACTTTCTAGGTCACAGATAATGGACTCCATTCCCGTGGCAGTGGCGAGGCAGCCGAGCACCCATCTGGACCTCCCTCCTGAACTCCAGTATACATGGCCAAGGCCTGCTCATGTGGTCCAAGGAGAACCTGCATTTAATGAGCCTAAAGTTTTATAATGGGCAGTAAGTATGCCTGCCCTTTGCTTCTGATTGAGAGATGGGCTCTAACCCTCAACAATGCTTGTTACAAACATCTTTTGAGGGGGGGAGGGGAAACCAGCCCAGTGGCAAATGTAGTCAACATGTGCTTTAAACCCATGTGGGAATGTGGAAGAGCATTGGGAAACATCACTCAGTATTTACCACTCTCCAGTTGCCCTTGCCTGGCATCATGGAGTTTCTGTCTCTGTCTGTCCATCCTTAGTAGCCGACACACAGAGACCATGAGCAGACCTCTGAAGTCTTCTGTCTATGTAACTCTGTCACTTCTGACTTTGTGGTCCATAAGTTGCGGTCATTTCTGCCTCCTGAGTTGTTATCTGTGTCTTCTCAATTCAATGTGATGTGTGCTTCAGCAGGAGCTACCATTCCCCATGCTTCTCCTTGATGGAAACTGGAGCAACTTCAGAGCTCACCTGATCTATTTCCTCCTCCAATGCAGGCACCAGGTGACTTCTTCACCAACAGGGCAGAGGCAGGTGTCTCTTTGTTTGTTCCAACAACTTCTGGAACATTTGTCATAATTATTAGTCTTTAAATTGTAGAAACTCAAAACTAACTTAGTTTTATACTGAAGGCCAGACAGTATGATGTGACAGGAAAAACACCTCCGCTCTTCTGTTGTGCTTCCAAGGAGCAGAAACTACAGCCTGAAGCTCCTCAGGGAGGCTGATGGAGCCAGTCTGCTGTAGGGAAGCCAGAAGGCGAGGGGGACATCTTTAGAAGAAGTCTTAATGCAAGCAAAACCTTTGGGAGATGCCCAGTGGTTACCAAAATCCTTCTTTTACCTCACAGTGAGTGGTATAGGCTTAAAAGAAGTCATAGTTAAGCCGGGCAGTGGTGGCACACCCCTTTAATCCCAGCACTTGGGAGGCAGAGGCAGGCGGATTTCTGAGTTCGAGGCCAGCCTGGTCTACAGAGTGAGTTTCAGGACAGCCAGGGCTACACAGAGAAACCCTGTCTTGGAAAAAAAAAAAGTCATAGTTGTCTCCTAATATCCACAGAGAACTGGTCCCCAGACTCCCACAGATACCAGTCTACAGATGTCCAAATCCCTTAAATAATGCATGTGGTATTTGCATATGCCCACTTGCCATCCTCCTGTGTATTTCATAAAATGTCTAGATTGTGTATAATATGCAATCTAAAGTAAATCATATGTTGATAGTTGTACGCTGAATTGTTTAAGGAATATTTCTTCAAGTATATCCAGTCCTGGGTTGTTTAAATCCACGGTTGGAAGGAATATCATTTCCTTAGGTCAGAGCTTCGGTATTTTACTGGAGACTGGCAACAGTTTGCCCTAGAGTAATTTCTGTATTTCTGCATATTCCATAAGCAATCTTTCACAATTATAGAAAAATGGTTTTCAGGACGTTTCCCTGGGCTCAGTGCAGCTCCACAGCCCAGAAAGCACACATTATAGGCGAGGCTTCAAGCAGGGGAGACGGGATTTCCTGCTAAACAAAAAGCCCTCACGCGTTTTAGCAGTAACTTGGGGCTGATTTAGTGCTGTAGGAGAATCGAGAGCTGAGCCTGTCACTTGCTCTGCCACATCTTCTCTAAAATGAACCAATTACCAGCCCAGTGGGGACGCCCCGGTTTGTTCCCTGCCTTTCTCCCATGTGGCCTCTCATCTATTTTTCCATTTTATTTCTATTGTGAAAATTATATATTAAGTACTTTATGGTATTATGAAACCAATCAGTAGTGTTATAGATGACTGTGTTCATCCACACTGGATTTGAATTGCCTTAAAAATCTTTATTACTTATTTGGTATGTAACTGAAACTTTTAGATTATACTAACAGTCTGTTGCACGTATGTGTGTATGTGTGTTTGTGCGTGTGTGTGTGCTTTCTTGAAATAAGGTCTTACTATGTGCCTCGGCTGGCCTTGACTTCCTGATCCTACTGTCTTACCACACGGAATTCGCCCTTGGGTGAATTGTTGTCTCCCCATGGTTATGACAGAGCGCTGTCAGGTAGACCTGGGTCAAGATAGTCAATCCAAGTCGCCTATTATCCTGTTTTGTGAAACGAAGTTAATAATGCTATGACACACAGTGGATGAATTCATATTAAGCCTCCCTTAGTGTCTGGCACAGAGTGAGTATTTATTGTCAGTTGACACTATAATCGTGCTGACTATTATATTGTTATTGGATTAGTATTCTCAGCTCAGCTATCTAGAATTTTAGTCGGCAAGGCATTCTCAAAACCCTAATTTCAGTAGAGTTCCTTCACAGCCTTCCAAGCAGGCAAACGTTCCTTCCCGTGTGGTGAGAGCAACTGGAGATTGGGTGCTTTACTGAGTTGCCCAAGAACCAGCAGGTAGAAAGAAGTTGTCTACAGAGTCTGTCATCTGGCCACTATCCTGCCTTCGTAATCACCTTTGCTGCCTCTTTAAAAAATGCCAAGAATCTCTTTCTTCATCTTCAGGGAGGGTAATCCTACCTGACCCTTATAAACACCCCTGCTTCCGGAGAATACACTCCCCTAAGATCGTCCCTTTCCCAGGCCTATGCACCTCTCATTGTAGGTTTGTTTGAATGCGCGGAGTGAGTAGTGTTTTGTAGTAGTCAGTAGTAGCTTGTCTAAGCATTGGCAAAGCGATTTTTCAAACAAATCTCTTCCAGGCTCAAGTGCAAACACTTGCGGTTTTACCTCTGCAAAACTAGGCCAGCGTTTGCATCTAGAACTCAACAAACGGGTCTTTGTTCCGGTGGATCTCGGCATTGCCATAAAAGCTCTTAGGCATGAGCCAGAAGCCTTCTCCATATTGTACCTTACAAGTAAGAGACAAAGGGTTTTGGAATAATTAAAGAGAACACAATTCCACATTCCATTTCCTCGGGACTCCAGCCCGAGTCTTAATGTCAGTAAATGGAAGATAGTTACGAGCCCACATGAGGCTTAGAAGATTAGATTCCTAATCTGTACTCAACAAGGTATGCCTGCTAGCGCAAATGTGGTGGTATTGGGAACCAGTTTTCTCCTTAATTAACCAGAATATGGACATGTGGTTAAATACATGTACACCCTGACAACATTCTTTTCACCTCATCAGACTAAATAGAACGGAACACAGCCAAATGAATCCAGCATCCTTCACGTGCAAACGAGATGCTGGCCCATCCCGTAGGATATTTGGCTTGCAAGCAAATATCTCGCATATGAATTTCTTAATAAATAAGACTCAAACTACCGTCTGATAGACGTGTCTATACGATCACGAGCAATTCAGCTTCTAACAACGACTTCTCTACCTACCCAGCAAAGACGTTTAGGAAAGAGTTTACAGGAAAGAACCTCGTCTCTGCTGTCTGTCCACATTCGCGAGAACTGGCCCATTCTTGAAAACAGTCACCCTGCGAACGCTACGATGCAGTTAACACCCCTGGGCGACTCGTTTGACCATCATCTGGGTTCTTTCCAGAGAATTCTGAGCATGCAGAGTGTGTACCTTTGAAGACAGAGGCCACAAGCAGGCGCTGGGGAGTTCTGAAAGCATTAAGATCAGTACAGGATAGAGAAGTCAAAATGGCGGGAAGCACAGATGCGGATCCCCAGCCGGTGCCCGATGGCAGCCACTCCCCTGCTGCTTCCTGTCCTGAGTATCTTTGCCAAAGATTCTCCATCAATCTTTGCGATCCAGCAAAGAGTCATTAGTGACTGTTTCCAACACACCTGTAATGAGCTTCCTAAATGTATCTAAAGATTTCACATGTTTCCAAATTCTGTGTGAAGAGAACATGCACTTTCCTTCCCCGGACTCAGTTCTGTGCTCTCTACCCGTTTCTCTTGTTGCTCCGACAGACGTCATTTACAAGAACACTTCTGCTTACAAAACAAGATTCTCTGAGTTGCCATCAAAAGTAAACTGCTCAAATCCCAGTCTGTGATGATTTGGGTAAATATAGTTAACGCTAAAGGATCAGACTCATGATGCCTGACTTGCTTATGGTTAAGAATGTAATGGTATGTTCTTGATTTAGCTAATTGTCAGTGTTGTTTGCTCTGCCTTTTCCTTCCCCAGAGCACAGAATAAAAATGTATATATTGTCTAGATGGTGTTCCACTTGATAAGATATAGTCATTTATTTTAATATAAAACATGTTCGTTCTCTTAATAATTTAATGAAGGCTTCTTGTAACTATTATCTAATCCAGACTGATGCTTTCTAGTCACCAAAAAAGGGAACTTCTCTCTCTCTCCCTCCCTCTCTCTCTCTCCCCTTCTCCCTCTCCCCTTCTCCCTCTCCCTCTCCCTCTCCCTCCCCCTCTCCCTCAACCCCCCCTCTCTGTGTCACACACACACACACACACACACACACACACATACACACACACACACACATACATACACACAGACTCTCACACACACAGGCACACACAGGCTCACACACATACACACACAGGCACACACACACACAGGCTCACACACACAAACACACAGCACACACAAACATATACACACAGGCACACACACACACACAGGCTCACACACACATAAACACACAGCACACACAAACATACACACACAGGCACACACACACACACAGAGGCTCACACACACATACCCACAGAGGCTCACACACAGGCACACACACAAGCACATACACACACACATAAACACACACAGGCACACACACAGAGGTTCACACACACACATACACACACAGGCTCACACACACAGAGGCTCACACACACACATAGACACACACACAGGCACACACACAGAGGCTCACACACACACATACACACACACACATACACACACAGGCACACACACACATACACACACATACACACACACAGAGTAAACTACATGTGATTAAGAACATCCACGTTCTGCCTAACTGACTAGTGTCCTGGAAATGACGTGCTGAAGCAGCAGCTGACGTGGGGGAGTCCTCACACGGGACTGCTACACGCAAACTCATCTAGAGATAAGCAAGGCGCACAGAGGTGCTCCTAATGTTGTTTTCCTTCTGGCTCGATGTGTAAGCTGAAGGGGACTTTGCCTGTTAGCTGGAGAAGGCCTTCCACTCTTTTAGCTGCCAGAGCTGAAACTTGGAAGCTTAAGCCTATATTATTCTCCAGAGGGGCTAAGATGAAAACTTCCATTTTCCTAGGTCAGGATTAACAATTCTTTTGCATGAACATAGCATCCCTGACACACACAAATCCATACTCTGAGTTACACGTCCAGTGATCCTGACAGGTGTGCACTGGTTCATTTTTATGCCCTTGTTT
>CM052721.1:5687267-5699709 GCA_028551405.1 Uromys caudimaculatus | reverse complement strand
GGGGGGGGTGTCAATGATAAGTGCATCTTACAGAATTGACCTAGTCATTCTCTGGTGGTAACGTTGATGTCATGTGACTTTTCCTTGGGGGAGACATGAACAAACATCTATTTCCCCCAAGATATGACATCCAAGGGAAACCAAAGAAATGATTGGCAAACCAAATTTAGATTGGTAAATAAGGGAGTTTACTGGAGGGACCTCCTCTCCCAGGTTACTGCCTTTATGATCTCGGGATGGGACTGCAAATCTCCCAACTTCCTGTGCTCCATGGTCCTCCTGAAGGTTTTCTTGGCTTTCATGGCCTTACAAAGAAAGCTGCCTATTTCCTCAATGAGGAGGCATTTTGATTCAGAGGAGACAGACAGCTACATAACATCTGGAAGCAGTCAGATTATGAGGGACACCTTTTGGTTCTGACCTTAGACAAGTTCAGTAATTATGTTGTTCATTAAAAATATCTGTTGTGGATAGCCTTGAGGCTGTTTGTATTCTGCTAATTCTGCCCTCCTGGGAGGGGCTTCAGACAAGGGGTGAGTTACACCTGTGACTTCTTGTGAACCAATCCCCTAATGAATAAAGGAGCCAATCACTGGACGAGAAGGAGGGACTTCCAGGTCAGAAAGGAGAAGAGAGGAGCAGGAGAGAGAGAGGGCCTTTTTGGAATGGGGACATCAGATAGATAAGATGTAGCTACTAGAGTCTCCTGGTATCATGGTGGATCCACAAGGATTTGACACCAGAGGAATCAGATTTTGATAAGGCTTACAAGATTAGGTTTTAGTTGTTGCGCCCAGAGATTGATTTACCATTGTTTCTGAGCTAAGTTTGTGTTGTGTTTTCCTTCACTCTGCAGCTCGTCTGGGTTCCAGAGAGAAAGGTACAGCAGCAAAGTGTGGGTTTGCCTGATGTGCACCACAGAGGCCATGGGGATATTGAAGCATGGGGCTGGCGTGGTAGCGACCTGCCAGTGGGGGAACCTAGTGAGCTGGGTAGAGAGATCGTGGAGCTTCAGAGCTCCATGAAATAAAAGCAGGTTGGCCATTGCCTGCCAGTGCATGGCTGGCCAGCCCACTGGGGCTGAGAGAACCAGGGCATAGTGTGGGAACATGCTATATGTTCTTTAATAATAATTCCCGCAACAAGTATCAAGCTAATTTTAACAATAGCTTACATAGCACGCTTCATAATGACATAAATGCTTGCATATTACTGAATTTTTTGGATGTTTTGTCTTTCCCCAGGCCCAGTGTCTTCTATTTCCTTCTATTTAAAATTTCACAAAACATCGGCTGTAGAAACCAACCTCCACATCTTTATTTTGTCTTTGTGAGGATGAAGGGTAGCTCACTCTTGTTTCTATTTCTTCAACTGATATTTTAAAATCAATATAGGTAGAACTTGAAAGTTTTGTGAGTATCACAGACTTAAGAAGTTGCTGATATATATGATATATAGTATATATTATATACATATAATATATATATGACAGTTTTGCTACCTAAGCTCTAAAGTCAAATGCTTCTACTTAAAAACAAGGAATGAAGATAATTAACAGTGACTAATACAGTCGATTCATTTTAATTGCAACTGAGATAATTATTAAAGTAAATAACCACATAATACAAATTCAGTGGTTGTAAATCTTATACTTTTTTAATGATGTGCAATTAAATGTGTACATACAACTTGAATGCCAGAGAACTACTTGTTTCGCAGATGACTTCACTGAATTATTTCTTTTATGTTCTCTGTAGTTTTGTGATGGGAGAAATATTTGAAACTTCCTTTAGTTTTAGTCTAACAGCCAAAGTAAGTAAATAAAGCAGAATCAGCGGGATACAGCAGTTGGAAGTCCTGGCTTAGCCACCCCCTGTCACCTACACCCGAACACTTGCCAGCCTCCCCACTCCCCACTCCCCACTCCCCACAATATTCTTCCACCATCACACCCTGAGGAGACAAGGAAGAGTGCCCTTCCCCCTCTATGCTGGTCAATCAACTGGCTTCTTATTTGTTAGCTACAAGCTGCAAATGCCACATGTATCGGGTAACCTTTGAAGGGTTAGTGAGATGCAGCCAAAGTAGAAGCAGTGTGGTCTCATCGGCCACTGCAGCAAACCTGACACATGTTCCTCTCTGCCACTGATGTGAGGATTGATCTCTGACTCAAGGGCAGATCTCAGCCTGCCAGGCTGCAGGGCAGAGTACCATGTAGGTTATTTCAGGTCCATGTGCTTGGGCAAGTCAGGGTAGGGTGTGTCCACAAAGGGTATTAACAATGAAGGGCAATGCATTATTAATGACTCCCAAAGCCCTGTGTAAGAGGAGTGGATAAAGACACCAGGGGGTTCATCAAAAGGTCTGCCTTAGCTGAGCTCCACAGACAGGCAGAAATCTCATCAATTGTCTCTGGATCTTCTTAAACAGTTTCCACTATTGGGGCAGCTCAGCCTGTGCCTATCTCTGTAGCCCTGTGGTCACACCCAGCCCATAGCCACACAGCACTGACTCTACCCCTGCAGACCTGCTCTGATACCAGGCCTCTGCTGCCAGGAGACAGTGAGCTGCACAGCATGGCTTTGTCCAGGCAGCTGGCCCCAGTCTCTGCCCTTTACTGTAAACTCAGCCTTTCTGCTCAAGTCTCTTCAGTCCTCAGCACCAGGTGAGGTTTCCAGCACCAACTCCTGACAAACCATCAGCCAGCCTCTGAAGCCTCTTGAACCCTGGTCTCCAGTCCCGGATGACTCTGATCACCTTGTGATTTTTATCATTCCCCTTGGTTAAGGATTAAAGGCTCAATGTCACAGTGTTCATTTTATACAAAGGCACCCTTAGGCTGTCTATCGCACTTGTCTTTTTCCTTTCTTGGCCTCACAATCTCACACACACACACATACACACACACACACACACACACACACACACTCGTGTGTACAGAGTGCATTTGAACATAGAGCTGGGAGTTCACGCTATACTATGGTCCTTGAAACCGACCACCATGTTGTTCTCATTGCTCTGGTTTTGTTTTCTTGGTGTTTTTGAGTTTTAATCCCAGCACCCAGAACAGGGCCCAACACAAAGTGGGAGCACAGTGGGTGCTTCTGTTATCCACAAACCCCAAATGAAACACAACTATTCCAGTCAGTCTCAGCTGAGATTCCCAACTGTTGAGATCAAGACATCTATTGCCAAGTGCCTCCACCCATGCCCCAACTCCAGACCAAGATGCCAGCAGGCCTAAGTCTTGGCACAGGAGGTTGATTTCACATTGTCTTTGCCTGAGCTATCCACTTCTTCTACCTGTCTTCAAGACCTGAAATCCTTTCTTTTACATCCTGTCATCTGTTGGTGAGATTTCTCGCTAATGGCTTTTTTTTTTTTTTTTTTTTTTTTTGAAATCCTAAGTTTTTCATTTCCAGGCTTGTTTCCGTTTGGATTTTCTTTAGGGGATCTATTTCTACTTTTATGGCTTGAATGTTTCCCCAGTCTTCATTAAGGCATTTGGTCATATAATCTTTGAGGTCTTTAAACATATTCATAATTATTAATTTTGAAACCCTTGTCTTGTGCTTCAGCTAAGTCGAGTTTCTCAAGGCCTGTTGCAATAGGGCTACTGGCTTCTGGAGGAGGCATATTGTCTTGGCTGTTTGTTATTGTGTTTTTGTGCTGGGATCTAGGCATCTGGAGTTGTGATGTTTGAGGCTTTTCTTGGTGTAGGTATCTGGCATTGTCTTTGTTGGGGGTGGGTGCTCCATTCTTTGGTTACTATTGCCCAATCTGGATGCTAGGCAAGTTTGGTGGCTGTGGGTCCCTGGTAGGCAGGTAACATATATGGAGAGGGGCTAGGAAGAAAAGCTGAGAGGGGAAGTGGTAAAGAGAGCTAGGGAGACCATATCACACCAAGAGGTGGTGTCCCCAGGAAGTACAGAGGAGGGAGAGAAGGAGGGAGGGAGGGAGAGGTGTCTGGAGCAAGTTGCTTCTAGACTAAATACGTCTGGAGAGACCAGAATGAAAAGGCTAAGGGGACCCTGGGTGCATACCTACATGGAGAGACCCTGGGGAATACAATTTTTGGAGAAGGTCCAAGCTGAGAGATGCAAGTCACTGACTGGTATCGTATCTTGATACCATATCTTAGCTCCTTCCTCTTCCCTGTTCTGTAACTCCCAGCCACCAGGATGTGTGAACTGCCTTGCTCTAACCTCCTCAGTGTGGTAGACCAGCTGACCTGGAAGCATGAACTCAAATACATAATTCCTCCTTTTCAGCTGTTTCTATCATGTGTTTTGCCACGGTGATGAGGAAAGTAACAAACACAGTGGTCCTCTGCTGGAGTTCACCTTCCCCAGTCTCCCCACAGAGCCCTAGGCACATTTACAGACTCTAAGGGGATAGGAAGAGGTGAAGCGGAGAGACTCAGGAGATAGGTAGGATAGGTGCACTTCTCCTGTTGGGTCCTGTTGTTTATGTGGTCTTGAGTTCTCTTTGTCCCTGAGAAGCAGACGATGGCTTTGACCTCCTGATCCTCCTGTCTTTGCTTCCCATGGGCTTGTACTACAGCCCCGTGCCACTGATTCAAGTAGGATATTCTCACATCTATTTTTATGCTCAGTCACTACGGAACTATTGAATTATGGGGATGTTTTTTCTCTCTTAGCGTATGATTTACTGGTCCTTTGCAGTTTACTGGTGTTAAGTGACTTGATTGAAAAGCATTTGCTTCCTTAGACCTGTTGACCTAGCCCATGCCTGAGCAGCATTATTGACAGGTCAGGACTTCCTGAAGTGTCCTGGGCAGTCTCCTCTATGACTTAACACTGTCCTCCCCAGTTTGTATCCCTCCCTCCAATCCCTGGTTTTAAAAACCGACTTCCTGTTCTTTACTTCTTTGAATTCTTTGTATATTCCGAATGTTAAGCCTTTATCATATGTATACCTAACCAAGACTGCCTCTTCCTTCACCTTAGCTATCAAAAAATCTGTTTGGTTTCATGAGGTTCCATATGTGGATTGTTGGCCTTTTTATTCCCATGAATGGCTAGAGTGCTATTGAGAACGTCCTTGCTTATTTCTGTGTCTTGAAGTATTTGCCCTAGTTTTTCTTAGAGACTTGGGTCTTACATTACGGCATTTGATTCATTTGGAGCTGGTTTTCCCGCAGACCGGGGGTTGGGGGGAGATCTTGGATTTTCATGAGGTTTGCAGTGAACGTGTAGATTTCCTTTTGTAGAATAGCCATTTTTACGTATTTATTCAATCCATGAGCACGACAGCTTTTCCCCATTCTAGTTTCTTCTTCAATGTCATGTAGTTTTTTTGAGTTAAATTTGTTCGTAGATAATTTTCTACATGTACAAAAAGCATACTGTCCACTCTCACCTCCTAGCCTCTCAAATCTCTCTACCACCTCTGTCCCCTCTCCTCCCATAAACCTCTCTCACATTCATGTCTGTGAAACCAAGTGTGGTCTAACCAGGGCTGCCCATGTGACTGTGCGTTTACAGCTATCCTTTGGAGGCTGGAAGGCACAGCATATGTGTACAGTTGTGTGTATTCAACTAGAAACACGATACACAAACTATGATCAGACTTCATTGTGCAAGACATGGTGCTTGAGATTCTCATTGTCTTTGCTTTAGCACTATGCAAGTCAACTAGCTTTCTCTCCTGGGGATAATTTATCTCCTAGACGACACATTTATCTTCCAGAATCTACCAATAGACAGTAGATTGTTAGTAAAGGTTAGAGACCGTGATCCTATTCTCCTTCCAGAATGATTGCTTACAGAGCCAGCCTGGTATGAACCCAATGCAGGTGATCATAGATGTTGGGAATTAATGATTGTGGTGGTTTGTAAACTTTAGATGCTAGAGTCTAGAGAGTGGCATTTTGAAACCCTTGCTCTGTCTTCTAACTCTTAGAAATGTCCCATTCTCCCTTTTGCAATGTCCCCATTTTAGAGATCAATGACACAATCAATAAATAGCTTCACACATAGCCAATAAATATATAGAAACATACTCAACATCACTAGCCATAAAAGAAATGGAAATCAGAACTACAACGAGGTTCCATCCCCTCCCAGTCAGAATGGCAGCCATTGAGAAACAAGTCACAAGAGATGCTGGGGAGAACTGTGGGGAACTCTGATATGCTGTGGTGGTGATGTAAAGAAGTCCAGCCACTGCATGGAGGTCAGTGTGGAGCTTTCTTTAAAATCTAAAAATGGATGCTCCTCCTTATGTCCCGGTCAGTATTTACCCAAAGGACTCCAGGTGAGCACATGACAGAACTAACCTAGTGTCCAACAACAGAGGACACCAGGTCATAGGTAAATTTATTGACACAGCTAAATAAAATGAAAATTTTTCAGCCATAAAAATGGAGAAAGTTATGTCACTTGTAGGAAGATGATGTAGCTAGGGTGCGTATTTAGATAATCAAGTCTCAGGAAAACAATATATTTTTTCTTTTGTTGCTGTCTCCTGGATTTTATAACAACAACAACAACAACAACAACAAAACAGGTACATGCATATAATATGAAGGTGGAAATAAAAATGTCTAGCACAAATGGGATTAATGAGGGAGCAGGGGTGGGAAAAGAGAGAATCAGCATATAACACATGCTTATACAAAAACTAAAATACAAATAATTAGAAGAAGGGCACTGTAAAATATTTCCTTCCTCTAATTGCAAAGTGACAGACAAGAGAGTAAGTGGAAAGGAGGTCATATGCTGGTGCCATTGTTTGACAGATTAAAAGTATATGATCTATGACCAGAACTCATGGTGCAAGACACAGCGCTGGAGATCTTCATTGCCTTTGCTTTAGAACTGGGTGGGCCAACTAGCTTTCTTGCAGAGGGTAATTTATTTCCAAGGTGACATGTTAAGTAGAACCGTACTTCAGAGTTTGAATTGCAGCCTGTGTGATCTTGGAGGGTCAAGTGAAATTGGCCATCAATACTGTGCTTCCCCACGTTCCTTCCATGGACTGCGTCCCAGGGTAAACATAGCTCCCAGTGGATCTTGCAGCATGCCTGTGAGACAAGCAGAGGGGAAGCAGTACGGAACAGTGAGTGTCTGGTTAGAGAACATGCTTGAATTTTAAAGTTTTCTTCAACCCATGGGTCTAAACCAACCGGGATCTCCTTGGGCTCTAAACAGACAGAATACCCTTTTGCGATCAATGATTTGGTACCGTGACACGTTAACTGAGTTGGAAGGAGTTTGAAAGACCCATGGAGATAATAAAAGAAGGAGAGTGGTCACGGAACAGATAAAGGAACACATGCTGTAGAATCAAGTCTCAGGAAGACACTGTAGTTTTTGTTTTTTTTTTTTCTCTTTTTGGTGTTTCCTAGATTTTATAACATAAAATCTTGTCTGTAAACATGATGTGAAGGCAGAAGTAAAAATGTCTAGGGGACAAAGGGCCTTCATGAGGGAGTCGTCAAGTGAAAGTGAACAGAAGACACAAAGCCAAACACCTTTAAAGTGTATGAATGGCATGGAGGATTGTGATACTCCTGCAAAGAAAGTATTAAATGAGATCTAAACATCGAGAAACAAAATTAACAGCAAGTAAGAATAGGATATTTAATTGTAATGGTGATAACAATAGCTAACTGCTAGCTACCCATAAGATAACTAAACCACCGGGCTAGTGTGTGTCTTATCAATGTGTGATGATCTGAATGAGAAATGTCCCACAGTCTGAGGTATTTGGTCACTCAGTCTCCAGCTGGTGTTACTCTGGGGAGGTTTTGGAGGTACAGCCTTGCTGGATTAAGTATGGCTCTGGAGACGGGCTTTGAGAATTTCAAGTCTCACCCCAATTGCAGTATGGTCTCTGCAGCTTCCTGCTTGGGGTTGAGCTGTGATTCCCTCAGCTTACTGCTCCGGTCACTATGCCTGACAACAGCTGCTGCCGAGCTTCCCTGCCGTGATGGACTCCTCCCTCTGAACCATAAGCCAAACTAAAGTCTCTCTTCTTAAGCAGCAGGAAAAGTAACAAGCACAAAATGAATGTCATTGCTCTCATATTTCAAACATAAAACCTCCTAAAACTGAGGAGTAGGATCTAGGCTACAATGAATGTCTGACGTCTTACACTTGGCGGTAAGACTCTCTTCCATTATGAAGTCTGGATGGTCTTTAAGCATGATTGTTTAACATCAGTGTGCTATGGTCCATGTTAGTGGATTTATCCTCAGGCCGTAGTGCATGTGTCTTCATCCTGAACCTGCTGCTCCTCCACAACTTCTGCCTAGAACACCCTTGATCCTTCTCCGTCCCCCTTTACCATGGCTTCAGTGTGTGCTCATTGACAGTCTGTCCATTCATTCCTTAGAATTTAGTTCACGTCTCTCTGAAAATGCTTTCGCTGTCTGCTTCCCTGCCCTTCTCTTACCTCTGCCTCACATTGCATTTTTTAACTTCAGGAGAGGGAGGAACTAGTTTCTCATATTGACAAATACTCTTATCGAACAGAGTGTGCTGCACAAAGAAAATGCACGTGATGTTTGGGCATGGGGCACATGCCTTTAATACCAAGGGCAGGGAGGAGGCTACTGGAAGTTCAAGGCCAGTCTGATCTACATAGTAAGTTCAAACGTAGCTAGGGGCATAGAGCAAGGCCCTGCCTTAAATAAATAAGTCCAAGATGATGTTGGAATTTGAAACTGTGTGCCTGTGATGATAGAAGCACTTTCTAGATTTTACATAAATAAGTTAAACTATAACATACATACATATACACACAGAGAAGGGGGGAGAGGGAGGGGAAGAGGGAGAGGGAAGGAGGGAGGGAGAGCGTTCATCATAGACTATTAAAATAATATGCCTTTAGTAATCGTGTCCTTGGCTTTAAGGACCTTATTGTATTCTTCTTCCATTCTTGATCCTTAGCATAGAGCATGGCACCATATACCAATAAATGGCGTTCAGATGAAATGGAACCTAGCCTTTCCCAGCTCATTGTGTCATCCTCTGCTCTGAAAAGGCTGCCATAGCAGAGTTAGTCTAGGTATACGCCCAGTGTGGATTTGCTAGAGCATAAGTGTTGTAAATCTACTTTGGGGGAGGGGAGTCTTTACTGCTTTTCCTAGTGACTAAACCATTTTATACTCTCACTATGTGCATTATTCAGGGTTCTCTAGAGACACAGAACTTAAGGGTAGTCTCTATATAGTAAGGGAATTTGTTGATGGCTTACAGACTGTAGCCCAACTCCCCAACAATGGTCAGCAGCAGCTGTGAATGAAAGTCCAAGGATCCAGCAGTTGCTCAGTCCCACAAGGCATGCAGGTGAAGAAGAGCGAATCTTCCTTCTTCCAATGTCCTTATGTAGGTCTCCAGCAGAAGGCGTGGCCCAGATTAAAGGTGTGTACCACCAAGCCTGGATCTGGGACTTGCTTTGTCCCAGGCTGACCTTGAACTCAGAGATCTCCTTGCTTCAGTCTCCTGGGATTAAGAGCGTGTACTACTTTGCCTGGGCCTAAGCTTTTCATGGCCACTGTGCCTCAAGATCTCCATGCCAAGATCCAGGTCAGAAACTTGTGTCTTCCAGCCTCAAGATCTGGATCACAGGTGAGCCTGCTAATTCTGGATGGTAGTTCACTCCAGATACAGTCAAGTGGACAACCAGGAAGAGCCCACTACACTATGCAGGCACAGAATTCCAGTTTTATCACACCCTCACCAACACTCACCATTTTCTATTTTTAATAATAGTGGTTGAGTGCATGAGGTCATTATGGTTTTTACCCGAATTTTCGTAGCAATAATGGCGTTAAACATCTGTTTGTGTACTTGTTGGCCATTTACATTTCTCTAGCTCAGCATCTCTCAACCTTCTGGCTGAGACCCCTTTGGGGGTCTAGCAGCCCTTTTACAGGGGTTACATATCAGACATTTATATTATGATCTATGACAGAAGCAAAATTACAGTTATGAAGCAGCAATAAAAAACAATTTTGTGGTTGGGGGTCCCCACAGCATGAGGAACTGTATTAAAGGGTCGCAGCATTAGGAAGGTTGAGAACCACGGCTCTGCATGAACGTTTATTAAATCTTTTTGGATTTTTTGGGGTGTGTGTGTGTGATTTTGCTGTTGAATTGAAGAGGTTCTTCGTGTGTCAGACATGCTTTACAGACATTTCCTGTCACTGTGGAGGCCTCTGGGTAGTTCTAACGGTATCCTTTGATAGAATAAGCAGTTTATTTTATGTCTAACACAGAAATTTGCAATGCTACTTAGACTCTCTCCACCTATATATGATTTTATTTTAATTATGCATACGTGTATATGTGTGGGTATATGTGTATGAATGAGTACAGTGTCCACCAAGATCAGAAAAGGGCATAAATCTACCTGAGCTGGAGTTACAGGTGGCTTTGAACCACCCAATGTGGCTGCTGGGAACTGAACTTGGGGTCTCTGAAAGAACAGTACACACCCTTAACTACTGAGCCAACTCTCCAGCCCAATATTTACGTGTTTAATCTAACTCAGAAATACTGCCAATGCATCACTGTGCTTAAGCTGATGACAAAGTCTGACAAAATATAAGGTAAGTTTGCTTTAAAGGGGTCAGCTACCAAGTCCAGAACTGAAGAACTCCAAATGTTAAAGGGATCGTTTCCGCACTCAAGTTCTGTCAGGGGAGACGAAGGGAGCTGCGAACACATGCATTGACAACCGCTCGCTGTTGTCCTTGGGTTTAGAATCACGACTCTTCTTAAGCCTTTGGCTCTTCCTGTTTTTCAGCAAGAAAGAAATGAAAAAACCGCTGGTGGGGTGAGCATATGAACATTTCCATTGCCTGATTTAGCTAGGAGCTAGGAGCTGTTCCGTGGTCAAAATTCGAGGGATGAAAGAAAGTAAGTCTGACGGAGGACTCGGGGAGTTTATAAGGATGCACGATGCACCCTGAGCGCTGGGGTCCTGCTGGTCTCTGCAGTCGATGGATAGATACATCGCTGAGCATGCAGCTGTGAGTAAAGTGCACACGGAAGAGCTGGCGGGCTTACGCAATTTCTGAATCGTGTCGTCTGGCTATTGGACGGTGCAGGAAAGCACCGGAAGCTTGCCTTTGCAGTCTTTTCATCTAGCCCCTTGAGCGCTGTGACTTATTTTTAGTTCTACTGTCTTCTCCCACAAGTTATCATGAGGTCACGGAGTCATATGGGTGGCGCTCTGCTGTCACAGTGTCCTCTGTACACGGAGCTTAATGGAAACTCTGATTATCCTAGATGGTGCCGTGCAAAAGGATTGCATTAAAACTCTGTTGAGTCATGGCCACAGCATCCTAACAAAGGGTCGGTTTATTTTTTATTTTATTATTTTTTTAACAATAGACGTTCAGACAAGAGAAAGTCATTTGGAAGGCGCACGAGATTGCCTTCCTGATGTCATTTCTATTCTGAATTGTGAAACAAGTTCAAAGGAACGAGGCAAATAGAAATTTTAGTGCAAAACATTACTACTCCATGACTGCAGTTCAACAGAATGCCCATTGGGTTAATACAGACGGGAATTAATAATGGTTCATTCATGTACATACGTAGGCGTACTTAAAGGGTATATGTGGGAATATTAACCACAGTCATATCTAGCTCTTTGCCATGAGTCCCTCTTGACTCAGACTCTGACTTCTGATGAGTGATCCATTTGGAATGAACTCTTTGTGGCCTTTCAGAGACACCAAACTTTCAAGTGTTCCTTCTTGTTCTTAGCTAATGCTCCACTCCACCCACCCCTCGCCCGCCTTGCCTCCATCTAAGCTGTTGCAGAATCACCAACTAACCTTTGTTTAGGGTGATTTATCTGATGAGTGTATATTAAAAGAAAAAGGCATTTGGAAGAAGACAACCTTCAATGGCACAATGGATGCTGAGGTAGAGCAGTCCCTGACCCCTGAGTTCTCATCCTTGCCTACCACTGGGGAGCTCACCCCTGAGTTCTCATCCTTGCCTACCACTGGGGAGCTACATGATGTTGTGTCAGCCCCTCAAACACACTATCCCTCAATGTTTTCTTCCTTTGCAAAGAGACACGGGACAGAAATTGTATGGTTTCAAATATATTTTCATGGTGAAGGTTCCATTTTCAACTTAAATTTGCACACTACGGATATTTTCTATTTCCAAGCTGAAAATTGAGATGTTATAAAAAGTTTATTTCCAAGCAGCGCCTTGGAGGTCCCGTGGATCTGTGTCTTGCTTCAACAGTGTTTGGACTGAACAGACCCGGGGACTCCCATTTAATTACCTTCCAGCCGCCTTACAAGTCTCTCCAGTCGCAGCCTCCGGGACCATCTCCGCGCCACCTTTGGCTCCTAGGACCAGTCAATACCATCTTTGCGGTTAGCCCCATACTCCGGACCAGCCATGACCTCTCCGATTCGTCAGAATTATTCCACCGAAGTGGA
>CM052721.1:5671498-5687167 GCA_028551405.1 Uromys caudimaculatus | reverse complement strand
CCCCCCCCCCCCCCCCCCCCCCCCCCCCCCCCCCCCCCCCCCCCCCCCCCCCCGTGTACTCTTCCAGGATGTGCAGAAGCCATCTCAAGATGAATGGGGTAAAACCCAGGAGATCATGGAAGCTGCCTTGGCCCTGGAGAAGAGCCTGAACCAGGCGCTCTTGGATCTGCATGCCCTGGGTTCTGCCCGTACAGACCCTCATTTCTGTGACCTCTTGGAAAGCCACTTCCTGGATAAGGAGGTGAAGCTCATCAAGAAGTTGGGCAACCACCTGACCAAGCTGGCAGGGCCACAACCAGCACAGACTGGCGTGCCCCAGGCATCTCTGGGCGAGTATCTCTTTGAGCTCTTCACTCTCAAGTGACTAAGAAGTCTCTGTGCCTTCCAAGGGGCTCCCTCCTCTGCTCTGCACCAGCCCGCCTCAGGACCTCCACCTGAATCAACTTCTCAAGCCACTAGGCAGCTTTGTAACCGTCCTGGAGCCTCTCCCAAGTCTTGGACCAAGTAAAAATAAAGCTTTTTGAAACAGGAAAAAAAAAAGTTTATTTCCATTCAAATTCTAGTTAAGGCTCAAAGAAACATAAAACAAAAGACCCCATCTCAGAAACAACTGCCACCTTTTATATTCAATATACGACCAATGAAAAGCTCAAGACCAACAGAGGCAACACACCTTTATTCCTATTAGTGTTTAGTTTCTTTTCACATAAATAATTCTATAAGTCAAGTGTAATTGTGGAAGTGACGCTTCGTTTCTCTACCAAATGCAGGCATTCTCTTTACTTCAAACTCTGTGATGAAAAAGAACATCTGAAGGTTCAAAAAGATAATGAAGAATTTGAGTGAGATCCTTAACAAGAGCAGTCTAAAATTAACACTGTTGGAAAGGCAGACACAGGGAGAATACTTGTTAGTTTTCCAGGAAGGGTGGAAGCATTAACAGATGAGGAATCCAAGCAGATATTGGGAAGGATTAGAGGAGGCTTGCTTTTTCCATAGTGCACACTCGGGTGCAAGCTTTGGCAGCAGGGCAAAATGCCCTTGCTCAGATACCAGGGGCACTGCCATTGCAGAAGGGAGATGTCAGAAACCCTCCTGTTGGGAAGCCATCTGATAGTGGTTATCATACCTCTTGACCAGCTTATCTAGACATGGACATTTTTGGACAGATATTTGAAACCATTTCTTTGGGATTATTCTCATAATAGTTTAAGATATCATGTGTATGAAGAAACACCATGACCACAGCAACTCTTATAAAGGAAAGGAAATTTAATTGGGGCTGGCTTACAGGTCAGAGGTTTAGTCTATTGTCATCATGGCCGGAAGCACAGTACTGTGCAAGCAGACACAGTGCTAAATAGGGGCTAACAGACAGCAGAAGAGTGAGCTACTGGGCCTAGATTGAGATCCTGAAACCTCAGAGAAAGCCCAACCCCAATGACAGATCCATTTAACAAGACCACACCTATCCCAACAATGTCATACCTTCTAATAGTGTCACTCCCTATGAGCCAATAGGAGCAATTTTCATTCAAACCACTACATCCCACTCGCTGGCCCCCACAGACCTGTAGCTGTATCACACTGCAAAACTGCACTCAGTCCCACTTCAAAAGCCCCCATGGTCTACCACAGTCTCAACACTGTTTAAGAGTCCAAAGTCTCTTCAGAAACTCTGGACCGTCTCTTAACTCTGACCCCTGTAAAATCAAAATAAGAAGATTGCGTACTTCCAACACATAATGGCGTGGGATATGCATTGTCATTCCAAAAGGGAGGAAGGGAGCGCGTAGTGAGGAAATGCTGAACCAAACTCCAAACTCTGAATCACCACATCTAAAGTCAAAGCGCTCTTCGGATCTCTAACCCCTTTCAGTTTAGTTGATTACCACACACTTCTTTCTCTTGGGCTGGTTCCACTCCCTGTTAGTAACTCACCTTGGCAGGTATCCCATGGCTCTGGCATCTCCAACATCGTGGGGTCTCCAAGGCTATCCAGACTCCACCTTCACAGGGTCACACAATGACCTCTTTAGACCTCCATGCAGGGACACTCCTGAGACGCGCTTGGTCATGGAGGGAGACTCCACAGCCCATCTGTATGCTTGACTCTATGGCAGCACCACGTGGCTGAAGCTGCCAAATTCTGCTGCTTGCTGGGGCTGGACCATGCCCCCTCATTCAATTACATTTCTGCTAGCTTTCTGTTCTTCATGGTTTCCTTCCTCACCTAAGCTTGGCTGTCCTAGATCTCAGGCAGGCAGCAGGAAGAAAAAGTACAGGCTGAGCCTAGGTAGAGCTTCTGAAACCACAAAGTCCTCCCCTCCCCCAGTGACACACTTCCTCCAACAAGGCCACACCTTCTAAAGGTGCCACTCCCTAATGAGTCTATGGGGGCCATTTTCATTCAAACCACCACAATTAAATCTATAATGATAAAGAAATAATTGGTAGTTAAATGCATTTAAAAGGTTTGACTATGTGTTGATTTGTTGCTGCCTTTCTGATATAAATTCCGTGGTGAAAACCATTCTGGCCTTCTCCCCAAATGCAGCTAAGGATGACTCAGCAGCTGAAAATCAAATTTAGCCAAAAATGGTATTAGCAGTTTTTCATGCTGTTTTAATCCTTGCTGCTTTTCTGAAACTAAGCAAGCAAACACACATTATTTCTAGTCATTCAAACCCGTGACATGGCGTTGGCATTTGAAATTCCGTAAAAGCGTCCTACAGTACTTTTAAATTTCATTCCTACTCCCAGCAGAGTCCAAAGTGGTAAGCGTAGTTATTAGCATTAGATTAATACAAACGAGCTGACTTGATTGACAGTTAAGTGTGCCAGGTCCTGCTCCAGGCACTTTGGGAATATACGTCTATTTAGTCTCATAATCCTGAGAGGTGAGAGAAGATTATTACCCCCGTTTTACAGACAAGAGCAGAATCTCTCGGGAAGCAGCTCTCGCCTGACAGAGCCCGTCTGAGCAAGAACAGAAGCGTGTGTGCGTGGCATCGTGCGTGTATTCTGATGGTTCATCGTTTCGATACTGAACTGGAAACGTGGGAGAAATTTAAAATCATGAACCTAACAATAACTCTTAAATCATCTAACAAATATTTACTGAGAGATGGCTATAGGCCAAGCACAAGGAGTCTCTGCTCCCTTCATGACAAGGGACGTTCAAAGAAAGGCAAGTGTCTGCCATCTTCCTTCATAAGAAATCCTTAAATAAGACATATATGTTGGACATATGTGTATGTATGTACATATGCATACGTTTTGAAAATCATGTGATCCTTCAGTTTCTTTTTCATACAGAAGGGCTTAAAGCAGTGAACTGTTGCTCACTACTGAACACGCTGAGAGTAGCGACAGTTGACTGGAGGTCAAATCCTGTCCACAAGTTGTTTCCATTGGCTTTGAACAGTTACATTGTTTCCAGACCATTAACAGCTCAGGATAGATGAATGCCTACCCATTTAGAAAATTCCCTTGAAGATGCAGGCTTTATTGGAGTAGGCGTGTGTGTGTGTGTGTGTGTGTGTGTGTGTGTGTGTGAGAGAGAGAGAGAGAGAGAGAGAGAGAGAGAGAGAGAGAGAGAGAGAGAGAGAGATGTCAAGTGGTTAAGTGCACTGAAACAGAATAACAATGATTTTTGAAGGTTTTTAAAGGAAGAAAACTTGAGTGAGAGAGAAAGAGACGTGGGTTTCATTGCCAAAGGCTAACTTTATTTTAGTTATGGAGATAAAGTGAATAGAATTGCATCCGCAGCATGGAAAACAACAGAGTGCCTGCCAAGCATCTTAGTGTTTTCAGAAGCTAGTAAACATGGAGGAAAGTCCTTCAAGACTATGCAGCCGAATGGAAGCAAAGGTGCCTCTCCATCTCAGCACTATCAGATGAAGACACAGAATGTCAGTGCAAATGCAGTGTGCATATTTAAAGTGAACGATTATTTATTTACTGTAGACTCCAGTTAAATCAGGCATCCTGTGTCTGGCAACCCCACTTATATCCCAGCCCCGCTGGGCAGATAGGTTGGCACTAAGCTGCCATTAGCTCTGTGTAGGTAGGTGTGTGTGTGTGTGTGTGTGTGTGTCTATCTGTGTCTGTGTGTGTGTAATTCTGTGTGTCTATCTGTGCCTCTCTGTGCTGTGTGTATCTCTCTGTGCTGTGTGTGTGCCTCTCTGTGGTGTGTGTGTGTGTGTGTATCTTGATCTATCTTTGCCCTTCTGTGTGTGTGTGTGTGTGTATCTGGATCTATCTGTGCCCCTGTGTGTGTGTGTGTGTGTGTGTGTGTGTGTGTGTGTAATTCTGTCTGTGTCTTTCTGTGGTATGTGTGTGGTCATGATCTATCTGTACCCTTTTATTTGTGTGTATGTGTGTGTAATTTGTCTATCTGTGCCTCTGTGTGTGTGTCAATTTGTCTATCTGTGCCTCTGCGTGTGTGTCAGTTTGTCTATCTGTGTCTCTCTATGTGTGTGTGTATGTATGTGTGTGTATAATTCTGTGTGTCTTTCTGTGCTTCTCTGTGGTGTATGTGTGTGTCTGTGGTGTGTCTGTGTCTGTGGTGTGTGTGTATCTGTGGTGTGTGTGTGTATGTGTATCTTGGTCTGCCTGTCTGTCTGTCTGTGTGTGGGGGGTCTTGGTCTATCTGTACTCCTGTGTGTGTGTGTGTGTGTGTGTGTGTGTGCGAGTGTGTTGGGATGGAGTCAATAACATCTCTAACAGAACATTCAGGAGCTTCTCCTGTGGTTTAAAGATTCCCACCAAATTCCTGTGGAAAGTTCATTCCTCTAGTTAGGTAGTAAGAGCTGAGACCATGCTGGCCCTTTAAGAGGTCATTAGGCTGTGAGAACTTTGTTTTCAAGGATTAATGGATTCACCCCCAAAGTAACCCTGTTACAAAGGCCAGTTTGACTCTTGTCTCACCATCTGGACCCTTTCACCATCTGATGCTTAGACCATCTTGAGACTCATCAGCAAAAACGCCCATGAGAAACAGACTCCTCACCTTGGACTTTCTAACCACCAGACTGTAAGAAAAACTCCATTTTCTTTTTAAATCCCCCAGCCTATGGTACGATTCTAGCATTAGAAAATGGACCAGACGACCCTCCAGGTGGAGACTGGGGTGTCTCTTTCTGCTAACCTATACATTCCTCGTGTGAGGTGGGTGGGTTGCCTTCTCCGTCCACAGCCTCGACCTAATTTCTGTTCAGAATGGCTCTATTTTCAGAGCGTTCTTACTCTGCTCTCAAGACCTTTCACAACACGGGCTCCTTACTACTCTGTTGCTATCCCCGGAACCATGTGGAGAACGCAGGATATCTTGGACATCTAATAAACATTTACTGTGCGTAAGGTTCCCGTGGCCTCGCCTGCCTGTTGTTTTAGCTGCCGCTTCCTTCTGAAAACAGTAAAAAGAAAACAGGATAAATGTGTTCCCTCTTAGACCCCATTATTTCTTTTACTGTATAAAAGCCCAGCGAGAAAGTCCGAGTTGCAGACAGTACCACCGAGTAGCCTGCCTCCCACGGGGTCGGGTACATTCGAGGCACACAAGGTGAATGGTCCCATACACGAGATTTACCCACAGTTCTCAAACGCCATTTCATTGAACTTCGCTTATGTTACAGAAGCTGGGGTGGAAGGCTCATCCCATGCTGCACGGCTGGGGATATGCTGAAAAGAGCTGTCTGGGAGTTCTGGGCGGAAGTGGGAGCAGATAGGAGCCATGTTTGAAGTAGAGAGAGCTATGAAGTGTTTGAAGTAGAGAGCCGCCTGCAGCCCCAAACAGGGGGAGGAGGAAAAGGAAACCCCAGACCTTGTTATCAGGAAGGGGAGGTGGTTTCTCACAGCTGCCTTTGGGCTCCTTTCCTAATGGCCATATATCTGAAGTGACAGTTCGCCTCGTACTGTGCAAGAGGTTATGTTATTCTTAAAGCCACAGAAAGCAGGAAACCCTCTTAAGTGTGGCTTGATTGAAACACCTATCACACTCCACTGAAGTACTGACGGCAAGCTGGGGGAAATCACCACCAATGAGAAGAACAGAGTGTGCTTGCTCCCAAATGCTCTCTAATTGATTTATATTATATAACAAGGTAAAAAAACGTATTAGATAGGTGGCCAGCTGTCCCCTGATCTTGGACAAGAGCAGAAGCGACCACGTGAAAGGAAATTGAATGGTAAAGCTTTCCAGACAACTAAACCACAAAGAAAGGTTCTTTTTTGTTTGTTTGTTTGTTTTGTTTTGTTTTGATTTGATTTTGGTTTTTTCAAGACAGGGTTTCTCTGTGTAGCCCTGGCTGTCCTGGAACTCACTCTGCAGACCAGGTTGGCCTCGAACTCAGAAATCCACCTGCCTCTGCCTCTGCCTCCCAAGTGCTGGGATCAAAGGCATGCGCCACCATTTGATGCGTGACACAAACGTTATTGGCTTCCCTCTCGGAATTCTTTCATTTTAAACACTGCCTGTCTTTGGAATATCGTTTGGATCCTTATCGGTATCTATGACAGTTTACTGGAACATAGCTCTCTTAGACTGAGCTTAGTGGAAATCAGCTATTAGGTAGCATTGATTAATTGTTTAAGGCAGAGAATTGTTTCCAGGCTTAAAAACACAGCTTGATGTTTTTACCAATACATGTGCTTTATTGTAAATAAATTTTCAAAAGATCCAAAAGAGAGCTGGAAACATTCCTCTCTTATGTATATAGCACATGATTTATAAAAGAAAAATGGTCAAAATTTAAGTCCTTTGGACTACGGTGTGGATCGTCTTCAGCCGGATGGAAAGTGTGCTTTTCTCTCAGTCTCCATGTATCATCGCCATGGTGACAGGAGGGTGGCAAATGTACCTGCTGTCATTACTGCTGCCATTAATCAGATAGCTGTATGCAAATTCCAATGTACTTTTTAAAGCAGACTTGGAAGACTTAAGTAATAATCTTGTATCAGGCCCCAGCGACCGCTTATCATAGCCACTAAAAATCCCTCATGGAAAACAGACTTTCAGGAACTGGAGAGACAGCTCAGCGGTTAAGAGCACTGGCTGCTCTTGCGGAGGACCCAGGTTCAGTTCGCAGCACCCACATAGCAGCTCGCAATCTTTTGTAAATCCAGTTCCAGGGGAATCCAACGCCCTCTTCTGGCTTGCATGCGCACTGCAATGTGTGTAGTGCACATCCATAAACAGGTAAAAACACACCTACACATAAAATAAAAATAAATTAATATTTACATCTAAATATTAAATCAACGTTAAGCTTGCATCCCCAAAGTCAACTTTCATAATAGTGCATTCACCTTTGGACCTACACCATTAAGCTCCTTTCATGAGATGTTGATGTAAAAAAGAATCCATGTTAAAGACTTACGAAATACACACAACAGTGGGTATTTCTTATACGGCGTTAATCCAGAGATCCAGTAACATGAACCGTGGGGTTTATCTTGACAGGTAAGTCAACTTATTGCTGAGCAAAACAGCCAGACAATACTGTCCTTGTTACAGAACCACAAGTGTTTAAAAGGCTAAGTGCTCTAAAGGGAGAGACTTCAGCGCCATCCGGCAGGAGTGAATGGGGACAAGGAAGTCGAGCCGGGGAAGGAGAGGCTGTGGGGTGGAGTGGGGGAGGTGGGGAAGCAGGTGCTTAGGAAATCAAAAAGAAATAGAAATCTACAGTGAAAAGCAGCTGCCTAGTTAAGTTTTTATGGCCCCACTAGAATAAGACTTCTAACTTCCTGTTAGGCACAAAGCGAGAACTTATTCTAAGACATGGTTTTTAGTAGAATACATTTGAGGTTTCAGATACAGTCTTGCTCTGAAAGCCCATTATGTCCAGATTAAGCACAGGGAAATTGTGTCATCTCATATGAGCACCTGCTATCAGCCTCAGAAAACATTTATAAATCCCACCAAGATCTACAGCGGAATTCTATCCCGTATTTAAGTTGTCTACCAGATGACCTCAGGAATTCTCATATGGAAGCACTTTGGGCTGGTGTAGCCCAGTGGTGCAAACCTGTGAATTATGTAGCATACACTCACTGAGCACTATTGCAGTAGTCTGTGTAACATCACACCTAGAAAGGGGCCGTGTACACTTGTTTCCCTTCTCCTTGTCTGTGGAAGTATTTTCTAATATAGCCAGTGGATTCCTATGTACCTCTGATAAAGTTGAATTTGCAAACTAGACACTATTTTTGGAACTTAGTTGACCACAATTAGCTAGGAAAGGAAACGGTGGGTAAGGTGTACAAACACAGCCCTGTGTTGGAAGCTTCTAGAGAAGGGTGTCCAAAACTTGCTGAAATCCAACAAGTGACAGATGGAAGCTGTATCATGTGTAATAAAGATGTCCATACAATAACATAGAGGTGGAGCTAAAAACAAACCAATTCAAAACCATAGAAGAAAATGTAGGAAAACAATAGAGGGTCTCCCTAAGCAAGGGTGCTTCATACCTAGGTGAGAACTAGTATTTTTCATAGTTGCACCAAGACACAGATGCACCTGACCCAGAGCGACAGGCAAGCCAAAGTGTTCAGTTGCTCAGACTACCCCTTGTGGGCTCTGTTGCTCCCACATGGGGAGTCACAGATGGTGTGATGGTTCTTAGCTGGTTCTGAGGTAGAGGATTGTTACATTGTCACTGACTCTGTTTCTCTCCCTCTACACCCTAGTAACCAACAAGTCTTGCTGATCTAAGGGTGAGGAGCCAGGAGAAACCCAAGCATTTTAACTCTGCCTTGTCTTCCTTGGGCTGCAGCTGTGGTCGTCCTGTACCGAGCCATTTAACCCCACACACAGGGTGACCTCCTAACAGTGCAGAGACATGGAGGTACCAGCTATGTCTTCTCAGTGTGTCCCGGGAGGCTAGCTTTACAGTTCTCTCCCCTTTGCCCATTTTTCTCTTTTGCACGAGTCAATCCCCCCCAGCCACTCCTCTCGGCCATGCTGCTCTCTAGCTTTTTCTATAGAATCCATGAGGTTGTGAGTATTAGTCAGTCCACCTCCTCCTGCCCTCTCACTCAGACCAGTTCTCCCATTCTGTCCATCTTCCTGTCTCACTCCAGGGAATTAAGATCCTTTCTGGATGAGGTCAGTGGACCCTCATCATCAACTCACTTTGGGGTCACTGAAGTGGGAGGTCCTTGGATGGTTTTACTCCAGAATTTTTACCCCACGTAGCCACCTCTCTCCTGAGCCTGCAGGTCCACGCCTGGCCAGCCCCAGGTACAGTGCATGGAGAGCCCACTGTCCCTTTCCTTCTCTGCAAACTGTTCACACCTCTCTGGATTTTCCTCTCTTTCTTTAAAAAATATTGTTCTCTTATTATCATATTCTCCTTTAGAACCACACAAGCCTTGCCTAAAAGAATACTAGGTTTTTTTCTTAGAAAATGAACTATATTTCACTGAAATATAGCATTCTCATTCAGATACATCAAAGTCACAGAACTCTCTTACATGGCAAACGTGACCCAATTAATTTTCATTTTTAAGGTAATGTTGACTCCCATGTTCTATCTTCACACAGGAAACTCCAGACTCCAGATCTGGCTTTCAGGGAGAGAGGGACTTGATTCCTGACAAGATTAGTTTTTGAAATATGAAATATAGATTCTAGGGAGGGGGGTTTCTAACACTTTGAAGGACCAATCTGATTAAATACTTCAAAACATATTCACCACACTCCCCAGCGACGTACTGCGGTTCTGAAATGCCCTTCCAGTTGTTGGTTATCTCATCGGTTATAATGCAGAACTTACGTGTCTTTGGTGCATTCACTGATTTCTGTCCTTTTGATGGCTTGTTCAACTCTTCAACATTTGAGCAGGGAACAGTTTCCCACACTCACTCTGTTGCCCAATTTTTCAATTCATCAGTTGATTATATATTGGACACGTGTAATATGGACTGTCCTGCTCTCCACAGGAAATACATGCCAAAGCTCCTGCCCCTAGCAGCTGGCTGAAAGCATGACTAAACAGGACCTGAGCACACACATTAACTATTTATTATAATAAAAGTTATGTGGATATATGGTCTCTCTCCTGTGTTACACTGTACTTACCATTGTCACAATGAGCTGACGGTAGCATGCTCAGGTGACAACAGGAAGTGAGGTAGATCTCAATAGTTAGGTACCAGCCAGGCAGTGGTGACGCACACCTTTAATCCCAGCACTTGGGAGGCAAAGGCAGGCGGATTTCTGAGTTCAAGGCCAACCTGGTCTACAGAGTGAGTTCCTGGACAGCCAGGGCTACAGAGAAACCCTGTCTCGAAAAACCAAAAAAAAAAAAAAAAAAAGTTAGGTACTATGATCTGATGCTGTCAGGTTCACATATAAGAGTTACTTCACCACAGGCCCTGGGACACCGCCACACCATCTAACAGCCAAGATGGGCACTAAGCAATTAGCAGGGGAATAGCATACACAGTGTGGATACACAGGGCAGAGGATGTTGCACATCCCAGACAAGGACCTCATCACAGTACTCAGGGTGGTAAATAACTCTAAACAGGCACAGCGTTTATTCACCAGGTTTACGTTTAATAGTTTCGATCTGTGACTGACCAAGAGTAACTAAAACCACAGAAAGCAAAACTGAGAATAAAGGGAAATGATTCATCATCTGTCATACATTGTACATCCCCTTTGGGAGATAGCCATTGGAGGAAATCGCGTGCCAATGGAGGGATGGAGCTATTGTCTTATAGAGCATAGCTACACCTTTACAAAGGAAAGCGTCAGTGAATCCTGAGCATGAGTAACAAGCGCAGAGCCACTTGCATCAAGACTGTGATTCTTTGAAAGAGCTGCCAGCTCATTGGTTGTCTCTATAAAGTAGCAGACAGGCAATGATGATGAGGGTGACTGAAAACAGTATAAGCAAACCTTGCGGGAGAGTGAGGGAGTTCTCACAGTGCTACTGAAAATGGTGGTGCTGGAGATCAGGGACCACACAAGCTGCAAACAGCTACACCTGAGCCTGGGGCAGCAGGGGTAGCTCACTCCACCAGCACTGTGTCATGGCTACAAGAGGTCCAAGACTGGCAGTATGTGACGCACCGGGTGTAAGAGTGGAGATAAGGACTTGCCAGACGGAAGTGGGGAAGGTAGGATGTTAAGTGTGAGTTTTTCCTCCGAGCCCCAATCAAGCTCCAGAATAATGACGCTGAGACTCAAAAATATATTTACAAACACCTTGGCGAGACGCTCTGGTTGGTTCCCCAATTAGCTCCTAAATTAATCATCCTGTTTATTCTCATCTAAGTTCTGGCACGTGGCTGGTTACCTCTGCATAGTCCCATGCTTCTGTCCTCCACAGTCTCAGGCGAATCCTCCACCTACTGTCTATTCCAGAATCCAATCTCTCTACCACAAGTCCCGCCTTCTATTTCCTGCCTAGACTTATAGGCCAATCCGCATTGATTGGCAGGTGCTGCAACTATATAGTACGAAAGAGATTGGCTCTACAGTAGGAACGAAAATAGATTTGTGCCTATTTAATGGGGCAGTGGGAGAAAGCCTGGCTCGGGGAAGGGAGGGTGTGACTCACAACGGAGGGGCTGATTCAGTAGAGTAAAGAGCTCAGGACAAGATGAGGAAGGATAGAAAGACCCAAAGTCCCCAGAGAAGCAGAAATAAAGGCTCAAGTTCTCAGGAACAGAGCAGGTGGGTGGTGACTTAGCTTAACAAACGTCTTAGGAATGGGTAGATGAGGTAGAAACCGAGTTCCCAGAGCTCTGAGTGGGAAGATCCAAGCACAGAAGGTGCAGAACAGAGTCGGGCAGCCCTAGAATGTCAAGCTATAGCGTGTGCCCTCTGGGAACATGGTACATAGCTCACTGATGGCTCAGGTGTGTTTATTGGGCACCTGTGCTACACCAAACCATGTTCTAGAGTCAAAGTCCCTACTCCCTGGGAATTCTGATAGAGTGAAGGAGTAATTCAGGGAAGAGGGGGAAACCAAGCAGGACAGAGTAGCGTGCCCCACGGGCTCGGGTCAGTTTTGAGTTAGTGAGGTTTATCACGAAATCCAAGGTGATGGCTCTTGGCTTGGTGATGAGGAAGGGCAGCATAGGAGAAGGTGGAGATAAGAAAGCTGAGAAACTAGAATTCAACGTCCTGTTGTTGTTGTTGTTGTTGTTGTTGTTGTTGTTGTTGTTGAAGCACTAAAAATGTAAAGGCAGATATAAGTAGGACCCTGTTGTATAAATAAATAGAGGTAGCAATAAAAAAAAAAAATAAATAAAAAAAAACCAGAATGATGATTTCCCAGGATGCCAAAAATGAATTTGGTTTTACAATTTTTCCCTAACCAATGTTTCATGTTTTTAGTCTAAATAATAACTGATATATATATATATATATATATATATATATATATATATATATATATATATATATATATATATACACACACACACACACACACACACACACACACACACACACGTTTGGTTTTTGAGACAGTGTTTCTCGGCCTCACTCTGGCAGTCCTGGAACTTACTCTGTAGACCAGGCTGCTGTCCTCAAACTCAGAGATCTGCCTCTGCCTCCTGAGTGCTGGGATTAAAGCTGTGCACCACCACCACCCGATGTAAAATAATTTTTTTTTTCAAAAAACAAATGCCAAAAATATAAAATTATCAGTAACAGACAGCCACTGGAGTACACACAATCTCACAATACAGCAATCGTTTATTTTCTCACATGTAAAGAAAAAAGTGTTCATGAAAGCAGAGAAATCAATGCATTAAATGATAGGGGCAACTTTCACTGCTCTAGAAATAACTGTGGTAATTCCCTTTGTTCTTGCCATGATACCATAAAGCACTAAGAAGAAAGAGCTTGATCAACACTTAAAAAATACTTTTCTCAACTAATTTTGCTAAAGGAAAAATTGGGAACTCCATGTTGAGAATTACATCAGAAATTGAATTACATTTTGTGGTATTATGTATACTCTGCCAGTTCTGTTAGTAGCAAATGTCACAGTGTGTTGATAGCACAGAATCCTGGTCTTCATCAGTCTCTATTGTATCTGAAAAACATTAAGGACCTGGAATCACAGTGAAGTCATCCTTCCTTTGAGCTATATCCACTCGAGACATAAGTATTATGTAATTAGCCTTTTTCTAAGGGTTACTGACAGATTTCAGTACAAGTCAAATCTAGATTGCTTAGAAATGAAATGGGGTTACCCTTAAAGACATTTCTTCAGTGGCTCTAATGCCTCTGAACTTGTACAAACTAGAAAGGCAACAAATCTATTCGGTGACAGGAACCAAGCCTCTGTTGGTTATGAGCATCACATGAGCTCTGAAGAAGCTCAAGGATGCTGAAGAAATCCTCTGGTGGACTTGAGGAAGGCAGACGGCTCTCTAAACCACCTTCTTTTCCAGTTTCACGTCTTTGAGAGTTCATATGTTAAAAAAAGAAACAAAGAAACAAAGAAGCAATATCCAGAGCATGTTTGTTCCATTAAATGACTTGGCTGACCTTAAAGCCTCTCAGCAGGTGGAACCCAGGGCCACGGAAGGGATGCCATGCTGTGTGAGGACAGAGACCTGCACTGAATATTTGTAAGCATTCAGATGCTTCTGATCAGAATCCCACCCTGACACCCGGTCGACAGCGCCTTTCCCCTGGGTGGCACTCGGAATCTATAAAACACTCTCCCTTGTAATTTATCTTTTGTCACTGTGAGGAGAAGAGAATGTTCTTCTCTACATGTGAGCCATGGGTAACCGAGGTTAGGGAGGGAGGGTATGTGGCTCTTAACTTCCCTACCGGTCACTTGTAGCTGAAGTTTTGAACCTTAGTTAGCAGAATGTTATTCAGACTCAGCTGAACCAAGATCTCCTAAGAAATGCAGAACTGGCTTACATAAAATGATGATGATGGTGGTGGTGGTGGTGGTGGTGATGATAATGATGACAGAAGCAAATAGTCAGTAAATGTTAATTATTTGAGAGTCACCATCAGAATTTGCATATGTCACTGCATTTCATCCTTGTCAAAAATTTCATGAAGGAAACATTTGGGAAGTCATTTGGATGGTGATTTGCTGGGGCAAACACATGAAGGAAGGTTTAGCTGAAGCAGACACAGGTGAAAGGATGTTCTGCTAAAGCAAGCGTGTGAAAGGACACGTGACGGAGGATTCTTCACGAACAACACACAGGTATTGGTCCGCCTTACATTGTGTAGTTGAGCTGCATTTGTTGGGACTCTATAGAGAGAAATCCACCAAAAAACTTCTGGTGGTGTGCTGCAGTTTCTTGCTGCTTCCACAGACTTGGGCTGATTAGCAGAGTGATGTCAGCTGAAGCAAGACCCATGGAGGACACATACTGTTTGCAGGGTATAAATAGGACTCGATGCACAGTGACAGAGGCTGAGCTAGGCTTGCTTATAGAGCTAGCTGTGCAATGCTTGTGGGTCTTTGTTGAGAGAGGCACAGCCGGGAATTTCTCCTGGCTTCCCTCCCTGGTCCCCCCTGCTGACTCGAGCTGAGGCTGAGGCCTGGCTGTCTCTGCTAGGTCGTGACACTACTGCTGATTCCTGTTTGCTATCCCGACTCTACCGAACTGGACTGCTGGGTATCCGTGAAGTGTTTGTGAGTGGATCGAGCTGCCGCTGCTGACCTGTGGACTGAACCGCTAATTTCCAGACAACAGAGAGGGGAGTTGCTCCAAAAAACCATTTCTAAATAGAAATAGTTCCTTCCTCCTGTTTCACCCCCCCCCCCCAAATCCTTTCTTTTCCTCTACTTCTGGTGAGTGGTGGGCTACACGGGAGGTTAGAGCATTTAAGAACCATCATTAAAAATAGGTATTTGAAAGAATTAAAGTTACAATCATCCTCATTTTATAAGGTGCTGAGATTGGGTAAATGAAAAGAGAGGTAATTTGTCAAGATCGCAAAGCCAATCAGTGTGTGCTTCCCTGCAAGTTCCCTCAGACGCTGTACTCCAGGGTAGGCTAGCGTTCACAGCACAACCACTGGTGTTCTATGCTCTATCTGAGTATATCCCAAACTACAGAAACCTGAAACTGCTCTATACCGGGGCTGTCATAGCAGAATAGATGAATATCAAGGGTCAGTTTCCTTATATCAACATAATAAAGCAAGCTGTGTGCTAAGTTAAATTTACTCAACCTGTATGAGGTAGACAGAGTGAAAAATGTCACAGGGTTGTCAAGATGATTGCAGAGACGGACATCCTAATAACCTGTGAGACACTGACTCAATCTCTCTCGTTTGGTAATGTTCATTCCCAAAAGCACACAAGAAAAATATAGAAAGGGGGCTAGAGGTGTAGCTCAGCTGGTAGAGCATTTGTCCCTTAGGCACAAGGTCCTGGGTTCAATCCCCAGCACTGCATCAGCCAGGCTTGCTACTACATATGTGTAATCTAGCACTCAGGTGGCAGAGGCAGGAGAATCAGAAGTTCAAAGTGAGCTTTGGATACATAGTAAGTTTGAGGTCACTCTGGAAGACATGAGACATTGTCTCAAAACCAGAAAAGCAACACCCAAAGCAACAGTATAAAGACATCCAATTAGGGTTACTTCTAAAATCGATGGAAAGAGAACAATTACCCCCAAAATGTGACTCTCATTATGCTGAAGTTTTTTTTTTTTTTT
>CM052721.1:5593613-5671398 GCA_028551405.1 Uromys caudimaculatus | reverse complement strand
CTGAACCATGGGTCCCTCGATGTGTATTCTTTGGTTGGTGGTCCAGCCTCCAGGAGGACAGGGCGGGGGGGGGGGGTGTCAGGCCAGTTGACACTGTTGCTCCCTCCATGGGGCTGCAAACTCCCTCAGCTCCTTCAGTCCCTTCTCCCACTCCTCCATCTGGGACCTCACTCTCAGTCCAGCGGTTACTGTTAAGTGAAACTTGGGCATTCCAAACTTTTGGGCTAATATCTGCTTATCAGTGAGTACATACATGTTTGTTCTTTTGTGACTGAGTTACCTCGCTCAGGATGATATTTTCAAGTTCCATCCATTTGCCTGAAAATTTCATTAAGTCATTGTTTTTAATAGCTGAGTAGTACTGCATTGTGTAAATGTACCACATTTTCTGTATCCATTCCTCTGATGAGGGACATCTGGGTTGTTTCCAGTTTCTGGCTATTATAAATATGGCTGCTATGAACACAGTGGAGCATGTGTCTTTATTACATGTTGGAGCATCTTCTGGGTATATGCCCAGGAGTGGTATAGCTGGGTCCTCAGGTAGTATTATGTCCATTTTTCTGAGGGTCCGCCAAACTGATTTCCAGAGTGGTTGTACCAGCTTGCAATCCCACCAACAATGGAGGTGTGTTCCTCTTTCTCCACATCCTCGCCAGCATCTGCTGTCACCTGAGTTTTTGATTTTGGCCATTCTAACTGGTGTGAGGTGGAATCTCAGACTTGTTTCGATTTGAATTTCCCTGATGACTAAGGATGTTGAACATTTCTTTAGGTTATGCTGAAGTTTTAAGGAGAAAAAGAAAAGCCTAAACTAGACCAGTTTGCTAAAGGGATAGAGAGTCAGGGAAAGACTACCAGGTAAAGACTTTCGGAGGGGTCAGCGTGCTTGCTAGAATTCTCCCTCAGACACTGGCAGCTTTAGTTGGTTAGCACAGAGATGATCAGATCCAGAGGGCACAATTAGATATATCTGTTAGGAAAATAGACCACATAAGACTCCCAAAGCATAGCCAGTCATGTGCTTTATATGTGTTAATTGAATATGACTGTCGGGCTGTTCTGAGTAGGAGGGTGCTCCAGTGAATACGAAAACATGGCGGGTCCTCCCAGGAGCCTGACAACAAACAAAATGGCAAGCATTCTTAAGAAAATTAACCTGGTCACAGGCGTTGGCCACCTACTGCCTTGGCACGTCTGCACTCACTCAGGTGCCTCTAGGTGGCCTTGCCTGTTCTGCACATCTTTGGTTTCCTCCTGAGTGGCTCAGAGCAGTGAGCAAGGGACAGAGAGGGGATGGGGGGAGAGAGGCAGCCTGCCTGCCATCAAAGTCTCCTCCTTGACATTGGAGGGAAAGAGAGGTGTGCTCATTATCGACACACCTCCCTGGCTGCTTAGTCTCCCTTCACGTAGCCCCATCCCTTTGGTATGGCCAGAATGGTCTAAAAATTAATAATAATAGAATTAATTAATTAAAAAGAAAATTAACCTGCTGCCATGAGAGAAGCTAATGAGATTATTTCTATTGGGTGTGAGGATAGGTGAGTTAGAGGCACTCAGGAAAGATTTTGGCTAGGACAGTGATGTAATAATAATATGTTGGTTCAGGGTTGGCAGCACTGAGTAAATGCTTTCCAGGTGACAAGTGGCTTATGTCATTTCATCCACAACCCCATCCCCAAGAGATTTAATGTCCAGGGGCAGAAACATGAGTCAATGGGGTCTTGGACTCCGGCCACATCTTGAATTCATATATTTTCTTTCTGTACAGACTTGAGCCTTGAGACTAGCCGTGTGGGGCCTTATGTAAGAAGGTCAGGTCTACACGAGCACGTTGGAGAGTGATCAGATCACGCCAGGGGGAGTGGGACGGTCAGCATCTAGTAGCCCCTTGTGCTCCAGAAAGGACAACAATAGATTGATCAAGCTGACAATCAGAGGTGACATGAACAGGGTACGTAGAGAGTTGGTGAGGGGGCAAGACTGAAGTGATGATCAGAAAGGCCTGTGTTCCAAGAGAAAGGAGATAGAGGTACCGTGCTTTTCTACCGGTGTTTTTGCTGGGTTTTGGCTTCGGTTAAAGAAGTATGTTGGTTCGGGGTTAAACCTGCAGAGAGGAAGACTTAATAACAAAACCCACAGATTTCCCAAGACACAAGACAGGTCAGAGCACGGAGCAGAGGCCAGGGAATGGATCCTGGGCAGGAACAGCTAGCTCCCTGTCTTCTGACGTGATGGGGAAGAAGGAGGTTAGCAAGGTGGGATTTGTTATCTGAAGCAGGTGACATTTTATTTCCACCAGCTTGCTACAGATGGAGGTCCCCATGAGAGGGGAGGGCTTGGAAACAGATCTAGTGGAGGTTGAGCCTGGACCTGGGTAACAGTGTGTGACTCTGGGCTCTGGGACTTCCTCCAGCAGCACGACCAGCTGGCTCCTGCAGGGCTGCGCATGCTGTGTGCCACAAGATGCTTGGGTGGCACCTGTTCTGAGCAGATCATCTGGCTTTTCTGTGACAGCTCCCCAGCTCACAATCATCCAACAGCCAGAACTAGCCAAATCCACAGTGCCAGAACCTATGTTCAAGTCCATAGTTTAAGAAGAAGAATTAAGGCACAAATGCTATTAGGATTTTTAAAAAGTGATTGGGGTCCAGGCTTCTCAAAGCTCATTGATCACTGAAATCGCTTGACTGGCTGTTTGTAGCACTGCTCTACTGTGTGTGTGTATGTGTGTGTGTGTGTGTGTGTGTGTGTGTGTGAGAGAGAGAGAGAGAGAGAGAGAGAGAGAGAGAGAGAGAGAGAGACAGAGAGAGAGAGACAGAGAGAGAGACAGACAGACAGAGACAGACAGACAGAGAGACAGAGAGAGACAGAGACAGACAGACAGAGAGACAGAGAGAGACAGAGACAGAGACAGAGAGAGGTCTACTGCCTCCAGTTCAAATGGGATCTTTTGAAAGCCAAACATACAGCTTCTCTGGGGCTATAATCATTGCTCACCTTGTTGTTACATCTTATAGATGCAACTGTAAGATACACAGTTAGCCACTCCTATAAGCATACAAAACACAGGAGGTAATCAGAAAGTGTTTGGAAAGGTCTAGCAGGCCATCTGGATTAGTCTGTAACTGGCTGCCGTAAGATCAAGTCCACTTCTAAGCCAGGCCTTATTGCTTCATAACGGATAACTTCAAAGGTTTACCAAGACCGTGCAAAAATGCCCGGCAGTGCTTTCTAGCTCATTCTGAGATGTGCCTCAACTGTAGACATTTTCATGTCAACAATAACACAATGTGGTGATAAGAAGCATCTTTGCAATGGCCCCTCTCCTGTATCTCTAGGACAGTATACACTGCTCAGCACATCCCTACTGGGCATGCATGTACCATCTCAGCAGAGGCTACATGGGGAGCTTTAATTCCCACTCTAAGCCAAGAGTGATTTATAAAACAGAAGGATCAAATAGTTTTCTTGAGTTTTTAAACTTCACGTGGGACATCTGGAGAGGAAGGAAATAAACAGTTTGTCAGACAGTTGGAAAGGCATTAAAGAAGAAAGGGGAGAGACTAAAAGTTGTAAGGGTTCTCTGGCCAGGTGTGGTGGAGCATACTGTAATCCTGCTACTGGGACGTTTAGGCAAGACAGCTGGGAATTTAAGAGGCCAGCCTGGGCTACGGTGTGAGACCTCTCTCAAAAGCAGGCAGAATCGGGAATTCTCTTTTGAAATTACACCAAATTTTATGTGATGGCACTGATTATGTCATTGAATTACATGAAATAGTGCCATAATTTCTCTGACACCCTTAAAAACTTTACAAATAACATCTTATAAATTGCAAGACAAACCCCGGAGGATGGAGCTGAGGGAGTCTGGTCCTTGCCTTTGATTTTTAAAAATATTTTATTTTATTTTTTATCGATCTATCTACCTTTTATTTATTTGTTTGTTTATAATTTATTTGTGATTGTCTTGTTTTCAGACAGTATTTCACTCTGTAGCCCAGGCTAGCCTCATATACTCCAGGAGATTCTCCTGCCCCAGCCTCCTGAATGATAGGACTACAGGTGTCAGCCTGGTGTGTCTTTGCCTTCTTAAATAAAAAGTTCGAAGCTCAGGAAACTTGGTCATTCTTCACCTCACAGAGAAGCAAAGAAGTGATTGTTTTCTTAAAGACCTCAGTGTAGTTGTTTAAAACAAGCACAATTCATTTGCTCTCACGTCCATGCAGGAATCAGTGTTAATGTCTGATTCTAAGTCTACTGTATACTTTAGGTTAGTATACTGAAGGTTCCCTTAGTTTACATTTTTCCTTGTAATTACTATTTCTTTGGCAGCATACAGATATATGTGCTTCCCAGTCCACTTCATGATCAGTGTAGATTGTACTCTGAAAATTATTTCATGTTGTTGGAACCAGGAAGGGACTGCATAACTCAAAGAGACCGTGTAGAACCGCGGGAAGGTCAGCTTGGCTCAGTGCAAGTGATTTAAATTCTGAACTCTGAGAGTCTCGGGCACTAACTGCTGCTGTATCGAAGCTCTTGTGTCAGAGTGGGGTTGGTAAGCGATGTGGAAAACCAGGAAACGGAGGGCTATGGCACAGTCCCTAACTTTGGGATGGGGGGGGGGAGACCTGGGACGGGCTGTCAGCCTAGGCTAGGGTGCAGGGAGGAGCCGGGGAGGGAGGGAAGGAAAGAGGGAGGACTCAGCAGGAGAGGGGAGAGGGGCTGGCGGAGCGTAGAGGCCGCCTTGCAGGGCGCCTAGCGGGCGCACCGGGTCCCGCGTGGCCGAGCGTCCCAACGCCGGAGGCGGTGCGAGTGGCAGCGGCCAGGCTGCCCCGCGCTATGAGGATTCGCCTGAGATGAGCAGCCCACGCAGAACGGTGTACGCGCCTCTCCGGAGATCGCTTAGCGAGCAGCTGCGGGACTCCAGCGCCAGAGCCTGGGATCTGCTGTGGAGGAACGTCCGAGAGCGGCGGCTGGCAGGTCGGTGTCCCGGGGCCCTGGATGCGGGATCTGACCAGCCAGATTGGGCACAGTGCCTGACAGCTGGGCTGTGCGCGGACCAGAGTTCTCCTCCACTCGGGCGGGCGCAAAGGTAGCTGGTGGCTGCATCCCAGATAGGCATTTATTTCCACGTGGCTTATTCCCCTGAGTGCTGGCGAGGGCGGCGCGACCCGGCATGAGCCTACGGTAGCAGTAGAGACCAGAAGTTTGGAGGGAGACAGGTGGTCAGTTGCTAATAGCGAATAACCACCCACCACCCCGATGCTGCGGGATCCGAAGTGTCTATATAGGAACTGCCAGAGAAACACTTAGGGATTTGTTGCCCCAGGGTGGGAGGGAGACAGGTGAGCAGTTGCTGAAAGCAACCAACCACCCACTACCCCATACCTTCGGGATCCGAAGTGTCCACATAGGAACTGCCAGAGAAAGACTTAGGAATCCACTGCCCCAGGGTCGAAGGGAGAGAGACTGATTATTCCTAGGGGTTCTTATGCTACTTTACCCCACACCCAGCCTGTGTGCTGTGGCCTCAGGTGTGGGTCAGCTCCGCAGGGACCATCCTCTATCTTCTGATAGGGCCACAAGCACAGTGAGTGGTCTGGGCTCGCCACCCCTGAAGTCACTACATTACACCTGTCCAGTAAGACAAAATTGCTGACTCCACCGGCAGGCTCAGGGGCAGAGGCCTCCTTTGCCTGGTGGGAGCTGCCAGAAGATGCTTCAGGCATTATCGAGAGGTTGTAACTGGAAGGGTTTCTGAGATGATCTTGTCTTGTCTTCTGAGCTTGTCTTCTCCAGTCATAGGCATCCGTTGGAGTGGAAGAGAATTCTAGAAGGGAAGCTATAAAGCCTGGCAGAAGGAAAGGATGGCACAGGGGAAAGAGACTTGACCTTTGAGCTCCTCCTTTCCCCTATTTAGCCTGCAGAACAAGTCTACCCTCCACCCCCCAACCCCACCCCCCACGCCAGGTGGTGTTCTTCCCTCAGAGCCCGGCCACCACATTCCCGCTATGGCTTAAAGCATTCTGGGTGAGATGCCCCAGTCCAGGTCCCTTTGAACAGAGCCCTTATCAAACTAACTCAGAAGAAGGCATTGTGATTGATTTTGACACTCAATGTAGTAAGCATTAAAATGTTTACTCATATTTTCTTTCCAGCACAGTGGCTCCATTTAGCAAACACCCAAGAAAAAACAAAATAAAACAAAACAGACTTTTTAGTTGGGACCCAGAAATAAATGGAGGTCACCCATTAATTTTGACTGTTGATCTTTAAAGACCTGTAGGCACATGGTAGTACCCAGTGGGTAATGGTTAAGAACACAACCCATCCCATCCTGCTCCTGCAAGCATGTGCCTTGTTGTTTTTGTTTGTTTGTTTGTTTGTTTGTTGTTGTTGTTTTTGCCTTGTTTTCCTATTATGTTACATTGTATAATCTGGAGGATGGATGGTGTCAGGAAGCTTCTGTGGAAAAGCAAGCTTGCTGCTTCAGAACTTAAGAATTCTTATTGCAAAGGGCTCTTTGATATTGTCTGTCGTCTAATGCTGTGGCGTTTGTTAAGTCAGGGGTTCCCCAGAAACAAGAAGGCTCTCCAGGAGGGCTGCCAAGACCCCGCTAAGTTGACTACAACTTCTCCAAAAAGACATCGTGGAGGTAAAAGAGTTTTGTAAATACTTCAAAGAGTATGTTCCCATGCACCTTAGACAGTGCGGTTAAAGCAGTTGAGGCAGGTATCCATAGAGATTATTTATTTATTTATTTATTTTTTGGTTTTTTGAGACAGGGTTTCTCTGTGTAGCCCTGGCTGTCCTGGAACTCACTCTGTAGACCAGGCTGGCCTCGAACTCAGAAATCCGCCTGCCTCTGCCTCCCAAGTGCTGGGATTAAAGGCGTGCGCCACCACAGCCCAGCTTCCATAGAGATTTTTAAGACCAAGCATATGAAGTTAGATATTAAGGCTAAATGTAGCTTCGGAATGTTAAGTGAAAGAATACACTCAGAGGAGAACAATTTTTTTTTAATGGTGGTATGAGGTTTTAAAATGTTTAATCAGAATATTAATATCTGCTTACCCATAATCTTCTTACCATTCTACTAACAGCAAATACCAGAAGGTTACTCAACTAGGACCAAGCAATTCTCTGTGGAGTGGACTTCAACAGAAACTCCTGTTTCTCTAAGCTGCTGGGCTGCTTGCCACAAAACCAAGCCAACCCTATGAAGGAGCTTTTAGATGCAAATTGATTTTCTTGGGTTTTCTTGCTAAAGTAGCTAAAATATGGAACTTTGGCCACAAGACACTGAAATACTTAAGTTATTAATGTTGGCATCAATTCTAGGGGAAAGTGCTCTCTGTTGGTGAAAGTTATCTTTATAAGACTCAGTTCGCAGTATCAGAATAGCTATCCAAAGGGTCGTGTCCCCAAGAGCATGGGCTCTGGGGGAGACATTGTGGGACCTCAGTCTTGTTTGTTTGGGATTTTGTTTCCTTTATTTTCTTTTCTACAAATAAAAGTTTTGTGCAGGCTTCTCTTTAGCTTACTAGACTTTTCTCCTTTAACCTAGAAGAACAGTGCTGAGAGCCTAGCCAGAGTGCCCTGAAGGTACTGAAATCTAAGGAAGCCCATATTCTAACTCTGCATTTTTCATGAAATGTTGTTCAGTCAGTTCAACAGAAATGCAAAAAAGAAATACAACTGAATGAGAACAAGAAATTAAAGGAAGGCACGATTGCTTGTACAAGATTGTGGTTCTTATTATAGATATTAAGGAAGAACACAGGCAGAGGCATCTGGACAAGTCCAGAGTGAACATGACCTGCCAACTGAACAGGGCTGTGTGGGGAGAGGAGAAGGAAAAGGGGAGAGCCAGAAGCCAAGAGACCAAGAAACCAAGAGAAGAAAGGACCACACCCCCAAAATGTCTGGGTTTTATAGGAACCAGGTAGGGACTGCAGGATGCTGGGAGCTGGTGACCAGAATCAGCTTTGCTATGTTAATAGCACCTCAGCCATTTGTCCTGAGTTTGAGACCTAACACAAGTATAAGCATATCAACACCTATGGATTTCTGTACCATGTGATCATAGATAATGAGAAAAACACATTTCTTAACATAGGTCACAGTGACATCAATGAAGCAAGTAATGAAAGGCCCAGAGTGATACCAGCGAGTTCCTGTCAAAGAATCAGCAGCAGGTGTCCTTCTGGGACTTGCCAGTTCTGTGGACTATAACAGCTGAATGAGCTCCCTCCTTGTAGACAGGCACATTTACCAGTGCGTGCTTCCTCTCCACCAGGATTCTAATTCCCATGGGGCCAGCAAGCGTCTCATCTGTCGCCTCCATAATCACTCATAACAGTGGTGATAATTGTTTATTTCCCAAAAGGTGAATCTGGTTTATCCAAAGCAGGATTCAAACTCAGATCATTAAATGTTAGAGGAAATCTATGCCCCTACCTTAGGCTCTGAGAAAACATGGAGACTGACTGAGACATTCTGTTACTGCAGCTGGACCTAAAACCTTAACAAAAAGAACCTGGAAATCTGCTACTTCTCCCCTGGACACGCAAGGATAACCCTCCGCACCTAACTGAGCTTGCCCTCAGACCATTCCACTTTAATGGTTAGTATATTATCTTATAGAGGTTTGAAACAAATCAGTAGTCATACATCTTGCTTGTTGGGGCCTGTAGGTGTTCACCCCACCCATCACCAGAGCAAGGGTAGTCATAAACTCTAAATGAACTACTATTTTTTCCAGGTAGGTGAGTGACAGGTCCTTTGATTCTCCCAGTTCTCCAATCAGCCACTGTGAGTTCTCGGTGCCTATGTCATTAAGTTCTTTAGGCCAGCCAAAGCACACCCATTACCCTCTGGTATTCCTTAGCACTTTGAGCTTCTTTTCAAATGTTAATGATTGAGGAAAATCCCAATGGCTTGTCTTAGCTTCCTTCCTCTTCAGACTGAGTCCATGGGGGTGTTTGACTCCCTTATACCTGAATAACAACGTTTAGGTAGCTTGTTAATTGATACCAAGTCTTTGATCTTTTTTTTTAAAGAATAAATCATTTCTCTGAGCCACAGGAGGTGGTAACCTGCTGCCAAAAAAACATACTTAGTTAAAACACTGAAAAGTTTCAGCTATGTTAGGAACTTAAGTCCACCAAGTTTCCGTGGGTTCTTGTTAAGACAGGTTCCTCGATTCTCAAAGTCAAGAGCGGTGTTCTATCATACGATGTAAACAGAGATTGGGACTTCAGTGCAAAGCAGGACGGAGAATAAAGAGTGGTTCATTAAATGTTCCTTATTAAAATCTGTGTGCGGTGATGTCACAAGGACTCGATGGCCCTAGCAGATCCTTTTCATGTTCTGCTATCTTTGTGTTCTATCACTTTTGGCATAAAGAATAGTTGTGTTAGAATGGTGCTTGTACCCGGACAGATCACACCAGGCCAGCACAGCTTCAGGGAGAGGTTTATTGGGGGAGAAGGGGAGAAGGAAGAAGGAAGAAGGAAGATGAGGAAGAGGAAGGAAGAAGAGGAAGAGGAAGAGGAAGAGGAGGGAAGAGGAGGAGGAGGAGGAAAAGAAGGGAAGAGGGGTCAGGGGGCTCTGCCTTTTATTTGGGCCATGATGTAATCACACGCACCACTGTGCACAGGTGGGTCAGCTGGGAGCAGGTGAAGTGAACGCTCCGAGAAGGTATAGCGGTTGCCATGGCAACAGAGGGGCGCGTCATGTTGCCTAGGCTGACGTCATTGTTGGATGCGGAGGTGGCAGGCCGCTTCTGATGCCGAAAACAGTCATGATGCTCTCACAGGGTTTTGTCTTTGCTGCCACTGTGAGGACATCACTGAAATGTGTTTAATAGTAACAGCCACAGTCCAAGTCAAATGACAACATCGAAACAGGGCTCATCACCTACATTGGCGTTCTTAACCTTCACTGCCCTCAGGATCACCCAGGCCTTTCAGAGCATCAGTACCAAGCCCCTCCTTGACACTCTACTTCAGATGTGGAATGGTGTACAGCTGGGTCTGAGAACCGCTGATTTATATTAAGTTCCCAGTAATAACTCATGAAATGTGGAGCTCAATATAGTACTTATTCAAAACGAGCAGACCTAGCCTCAAACTCAGAATCTGAAATGCTCCAAACTCTGGATTTAAAGCAAACAAACAAAAAATATTAACAGGAGGCCACAGGTAGAACAAGCCACCTTGTCCCCAATGGGATGCTCTGCAGTCAAATGTGTGTACCTTACAGCTCCCTCAGCATCCCACAGGATGGAAGATTCTGGAGCCCTCTTGGCTGTGATGTAGACTTTTATCCAGCATGAAATTACTAAACATATTGAATAAAACTTTATTTAGATGACATGTATAACATATATATATGACACTTGAGTGAATTTTATGTTAAGAGTGGATTTTCATCCCTAAGACTTTTCATTGTATATATGTAAATATATTTCAAAATCTGAAAGAAAAAAAAAAAAAAACCTGACCAAAATTGCATTATGGCTAAAAGAGAGTCAAACTCTGTTTTAAGCACAGAAGCAAAGTTTTGCTTAAGTGAGGTGAGTTTATCTATTATAGAGCTAGCACAAGCAAACAAAGAAGTCAGCAGCGGCTGAATAGTAATAATTATTTTTTTAAAAATGGAAAAAGCAAGTTAATGACAGGAAATGTTGTCAGACACATGGTCAGGATCAAGTTTATAGGCTTAGGGTAGGCTTGCAGTCAGGGAACGCTTGGAGTTACATCTAAAGTGGACTCTACAAAGAGAACGGGGTAAGACCAAATAACTTGCCACCAACGACGGTGCAGCTAAGGCACACACCAGGCATGGGTGAGGGTGAGGGTGGAGAAGGATGGTGGGCAGAAAGATGTGCTAGAAAGGGGAGGGGCATATGTAAATGGCCTCAGAGGTGGAGACACCAAGGTTGACCTGTACTTGCTGGAGACAAGGAACTTGGGTTGTGTCAGAACAGTAATAGAGGGAAACGCTGTTGCCTGAAATGGAACCACTGGCAGGATGGCATAGCGGGAGGGAGAATGAGGAGTTCTCTGTCACATGTCGGCAGCATGAACTCTGAAATGCCTGTTTGACGTGCAAAAAACAAAAGGTTGGGTTACAAACACAGTTTTGAGTGAAAAGCAGAGCTAAAGAAATGGGGTTCAGAGTTATCTACATCTACTCCATAAAACTGTGGAACTGGGCGGGGCTGCTTAGGACGAGAATATAAATTAGGGGAGGGGCTATTCTAGGACTTTCCCTAGATAGAACAGAACAGTTAGGAATGAATATACGTGAGTAAGATATTCTTAGGTGCACTAGGACATTAGCAGTATTGTCCCAAATCCTTCTTTCTTTCAGCAAGATATTAAAGTGAATACTCTTTTATGAAAGATATAATCATTTGACACTAGAATGGTTCATAAATTTAATAATAATATATTCCTCAATAATAAAAATGTGTTTTTAATTTAAATTTTATATTACATAATTAAAAATTTTTAAGCAATATTTTAAAAAAATATTCTGGAGGAGCCAGGTATGTATGGTGCACACCGTACATTCGAGCACTTGGGAGGCAGAGGCAGGTGGATTTCTGAGTTTGAGACCACCCTGATCTACAAAGCAAGTTCCAGGATATCTGGGCTACACAGAGAAACCCTGTCTTGAACAGAGCCTTCTCTGGTTACTGTAATTAGTTGGGTCACTGTATAAAACAGGAGAAGAGCTGGATAGGCATAGCTCAAATAGATCAAATGGAGGCTCAGTTGGAAAGCTTCTGTATACTGACTTTTTCAATATTGCATCAAATAACTGACATTATCAGTTATATTTTACCCACAGACATGTTAGTTAGGATGAAGTTTCACAAAGGAAATGAGGTAGCCAAGAGCCTAAAGTGTTGTGTCTGCAAGGAGATTAACTTAAGCTTGGCCTCGCTTGACTGCAATCCTCAGGCTACACCTGGGAGTGAACGCTGAACTCCTGCAACCAGAGCAGAGGAAGACCATGCTGACTGCTGGTCACGTCTCTGAAGAAGAGAAACAGCTAGTAGTCTGAAACTCCCACTGTGCTGTGCCTCATGTAACCCCAGAACCCACACTTCCCCCTTTGTTGCTTTTACATTTTTAGGTCAAACACAATGCTTATCAAGAAAAATCTGCCTGGCGGCCTTGTGGTTTTCTGGGGGTTAATCCGATAGGAAATTTCTATTCTGTCCTGGTGCAAGCGTGCAATGTTACGCAATGAAAATAAAAGGGGCTTGGAAACACCACAACATTCTTGAGGTTTACTCAGCCAGGGAACCTGAAGGACAAACTTGTGTGTCACTTTTGCGGTCAGCCAATAAGTATCGGGCCATGGAGTAACATCCTCATCAGAGCACCTGGGGACAGACTTACGGATACGAATCTCCTTCTATAATTGTTTCCTTGCAAAGCACATAAGTGTTACTCTGTTGCTCAAGTCACTTCCCTCACATTTTTGGCCCAAAGTGGTGTGAGCTTCCAGAATCTGCATAGGACAGTATGGACCATACAGCAACCACTCGGTACTGCATCTGCAAACACACCATGCTGCCCCGCCTCACGCTCACAGGCCAGATCTTTTCTTCGTCACATGTTTAGCCATGATAAATGTCTTCAGGACAGCATGGTTCTGTGCTGCGATTATATTTCACAATAGAATATATTATCTGATTGCATCATAGCATATGGGGTGTTTTCGGACGTTTCTTTCTCTTCCTGCATGGAGTTAAATGAATAAGGACAATTAGGGCACTGGTTCTCAACTGTGGGTCTTGACTTCCTTTCCCAGGGGTGGCCTAAGACCACCAGAAAACACAGGTATTTGCATTATGATTCAGTAGCAAAGTTAGTTATGAAACAGCAACAAAAACAGTTTTAGGGTTCACCACACAAGGAGTTAAAAGGTCACACAGCAGTAGGAAGTTTGGGAACCACTGATCTAGAGGAGCTCATAAGAAACACATTCACTAACAGACAGTACTAACCTGGTGAGTCTGGGTAGATCTGGGCACAGCACCATTTTCTTCTTGCAACTGGTGGCGCTAAGATGACCTGCCTCTGAATCTTTCTTTTTTTTAAGTTTTTGTTGATGCTTTGTGAGTTTACATCATACACCTCAAACCCACGCATCTCCCTGTCCCCTGGTGTCTGCCCTTAGCCCTTGCAACCTCTGCCTTTGCAGCCTTTCCCCCCAAGACAAACAAACAAAACAAAGCATAGAAAACACTCATCTTGGAAGCTGTAGTGTGCCTGAGTTTGAATCTTAATTCTGCTTGCTAATAAGCTGTAGATTTGGGGTCAAAATTCACCTCAGTGTTCTTAAGTTTCCTTGGCTTCAAAAGAGTGGCTAAAACATACATCTATGTTGTCATGTGAACTGAGTTATCTACAAAAAAATGTAGTCTCATGTCTGCCCTCCAATAAACACTACATGTTAGTTTAAGAAAAGGTGTATCTGAGGTCTAAAGTGCCAGAGACATAAGATCTTGGTGATACAAAGATTCTTCTGGCACTCACCATAAGCCACTAGTCTTTTCAATTCTGAATTAACCTGCTTGTTCCTGTATGTGTGGGTCTCGTTAGGCGCTTCCAAGTGTTAAGACCTTTGACTTTCTCTATTCTCACAGAGCTTCCGTCAAATGCTGGATATGTTGTTAGCGTGGCTGGCAGCATCCAAATCAGATCCATTTTAACCTGTTTATTGATTATGCTAAGATTTTGTCCTTTTGAGACATGATCAATTTTGATTTGTTTGTAATATTTTGAATGATACAGTCAAGAGTCATTCACATGCCGTTGGCTTGCGTGGAATTGGATGAAAATGGGGTTAAAATGAGAAAGATATTGAACTAGATAATCTCTAAGGTCCCGTTTAGCTTTTCAGGGAAGCTGTGTAACTGGACTAAAGGGACAATTACACATCATCGTTCTTTTAGTCACTCTGCTATGTGGATTCCGGGGAATGGTCTGACGGATGAGAGAGGGAAAAGACGCAGGGGATAACTCGGGAGGTTCATGAAATCTCGCCCGGGCAGTTTCAGACTCTTAGCACACAGCAGCAGAATCCCACAACAGGTACCTCCTAGAACTGGAGTTACATCTGCCAGAATCAGAGAAGAAATGTGGAGAGAAGATGCCAGAGTCCAGGGCCTGGGTGCACCTATAACATATGTACAACAGGCGGGCGGGAGGGCTCGCAGGCCGAGGCACCTGCTGCCAAGTCTGAGGACCTGTGTTCAATCTCCAGAAGCCGCACGGTGGAAGGAGAGAACCCACTCCTGAAAATTATTCTCTGCTCCCCACGTGCTTGTACCCACAGGCCCTGTGCTGCAGTTATACGAGGCTGCTTAGCCTCTGGGGCATGTTTCCGGTACAGAAGTCTCTAATCCTGACCCCCTTTCCCCAGCATGCACACAGTCCCCACTACTTAGTTCAGTGTTCTGCCGTTAACATTTTGAAACTCATAAAAATAGCTCAACTCCCATTTTAATTTTGCACAAGGTCTACATGATAAATAGTTATTCATTCAGCAGAAACCAGGCTCTTACAGAATCCGGCTTTGCTTTGTAAATTCACCTTCAAAAGGCCGTTTGTTCCGTTTAGTGTTTGCTGAGTATAACACTGTCACAATGAAATGAGACACTAACATAGCCCTTGACTGTCACGGGGTTATAATGACTATAGTTTATTGATTACATACATTGAAGCAAATATTTTAATTTCTGTTTTTAAAGTATGTCAGGAAATTGGGACAAAGCACAACCCTTGGCATGCTAGACTCTCAGATATATGTTTTGAAACTTCTTAATTAAGCTGGTCCTTGATTAAATATTTACTTATTTTTTATAATACCCATAACAGATTAATTCATGTAGTCCCTTCTATTTAAGTCATTAAGGCTATTTCCTGTGCTGCGTTCACCTGTGGTTCTTACCAAGAAAAGGAAATTAGCAACAGTCATAAAGTCTCTCATTCATCACCAGAGATTTTTCTGGATCTCTTTGCCAACATTTGATTTTGCCGTAGTGCCCATCCGCCCCTGGAAAGAGTATTGATGGAGTCGGATCTCACATATTACATAGGTAAAATATTCCTTTACCAGCAGCAGCTATACCTGGAACTACTTGTTTGCATATATATATATATGAATGATGTAATTATACCTGGCCGATTAAGAAAATAAGAGCATGGGCTGGAGAGATGGCTCAGTGGTTAGAGCCCTGGCTGCTCTTGCAGAGGGGGAAGACCTGGGTTCCCAGCACCCATGTGGTAGCTCACAGCTGTCTAAAATTCTAGTCCCAGGGTATCTGCCCTCTTCTGGCATTTCCTGATATCTGTATGCACACAGTAATGTACATACAATCAGGTAAAATACTCATACCCATATAAAATAAGAATAAACACATCTTTAAAAAATAAGAGTGTTACGTTTGTTCTCAGTCTGCATCATCTAAGAACATATTTTAAATGCCTCTGAATAGTCACAGAAGTAAGCCAGCAGAGCTAGCCAGCTTACTGTAGACATTACCAGAAAGCTGACCTTCCTGACAGTAGGATCCTGTCCCTCAGGTGGACACGCTCCATGAAGAGATGCTAGTGACAGTGGCTTTTGTGGATCTAGTTCTGAGCACAAGGGAGGCACAAAATGGCTGCTCCATAGAACATCTCTGACAAGTCTGATATTCCAGATGATATTCCAGATGTAATAAGTCTGTATAAAGTTGGGCAGTGGTGGTGCACGCCTTTAATCCCAGCACTTGGGAGGCAGAGGCAGGTGGATTTCTGAGTTCAAGGCCAGCCTGGTCTACAGAGTGAGTTCCAGGACAGCCAGGGCTATACAGAGAAACCCTGTCTGAAAAAACCAAAAAAATAAAATAAAATAAGTCTGTATAAATCAGATGGTCATAGTGACGCTGTCGATATTTACAATTTAAACCATAGGTCCACTGTTGGAAGGTCTCTTGGATTCATGGGTGGATCTGATGATTGACTTTCATGGCTCCATCGGTCTCTGGGCCTCACACTGTTCCTAGGGGCACGCCAGCTGCCCCATCTTAATACCAGTGATATAGATGAGCATTGTGTGTTCTTGTCCCATGAGTGCACTACTGATATCTATTATGGTAAATATTAATTGGGGGTTCCTAGCCCACCCTTGATATTTAGTTCTCAAATAAAACACACAATTTTACATTTATATAAGCCTTAAAAGACTGGAGCTGGGCTGATATCAACCCTCTATGCTATTACGTCTACTTCCCTGTCAATAACCCTGAGATATGACTCGCCATGTTCCCTCTGGGCTGCTTCTACTCCAATTGGCCAGCCCTCATGGCCATGCTCTCATGATCTACCTATCCCATGGCGTCGTCTTCTCCCTTCTCCTCTTTCCTCTCCTCCTCGTGGTCTCTGCCTCAGACCCCAAGCTCAGCAACTGAAACTCCGCCTACCTCTCTTCTGCCCAGCTATAGGCTATAGTTTTCAATTAAGGAGCAAAGTTACATAACATCACTTGATGAGGAGATCTTGATCCCTGAGGTGCCAATCTATTAACATTCTCCTAACAGCTACCTCGTAATGTGTCCTACTGAGTGCCAAACACCACGCTAAGCGTTTCCCTTCTTTTCTTATTTACTGTCCAGACATCCTGGTAGGAACCACCAGGACAACTGTTAACACACACAGAATTGTACTGCCTTTTAGAAAAAGGTTTCTTCACAGGCTGATGAAGCAGACTGAGGTACACTTCCTCTGAGAAAACACAACCTCTGGGCATGGGCTCCGTGAATACAATCTGACCCTGGGCTGTTTCAACCTCATGACACCCATAAATACTTTGCTTGGGGTGCAGCCTGATAGTTGCATGTTCTCTGTTGCCTTTCTCATTTCATAGTGGAGAAGCCAAGGCCTGGAGAAATCAAGTGACTTGCTCAACACACACATTTGTGGGACTCGGAGGGTGCAAAGACCCAGACCCTATTCCTAGTCTCTAGCACTGAAGGAGTCGTGGCATTTCATGGGTGCCCTAGAGACAAAGGGGTACTACTTGTAGAGTTCTGTGCCACAGCTGCTTCAAGACAACCCAGGGCGTAACTGAGGGAGGTGTTCATGGCATTTCAACATATTTGGGTTTCTACTGTAATGATGACAATTCATGATGACCCTGAACATTTGTATAGTGCTTTGCAGCTCTGTTTGTTCATGACTAGAAAAGGAGTTTAAAAAATCAATAGGTTCTCACAAAGATCCTCGTATGGGGGGCCACGTGGGCACAGTGGTCTCTATTACATTAATTGTACAATGGAAGAAAAGAAAGTTCACATGACTCCCAAAGGTCCCATGGCCAGAGAATGGCCGAGGGAATTTGATTTCAAGCTTTGACCCCATGCTTGCTCTTCTGGTCACCATTGCCCACGTGAGCTCAGCTCTGTCTATGTCAGTCAGTCATTGAACCCACAGCTCCCAAACTGGACAGCACACCAGACCCGTTGGTAAAGTTTCCTGAAATCCAGGCCATGTCTTCACCAGATCTATTGTGTAGGGGAAAGGGGAGAAGGAGGTTGTACGTGGTTTTTTTTTAAACTTTTCCAGGTGATTTGATTGTCTCTTTGTTTATAGACTGCCTGGTACTATTTTCACTCTGGGGTGACTGAAATGGCTCTACATGGTAATGGCTACCTCAGGTCCTACCTGTGTTATCTTCAAGATCTAATGATTGACATGCCTTGTGCTACCCTGTCTCTGATGGGTTCACTGGTGTCATTATGCCAATGTTCACTTTATCTTCTAGCCTCCTTCTCACCTTATAACTAAAGGAAAAGAACAACTGTTATTGTACGAGTTGTGTGACACTATTCCGGGGATACACAAATATCTACTCACCCCATAAGGAACCAATAGCAGACCAAAGTACTGATACCAGCAAAGTAGATCTTGATAGGATGAATTTTACTGAGGTTACTTATAAGAGTATGAGTGGGAGGCTACTTATAGGAAAGTGCATGACTCAAAGGTAGCATCGCTAAAGCCCACCTCTGCATGAGTGATGGCTCATAAAACCCAGAAATGGTTCAACAGGTTAGAGAATGTATTTTCTAGGCATCTAGGGGAATCTGAACTGCTTACAAGCAGCTGATCTGATCTCTGGCTTCCAGGTAGCTTGATTCCCCTAAGAATATTTCTCTAAAGCTTTTACTACTTATATAACCTTGTGTAGGGAGGGGCCTAGTTAATCTGGTCAGTTTCAGGGGCTTCCTGAAGCTTTTGAGTTATCTACTTCTCCTGACAGATTGCTTCACCTTCCTTTAGAACATTCTGTGTCTTTAGGAGCTTTCCATTGAAGATGGAAGGTTTTATCTTTGGAGGAAATTGTTACACATCAGGTCAAGGTGAAGAAAATGGACAAGCCCTAGTTGACATTTAATTAAACAATTCTCTCATTTATCTTCTGTCTAAGATGCAAAAGTTTCTTGGGGGTCATTTTCAGGTAAAATAAAGAACCTAGAGAAAACAACATATCTTTAAAAAATTCCCAAATCATAACTTTATTTTCAGGATATACCAAGATTCTTATTCACTTTATTTATTTAGCAAATATTTATTAGCACCTAGTAGGAAACATTGCCCCATCTTCTGCCAACTTGGTGTTGAATAAAACAGATAAAATCCATGCTTTTACATGGCTTTCATTTGACTGGTAGAGAGAGAAAATAATAAATATATAATTTAATAATAAATAATAATAGAATTATTGTGAGTGTTATAAATATCATGAAGAAAAAATGTCGAGGAACTGGAGATTAGAAAGGGTGCTGATTTGGATCAGAGGGCTGGAAACCCCTGTTCTGATCGTTGAATTCCTGGTGTCTTAGGCAGTTTAGGCAGGTAAATAGAACCATAGAGTAGGTATAAAGACAGTAAGAAAAAACAGTAGAAGCCAACAGTGTAAACAAGAAACTTTAAAGACTTCCTAGAAATGTCCACCTTACTTTATATCTCAGTTTCACATAAACTGTTTAGTTGCTAGTTTTAAGGCCTAGGACTTGATGAAGGATGTCAGAAATGGCACGTGATCCTTTGTTTTTTTGTTGTTGTTGTTGTTGTTTTTTTTTTTTTTTTTTTTTTTTTTTTAGTTTTTCAAGATAGGGTTTCTCGTGTAGCCCAGCACGTGATCCTTTGTTACGTAAATGGGAGAAATTATTTTAGCTCCTTCACTTGGAAACACCTTAAGTGGACTTAACTAAACAAGTTGTCTCTCAGATATCCAATCGAAAAAAAATTCCCCAAAAGTTTGAATGAGTATTCCCTGTCAGATTATAGGTGCACTCTGCTTGAGAATAAAAATATGAAAAAGACCCAAAGTCTAACCCTCAGTGATGAGTATCGTGCTCATAGATTGAGAAAGCCATTGAAGGTGAAGTGGATTTGGTGGAGGAGGAGTCTTAAAGTCACAGTCTGTAAAGGAAAGACAGGGTACATGTAAAGAAGGACAAAAAGTGACGTTAGTAATCCCTCCATTCTGCCAAAACTCAGGTAGAAGCAGGAGGGTAGACTGAGGCAGGAGAGGCGGGCAAACCACAGGTCTGCCTCTGACACTTTGTCTTCTGCCCATAGCAGATACCTGCAGTTTTTAATTAAATTTGGATCATGGGTGAAACCAGCTTAATGACTTTCTACTGGCGCAAAGATGACATGCCTCCAGTAGAAATCACTCTCCAGGTTGTGAATGTTGCTCTTTTCCTGAGATAGTCGCACGTGGTCTGATTCTCTCTTGAGATCTCTTGATCTCTCTCGAGCAGCAGGCATGAGCTGGTGCTCCCAGGCACACACCATCATGGGTGTGGAGTCAGCCCATCCTTGACAACAGGCTACTGCTAATGTTGTTGGGGCTTTGTTTGTTGGTTTTGCATATTGGTACTTGGAGTTTTCCCGTCGACCATTTCTTTGAAACCTCCAAATGCATGTACAAATGAAGCAGCTTCCACTTCCTTACAAAACAGACTTTGTGTCAGGTGATCGTGCCCACACACAGGCTAATGTAGCTGAGCACATTTAAGGTATCCTTGATCCAAGCACAGTGTTTGGCAGGATAGGTGTATTATGTGCATCTTTAACTTACGATGTTTTAAAATCCTGACAGGCCCTGTGATCTCATCTTAAGTCAAGGTTTAATCTACATGTAAATATGTGAAATTTTTTCTTGACTCTGTCATAAGCCTCACAAGTCCCTGTTAATTTTTTGTATCTGTGCTTTTAAAGAAAATGTGTATGGGTGTTTTTCCCAAATGTATGTTTGTCTGTCAAGTGCACACCTAGTGCCTGAGGAGGCCAGAATAGGGTGTCAGTTCCCCTGGAGCTGATGTTTCAGATGAGCTACTATGTAGATGGTAGGAATTGAACCTGGCTGCTTGTAAGAACAGATAGTGCTCTGAACCCTTCCTTGGGCAATCTCTCCAGACTCATATCTTCACTTTTTTTGTTTGTTTGTTTTTGTTTTTGTTTTTCGAGACAGGGTTTCTCTGTGTAGCCCTGGCTGTCCTGGAACTCACTCTGTAGACCAGGCTGGCCTCAAACTCAGAAATCCACCTGCCTCTGCCTCCCAAAGGCTGGGATTAAAGGCGTGCGCCACCACTGCCGGGCCCATATCTTCACTTTTTAAATGACTTTGTCCTATAACTTTGTTCAAGAACGATTCTTACATGGACAGTCACAAAGAGCATGAGGTCCTCCAAGGCTTATAGAGATGGCTCTTGCTGAGTTAGCATCCGTACTGGAGCTCTCAGGATTCCCCTCTTCTGTGCCCAAGGCCTCTTCACTGCTAGCCTAGGTGCAGTTGTTTGGGTTTTCAGGTTTGAAGTTAAATAGACTATGGTAGACTCTTGATCTATTCAGGAGGCATTTAGCCAATAGTTACTTTCAAAAGTTCCCTTATTGAAAAAGAGAGCTAAACAATGCCTCAGCGACTACATGTATTAACTTGAAAACATTTATTGATAACCTGTGTACCAGGTACTTGGTGAATAAAAACAAATAAGCTAACATGCATTCTTTCAAAGAGTTGATACATGTTAACGAGTTCTTAAATTTATTGCAAGAAGCTTTCTAATCCTACGATTTTACTATCGTCCCAGTAGTGGCTTAATTTTCTTTTAGTTCTTTGATTATGCATTAGCTCAACTACTCATAGAAAGTTGAATTAAAGTTTGTAACATACTGACCAGAGTCCAGGGGAGGGGAGAGAAGCCAGAAGAAAAGTTCTAATTCATGGTGCACAACTCCAATTCCAGAGTCTTCCCTGAACAGCTGCATTGTAACATTTGCTCTTTGTGTTCACGTGGTTGCTCTCTGGAGCCCTCAGACATCCATGGTCGCCTCAGGGCCTCTCAAAGGTCACCAGGGCAACAACAAAGTGGCGTGCATGAAGTAGCTGCTCTGTGGTTCTTGAGGAGAAGCATTGAATTGGATTATTGCATCACAAATTATCTGCATATGAAAGGCTCTAGACCGTTAGTGGAAAACAACTGCAAACAGTGCAGAGCTTGATCCCACTGGTCACTGCTAAGTCACCGCCACCTCCCCCCTTAGAGAGCTTGGTGTGACCTTGTCCTCAGCTGGGAATGTGGGAAACAACCCTGCTGTACTTATGACCCCAAGGGAATCATAGGCTAAATTTGGGAAGCTGCTGAGATGAATCCAGACAAAGTCCGATCTAACTTATAACTCCATTCTTCTTACTCTTTCTCTCAAAAAGATTAATGAATTTCTCCACTGGCTGAACCCATTTCTTTCTCCAAGAGAGAACCTAGCAAAACCCTCAAGAGTTACTGCTTGGGTCCTTGCTCTGGGCCGGAGGGCCTACCAAGCCTGCCATCTGCAGCATTTTGATTCATCCTAATGGCCCGTACGGAGCAGTATCATTAAACACCTTCATTTTATATGAAATCCTTTAGACTCTACGATGTTACACGACTCCAGGCCTGGCTTCTGAAAGATTTAACCAGCTGATCTGCCCCACGGCTCCTCAGAACTCTTGAGTATTGGTGTAGGGGAAACTACTTCATGACATGTCAGATACTGTGATTATACTAACCTCTGGGTTCATCTAAAAACCACAGAGAGGAATTGTTAGCGTTCTGTCTAAACTCCACCCCACAGTTACCTGGCAACAGCCAGGTATGCTCCGCCCCACAGTTGCCTGGCAACAGTCAGGTGGGCCTGGCAACACTATAAAAGGGGCTGCTTGCCCCTCCTCTCTCTCTTGTTCTCTTGCTCTCTTGATCTCTTACCCCCTTTCTCCCCCTCTCTCCCTATTCCCTTCCCCCCCTCTCTCCACGTGGTCATGGCGGGCCTCCACTTCTCCACTTCTCTACTCTCTACTCTTCTACTTCATGGCCGGCCACCACTTCTCCACTTCTCTACTCTCTACTCTTCTACTTCTCTCTCTCTCCCTCTCTCTGCCTCTACTACCCTCTTAGCTCCCCTCCCTATGCCCTGAATAAACTCTAATCTATACTATACCGTGGTGTGGCTGATTCCTCAGGGGGAAGGGATGTCTCAGCTTGGGCCCGCTGAGGTACCCCCTTCCCCCACACCTCCCCCACACACCCATAGAACATGAACATATATATATATATATACTTATCAGGAGCCCTTTATTGGAGGAAAGAAACTTGCCAAAGAATCCTGGAGCGGCCACATGTGAAGAATAAGCAACATGCAGGGTATTAGCCAAGGTCCAGCCAAAATAAGATCCATCCCTATATGCGCTGAAATGCATACAGGCGATATCACTGCCTCGCCTTCTTACCCTAACAGTGCGCGACGTTCCTCTCTGGGAACTGCCAGCTTTTGAACCATACAGGAGTATAATTCTTACTCCCTTCTGGTATGATTTCAGTTTTGGATCCCCAATGATAAACTGCACTCTTTTCACCAGATTAGACCAGGAAAAGCCTAATTATCCTAAAGAAAGTCCATGCTCACGGAGCGGACCTGTGGCACCACTGCAATGTGTTTGAAAGGGTGACTTTCCTCTTCCTTGGAAGTTTTATCTATTTGTTTACAATGAGGAGAGCAACATGTTGAACCCTGGAACGTCATCCACGGATACCATTGATACTTGTAAAATATACTTAAGCAAGCATTATGAAAATGCTTTTAGGCACCCATCAGTATGGTCTCTCAAGAAAAATCTTTTTGATGGAGTTAACACACACACACACACATATATACACATACATACATATATGTATACACACATATATTGATTATATGTATTTAAAAATACAACATTGCTGTAAAAATCACACATACAATGATTATATGTACACACATATATTGATTATATGTATTTAAAAATACAACATTGCTGTAAAAATCACACATACAATGAATTTTACTATACCAGAAGCACATGTAAATACCCAATTTTCTTAGGCACACCACCAACAATTTTTACAAGTGACTGCTTTTTTGCCAGCTCTATACCAAACATATATGTCAGCAAATATAATACTTATAATCCCAGCAGGTCATGGTTACATTCATTTTATTTGCTTGATCCAACCAAAGTTCATTCAAGTAGGAGAACCTGAGCAAGAGCTTCTGGTGGCTTTCTACCCAGTCATCAAGCACCAAGGAGTGAGTTTTCCTCAAGTGGAGGTGAAGTAAACAAACAAATGGAGAGAAAAAAAAAAAAAGCAAGAGCGCTCAGTAGGTCAGGCACTGATAGGTTGCCAGAACTCCTGTGAGTCCTCTGTATGCGTGGGTCTTGTGTCCATGAATTCTACCAACCAAAGATTAAAATTACCAGAAGAAAACAAAATTTGAATTTGCTGCAAGGGGAAAACTGGTGCCTGGAGCCTTTATGAGTGAAAGGTTGTAGAGACCGACCCAGCCGCAGCCAACACAGCATCCCCTCAGATGCTGAGAGAGGGCTGTGTTCCTGAGATAATAGTAAGGCCGCCTACGTGGAGACACTTAGGCAAAGTCACCTTATTCATAACCAGGTTTTAGTATAAAAGAAGCACTCAGCCCTTTTAGTGCACGCAATTAGCGAGGAGAATCGGCCAGATGGAGGTCCGGGAGCCTACATTTAAAACACATGTTCCAGGAAATTAAGAGACAATCGATCCATAGTCCCTCTGTGAAAACACCAGTTTATCCCTAAACAGATGCCCTGAGTGTGGTTTCCTCGTGTTTTTCCTCCCTAATTGACTGAACACAGGAAGAAACCAAGGACAATAGTTGAAGCCAGGGAACATGACAGATAGACTATCATGTCTGGTTGACCGACCTTCATCTCCAAACGAGCCAAGCTGAAAATCGCATTTCAAATCTAGCCTCTCACCCTGACCACCTCTTTGAAAAGCTTAGTGGACAGCTGAGGTGTCAGACTAAGAGAATCAAGTGCTTCGGACCAACCTTCCCAGGACTTTGCTAGCCCAGGCAGGCAGCCAGCGTGATGCCAGGTGCTCTGAGGGAGGTTTCCTGTTTATTCCTGTTACTTATTTAAAATGGTTTTCTGCATCCTGTGATTCGCAGTGGCTTTGCAAGGGACTTCTTGTGTTTGTCCTTGCTGAATACGGGGCTTGTGTTCTGAGAGGAAAAGGAGGGGTGTAAATCTCCTTCACACTCTTCAGAAGTTGATGGTTTATAATTCCGTTAGCTTCACCTTTCTGCTCCTCAGTTACAATGTTAGGCTTCATGGGGCCTTCCAAGGCTAGTAAACTGCTAAATGTCGACAGTTGTCCCAGGTGCGTGTAACCTGGGCCTCCACCCCTCTTACCTGTGCCCCATGCATCTTTATTTTACCTTTGATGTTTAATATTTGCATAGTTTAATTCCACTGATAAGGAGATTGAAAAAAAATGAAGATAGATTAAATTTTTCTTTAGAATAACTTGGATAAGCCAAACAAGCCCACAGGTTTAACACTTGGGAAACCGAAGCAGGAGGATTGTCAGAGTTCAACATCAGCCTGGTCTACAGTGAGTTTCAGGGCAGCCAGGGCGACACAGAGAGTCTCTGTCTCTTAAAAAAAAAAAAAAAAGAAGAAAAAAAAAAAATCAAAAGCCCTCATCGTTCTAAAAGTTTCTCTCGGTTTTTATTTTTTGCTCTTTTATTTCTTCTCTTTGTGTAGAACACTTGGGTTTCTGGAAGCAGAAGACCCAAAGAGCCCTCTTCCTGTTGGTCCAAAGCCAAGGCGGAAGCTAAGTTCAGCTGAGCCTTCCCTTAAGCCTCCAGTTGGAACCGGCTTTCCTATCAGCCTAGTGGGGAGAGGAACAGCACGCTGCCTGTGAGAAGCAACCAGCCTAAAACTTAGTGGCAGGCAGCATCCTTTCTACTGTGAGGAGAGAGGGGGGTAGAGGAAGGGAGGGAGGGGGGAGAGACAGAATAAAATTGGATGGCAGTGAAAACAGTCTTGGGGTACATGAACGAACAAAGGGCAGGTAGGAACGGCTGCTTCACTCCACAGCCTGGAGAAGCACCCATGTCCAGAACAACAGGTTTTGGGGGAAACCTGCCGCAGATGCACTGATTATGACCCTCACGGTGCTCAGGACGCACATATCTGTTAACTATTGACGGGGTGTTCTTTCAGATTTCAGGCGCTCAGATATCTTAATCCTCCGTAAATACACACATCCTTTCCTTACAGAAATAAAATCATATGGGGAAGACATAGTTGCCCCCTAAACATCATTTTTCTCCTGGTTTTAAGCAAATCGAGTGCCTGAGAATCTAGTTGAAAATGTAGAAAACTGAGAGAGCAGACAGCTAGAAATAGGGAGAACCACCTTCTTCTGAAAAAAAAAAAAATCTATTTTCAAGGTTTTTTTTTATGAAGAATTTATAGTGTTTTGTTTTGTTTTTTAAATAAAAAAGGAGTCATGGTCACCTTGACTTTGAACTTCAAATTCTCTCTCTTCAACTTCGAGTTTGGGGTTTGTGTTTAATGGAGTTGGTTCAGAAGAATAACATACTCACAAATTCTATTTAGAGTTTGAATTCTGGATAAAATGGCCCTGTTTCTAAATTAGGTATGAACCCTCACCCTGGACATAAGGAGCTTTTGTTGTGTAGACTTGGAAGAATTTCCCAGCTGAGGCAATGCCAGTTTATAGATTCAGACAGATGGATTTTGATGGGCGTCTGCAGTGCACACACTCCCTTAGCAAATGTTTCCGAATATTCTCAAGTAACATGCTTAACTTGAAAACAAATATGGGATTGCTTATTTTAGAGTCAGTGGTAATTATTATCATTCGTAAAGTGTAAAAATACACATTCTGCTTTTGCATCTCAGAGTGCTAAGTTCGTTTGTCACATTATAGCTCTAGACCCTCCGAAGTGTGGAACATACAGAGCAAACACTTTGAATCCAAAACCCAGCATTTGGCCATTGTGAAGGATTGCGTTTGTTTGTCTGTTTGTCTGTCTGTTTGTTTTTGCTTCCCTTTGCCCAATGTCAGTGTTCATCAGCAGTGGAAAAAGCTTCATGAAATTGCCCAGAAGAATCCAAGGTCTGGTCTGGTCTGGTGTTTTTCCTCAATGGAGTCTGTGAAGGCTGTGGAACTAAACCAGAAGGGAATTGTACCAGACCAGCAATCAGACGGACCCAGAGAGATAGGGAGGGAGAGGGTTTTTTTTTGTTTTTTTGTTTTTTTTGGTTTTTTTTTTTGGTTTTTCGAGACAGGGTTTCTCTGTGTAGCCCTGGCTGTTCTGTAGACCAGGCTGGCCTCGAACTCAGAAATCCGCCTGTCTCTGCCTCCCAAGTGCTGGGATTAAAGGCGTGTGCCACTACTGCCCAGCAGAGGGAGAGTTCCTGACAACACCAGCTGCACCTCTAGCCACAGAGGTCCCTAAACATCATTTTCTCCCAGTATCAAGTAAATTGAGAGCCAGAGAATCCAGCTGAAAATGTAGAAAACTGAGAAAGCAGACGGCTGGAAATAGGGATTTGGAGCTGATATCATTGGGACATAAGTACACGCATTAATATTCAGCGTGCCTCTTTAGGGAAAGGCACTTTGCTGGGTTCTATGGCATAGATGGAAGAGAGTCTTCATCAGTCTCACATGCACTCTAGTGGTAGATTGCCCTCGGAAGATAAACTGCATATTTGATTATAAAGTGCTCTAGGAGAGGAAGGCCCTGTGGCAGCGTGCAGGGGTAGAGTGGTATATGCATAGGACAGCAGAAGGCATCCCTGTGGACCCGCACTTGAGTGTGAGTTCACCCTGAGGAAGGTCTAGAAAGAGCTCATGAAGCAGTGGCCAGCATCTCCGCAGAAGCTCAGCAGCAAAGGAACATGGCTCAGAGTGGGCCTGGGGAGGCAATGCTGGACTCCACCACCAAGAACAATGTGAGACGAGATTGCTGGGCAGGCCCGGTTAATCCACTGCAACTCTCCTTAACTTCAGATTGCTGGGCTCCACACGGTAGTTCTGGGGGGAGGCATTCATCTTCTACTTGGAAGAAAACAACTGGAACGTGGGCAAGTGAGATGTTTCATCCAGTAAAGGTGCCTGCCGCCAGCCAGAGGGCCTGAGTTTGATTCCCGGTAATGACGTGGTACGAGGGGAAAAGCAACTCCTGAGCATAGTTCCTACCTGTGCCTGCATCTGTAGTTCAAGATTTCTTTTGAATCAGTGTGGAAGGTTAAGAAATTTATACTACAGCTTCCTCACAATGGGCTGGCAACTGTAACTAGTTTATAACGGTAGCATTAGGATACTATTATAATACTAACTGTATCTAGAGATAGTGGGTGTCTCTAGAGACCTTGTTCTGGTTGTATATCCTTTCAAAATTGGGTTGTTCATCAGATGACTGGGATGCAAGTTATGTTTTATGCTTTTGTAGACACCCATTTCTTCCTTTTTAAGTTATGGACAGCTTGGATTATAAAGAGAAAATGCATCAGGTCTTTTAGAGTCAACACAGAGGGCCTTCCAGAACCTTCTGCATCCTGGGCTGGCACTTCTGTGGCTTCTGCATAGCATCTGTGAGGCGAACAGCTGTTGGGGTCTCTGCAGGCCTAGCATTTGTTGCTCTTTTCAGATAGCTGACATTTTTATGAGCAGGTGTAAGTTTCTAAGTTTTATTTGAAGAAAATATGATTTTTTTTGAGCTATTAAGCGTAATTTCTGGTTTATTTGTCGGGAAATGAAAACATCAGATGCATTTTGATGTATTCGTGGCATTTTTAAGGTTCTCAGCCAAACTCTGTCAGAACACTGGCAGGAGGCTCCTCTATCCATAGTTCAAGGTCTTACGGAGCATACTGTTTCAAAGACTTGTGTTACTAAGATGCCAGGCTGTTTATTTGTACTCTGTGTACATTGGAAGGAAACACAAGCCACTCTTGTTCGGCTATCACGTGGTTTGAATCATTATATAAATGAAGATATTAGATAAGGCCATGAATAGTTATGTAAAATTGGTGAATGAAAAAGATTCAGAAATGGAATACAATGTTTTTCTGGGAGTCCCATGCATGCTAGTCTCGACACTTTGATTAACGAGCGGTGAATTGATAGTGTCTGCTGCCAAACACCTGCTTTATTCAGGACATTCTTCTCCTCACATGTCATAGCAGACTTTTTTTAAAAAAGTGTTAAGATGAAGTCTTTTCTTTGTAATAAAACAAAAGCTTACCCGATTTTTCCTTTTTTAAAGTGTTCCCTATACTATTGAAAAGGTAATGACACTGGCCAAAAATTACAAATGTTCTACATACCCTGTTTTAGAAGTATTGAAAGAACAGTGAAGAACAACTCCTAGCAGCAAGGTTTGTTTGTGAGAACACATTGCAGAGGAGATGGGTTAGGGCTCGGCTGAGAGAGAGGCGAGCATTGTGCACCCGTGCTCAGGGGTGACGTGCAGGAACCGAAAGCCTTGCCTGCAGCTTCATCATCATGTGACTAACTGCTTGGTTCACGGCAGGGCGTTCCCTCACTGTTTCATTATTACTATTCACTTTACACCCCCATCACTGCCCCCCCAGTCCCATCCTCAGTCCTACCCCCTTCCTCTTCTTCCCTCCCCTTCTCCTCTGAGAGGGCGGAGGAGCCCCTGGGTACCTCTCACCCGTGACACATCAAGTCTCAGTAGGGACAGGTGCATCCTTTCCCACTGAGTCCAGGTGAGGAAGCCCGGCTAGAAGAACATATCCCACAGACATGCGACAGCTTTAGGGACAGCCCCTGCTCCTGTTGTTCGGGATACACATGATCACTGAGCTGTACATCTGCTATGTGGGGGGGGGGGGGGGCGAGGTCCAGCCCGTGCTTGCTCTTTGGTTGGTGGTTCGGGTGCTCCATCACTTAACTCACTTTTTTTCATCTTTAAAATGAAGCTGATGATCCTTTTGTGAGAGCATATGTGTTAAAGGACGGGAGCAGCATGGTGTAAGTAAACCGTTTAAAGTACTAGCTCTTAATATTTATTATCACTGTTTCCTTATGAAACAGAAATCAGGGCGTTTAGGTACGGGATGTGCCGTCTTCAAGGCACTTCCTAAAAGCCCTCGGCTGGGAAGCCGGCTCAGTCAGTAGAGTGTTAGCCAGGAGAGCTGGAAGACCTGAGTTAGACCCCCAGGACCCACATATGGAGCTGAGCATGGCAGTACGTGCTTGTAATCCCAGCTACTGGGGGAAAGATACAAATGTATCCCAGGGCTCGGTGGCCAGCTAGCATCCAGGCAAGTGAGAAACTCTGTCTCAAAAAATAAGGTAACCAGGGTAAATACGACTCACATAAAGTACACACTGAAGTGGTTTAGTGTGCCCACTCACCCCTAATGGAAATCCCAGGATTTACATCTTATTGTGTCTTTTTCTCAAACCTGGGAAGACGTGAAGCGGCTCCCTATCCGGATGAATCTGGATACTCCGGGTGTTCCCTGTAAATAGTTGTACAATGGACACAAATCTTTGAATAGACAGGTTGGACTCTCTTGATTGTGTGGCAACTTCGTATTTAAGTTTTTGAGGAATTGGGGATAACTAGCATTTTACATTTTTTTCTTCTTCCCTCCCACCCTTCCTTCTTTTCTGTCTATGCTAGCAGTGGGCTCAGGTTTCCCAATAGGTTAATCAACACCTGCCCAGCTTTTCCAATGAAGCCATCCTAGAGAGAATATTAATAGCATCCCCCAGAGGATCTGGGTGAATGTCTTGCATTGTATTTAAGGAATGAATGAATTAAAAGTCTTTAACTTTTTCATCTGGATTGTTTGTCTTCGTTGGGCTGTAAGAGTTCTTAGTGTTTCTGAATTTCTTGTGACTGTCTTATTTGGTGGATTGTGTTTGCATTTACTTGATACTTCACTGCAAGACACAAGGTTTTGTATTTGAATGAGGTCCAATTTATCTCTTTGTTGCTTCTAAGAAAGAAAAAAGGCCTAATCCAAGTCTCAGAATCTGTACTTCGAGATTTTTTTTTAAAAAAAAGATTTATTCACTTTATATATTGTAGCTGTTTTTAGACACACCAGAAGAGGGCATCAGATCCCATTACAGATGGTTGTGAGACACCCTGTGCTTGCTGGGAATTGAACTCAGGATCTCTGGAAGAGCAGTCAGTGCTCTGAATCACTAAGCCATCTTTTCCAGCCTAGACTTTTTTTTCCCTAAGAATTTTATAATCTTGCTTCTCATATTTGAGTCCCTAGCTCATTTTGAATAGCTGTGTATTCTTTTTGAACATATATTTGGAACACACACACCCCTAATGAGAATGATGTCAAGTAAGAGTCCACATGCATTTTTGTACATGAATATTCAATTGTCTTACACAATCTGTTGGACTGAATTGTTCTGGCATCCTAGCAACTCATCCATCCCTACATTAAAATGAATGCCAATTCTTTATGAGTCAAAAGGAGGGAGTTGATTGCTAGCTGTATTGTCTTCCAAATGATTGGACTAAAACAATATCTCTGCTGTCTCATCTATAAAATGATGATAATAATACCTTACTGTATCATTTAATGTATATACTACTTAGCAAAGACAGAGGCCTAGCTCAGTTTTTAAAAAGAAATTGCTGATATGTTGATCCACAAATAAGAAATAATATCATATGTTAATTAAAAACAAAATCTTGAGATATATTCATTTATTCATCATTATCCAAGAAAACTTACCAAGTGCCTTTATCAGAATAAGAAAATTGAAGAGATAAAATCTTCGCCCTTGGGGAGGGCTTACTCTGTACTAGAGGACAGAGCAGTAAATCAGTAAACATCTAACATAGCATCAGGTAGGACTAAGGAAAAACAAACAGATTGTAGAAAACCAGAAGCATATGGTGTGTGAGGAAGACTCGTGAAGGATGGAGACACACGGGAAGAGGTCTAAGTGAAGGGAGGAGATGAACCCCTGGAGTATGGTCCAAACTAAGTGTGAAGAACAAGAGTGGAAACAGGCTGCTACAGAAATCAGCAGGAGAGACGGTAGTGGTTCAAGGCAGGAATGACTATGGGCATCTGATTAGACTGCATTTGGAAAGCACCATCTGGTACTTATCGGTACGTTAGTTGTAGGATGATTCTTCAAGACTGGTTCAAAAGACAGGCACATAATGGGGCCATTTAATGAGACTATGAGCCTACAGAAGGGCAGGTAGACACAGAGCTTTCAGGACATTAGGGACCTAGTGGAAAACTCAGGCAATTAAGATATGAGTCTGGAGTTTAGAGAAGACTATATGGCTAAACGATATAACTTGGAGACTCACCAGGATGTCTTTAGTGTTAAAGTCAGGACTGGATGAGGTTCCCTGAGTAACCAAGCAATAGAAAGAAGAGAAGAACTAAAAAGCGAGCCCTATAGCAATTCCGCCTTAGCCCCAGGGAAGCATCATCAAGGATCCTGAAGTAGCAAGAACAGTAGCTGACCTCGAAACAGCAGGAAACATGGCGTCCCAGAAGCCAAGTGAAGAAAGAATTTAAATAAGGAGAGATAGGTCTCCAGTCAGTTTTCTGAAAGTTCTAGAATGATAAGGGCCAAAAAATGATCACTGCACTGGCAAAATGGAGATTCCTGATGACCTTGGCAAATGTTGTTGCCTCACAGAGTGGGTTGGTGATCAACAAGAGGCTGAAGAAGTAAATGCAATGACCGCTGTAGGTGCTGTGGTCTGTGCTCAGTCATAGTACACATGGAACTTGTGATCCAGTCCAGCGGTAGGTGGAAAAGACAAACCCATGCCCGCCCACCCTTATTTTCATGACCTTAAGCAAACCATTGTTTAAACACTGGACTTATTTTCTCTGTGTATTAACTAGAATGGATAATACATGCCACTCACCTGATATTGCCATTAACATCCCATTCTGGAGCAGCTCTGTCATGGAATCGGCACATCATAAATTAATCATATTCTGCTCATTTTATTTCTGTTGTGTGCAGCATATGCATGTGTGGCGAGGCACATGCACGTTTCCGAATCTGTACAGTGGACAGAGGCTGACATCAGGTGTCTCCCTCTATTGCTCTCTACTTTATTTTTGGAGACAGGGACTCTCTCAGCACCCGAAGCTCACCAGTTTGACTACACAGGTTGGCCAGTGAGCTCCAGAGAGCCAACTGTCTCTATGCAATTGCTAGGATTGTGGCAATAGCTGCTGAGGAACTAAAGGCAGGTCTTCTTGTTCATACAGTAAACACTTTAGCCTCTCAGATCCTTCCCAGTTGTACTGATTTTATTCATACCCCCCCAGCAAGATTGCTGTTCTTTATTGCTTGTTACGGACAAATCCCTTCCTTTGTAGGAGTGAGAGGACTACACAAAAGAGGAAACACATTTGTGTTCTGACCAGAACTTTCTTAGGAAAGAAGAACTGAGGCATATTTCTGATAAAGGAAACAAGCCGTGTGTGACTGATATCAAGTGTGTCAAAAGGCTACTTAGGGGAATAAGAGCTTACACTGGGGAGAAAGGTAGAAAATAGGGCGCAAAGATCCCTAAAGCCAGCATGATCTTTACATAATCTTCATGTGGTTTTAAATGAAAGGTGTGTATGGGCCAATTATTCCCACTTATCTAAGACCTCAGTGCCTCTGTAGACCTGAGTTTGAAAGCAGCCGCAGTTATTAGCTAGAAGCAGCACAAACATGCAAGGCAAGTCCATAGCCCCTAGCACAAATTTTAGAGATAAATCCACACCATCTAGGAGTACCAAGCATTGCTTCCCAATGCTATTTTCTGGGTGCTAATTGGATAGGGATTGAGATTCTACAGGGAAAGTGTTATGTTGTGTTTCCAACTGACAGGTTGTAGTTTTTTTTTTTTTAATTTATTTTTATTTTTTTTTATTATGAGAGTTTTGGCCTTTCCCTTTTGATGGTTAACATGTCTGTTGCTTTAATAAAATGTTGGAGGTGTTGACTACTTTCACTTAGCAAAGTTAAAAGGTGTTAAATTTAAGTTTCATTTCATTTTTTAAAATAATATACCTTTCATTTTTTAAAAAAAATATACCTGGTCTATGAAATATCCTAGAGTCTGAAATTCTGTGTCTTAAGAAGCACAGCTTCTAAGTCCTACAAAGATTGGTTCGCTTAACTGTGAAGATATCATGGAGAGTTTAGAATTACCATTGTTGTTAATAGATGATGGGTTTGTCAACCAGAGCATTTTAGGGATGTTCTCACTCTATCAGACAGCCAAAGCTTCTGTTTGCATACAAAACTCCAAGTCTGATTTATGCAAATAAATTCAGAGCTGTGCTATTTAATTTTAACTCTCTATCAAAGAGGTCGACCAGATGCTCAGATCACATCATACTGAATAGTCCTGAAAATCCTTCTCGGCCCCATGGAAGGATTTGATGAATTGGAGAAAGTGGAAAAGTGAAGTCTTGCCAGGAGCTTTTATGCACCAATCCATGTTTCTGTAGTTTTCACTTCACAGCTGTATTACAAAGTCGGGCATCAAAGGGGAGCTAGAGTAAAATCCCTTTAGTTGATATAAAAAAATCCTTGGTATGATATTTTCCAAAATGTCTTATATTGTTTCTCCTGGCAAGGATGTTATAGAGCACACACATCAACCAGATCTTGTACAAACATTTTTAACTGCCATTGAGTCGACATGCTCTCCTAAACCGTTTGCAAAAGTATCTGTTATTTATATTACTGCTGTCTCGTTCTTTGACCTCCTAACTCAACCAATCATGTGTATTCTACAGGATATACTACGAAACAGGGTGATTATAAGTGACATAACTTTTGGTTTCAAGAACTCCATTATTACACAATAGGACATAAAGTACCAGTGCTTTACGGGAAGTGTCATTACTGAGGAAGTATATACCAGCTTTTGGTGTTCTGACTGGCCTGGGAGTAAATTTTGACTTTCCCATTTAATTTTATGATCTCTCTTCGTAGCGTGGAGATAATAATCCTGATATCACTTGGTGTTTGGCTGTATCGATGCTCGTTATAATAACTAAAAGAAGTAGTGCTTTCATTCACTTATCAAAGGTTCAGTAAACATATGCATGAAAGAAACATACACGGCAAAGATCCTGGCACACACAATCACAGTCACAATCATTTCAACATTCGTTCTGTGTATTGATTCAGAGAACTGGCCTTTTGCCGCAGTGTGCTGTGATAAAGTCCTTATCTTGGTAATATGTCTGAACATTTCTCCCAAGCCTACGGCATTCCACCCATCATGGAATTCTACTGCTGGTGCCTGGGGGTTGCTGATGACCCATGGCTGCTTTGTCTGTTGCCCTTGGGATAGTCCTCATTGAATATTGCCAGTCTTGGAGTTTATGTGCTGCCTCTGCCTACACACATGGGTGTTAGTATAGATCTTATCCCTTGGACCAGGAGTGGCTTAGTGCATTTCATAATTCAATTTGTTCTCACTGCATTCTTTAAAAATGTATTTCTTTCCAGATACCAGTCCCACACCACCTCTTCATAATGTGGCTCTGCCACATCTTACTCTCCAGATCAACACACGGAGGGCAGGGCTGACTTACAAGTCCAGACGGTGTGGGCCACAGCTACATATGTGGCAGAGACACCTGTCAGAAGACTGAAATCCAAAACAAAAGTATTAAGAGCACATTTGTTAAACAGTCAGAGATGGGTCAACAGTCAGATGCTTGAGGAAAACAGAACGAATTGTAATACCAAGCACATGTTAAGGGTTTCAAATTCGACAGGCAGATCTGAATTCAGTCATGTAAGGAAGGTTTACTGGTTGCCCTAGAGAAAGGAGATACGGATGAGTGTCTTGAGTCTTTATCATCGGTATTATCGCTACTATCTCCCTCCCAGTGCCAATTTTATTACTAATACACCAAAACAAAGGGGGGGGGAGTGAAATTGTACTGCGTGCCAGCTGAATAATAATAAATTAAAAAATCAGCGTAGGGTTATGCAAGTCCTATAAGGTAGAACTTGGATAAGGAGATGTGAAATGGTCTTTAGAAGAGATATAACAGATTAGCTATAGACCCACCAGAGGACTGGATGGAAGAAGGGCACTGGCAAAGATGTCCAGACATGAAAGTTCAGCCAGCTGGGAGCAAGCTCTTAGGGCTGCTGACCACAGACGGGGTGTCAGGAGGATGTACAAATGGGAAGCTTCAGGGCAGTTGCTGACTTGACTTATGGGATTCATACAACTTTTTATTATTAAAGCAAGCATGTATTCATGTTACCCTGCCATGAATTTCCCCCGTGGAGTAAGGACTCTTTCTTCCAAATGCCCTCTTTTTTTAAAACCAGATCCCTGGCAACACACAGATGAAAAACTTCTCAAAAATGGCATCTTCAATTATATTTCCCTCTCCTAGATTCTCATACAATGTTTAAATGTGCTTGTTCCCAGATGACTTACAGTTTTCTTCTGGATGTCCAATGGTAAAGAAGGTCATTTTGCAAGGAGATTAAAAGTAAATCGTAAGATCGGGCACAGAACTAAAGTTCTAATAATTCAAATTAAGCACTTTGAAATTCATTTAAATTGGCTAAGAGTCGTCACCACCTACAAAATATGCTGTCGCTTAGGAAAAGATTTTGAGTCGGTCCCTGTTAAATCTGCCTCAGCGGGTAAATAGTTCGTTCTTCATGGAATGTGTGTTGTTTATTATTACAGGTTTTGTTGTTGCTTGGATCTGAATACCATGTTCCCAGATAAAGTTGTCTCTGAAGCTCACAACAGCTATTCTCACTTATCTTGCAAAGTTTTCCTTTGTTTTGATTGGGAGAGCAAAGCCATGTTGCCACATGTCTGCCCAAATGAATTAGCATTGCCTTCTGCACTGACTCATCCAGAAGGAATGAGTCCACATAGCAGAGAGTATCATCACGAGTGTCAGAAAGCATTCCTGCAAAGCTCGTTGGGCACCACCCCTTTCTTATTTTCTCCTTGTTTTGATGGCACTGTCTCGGAGCCTTGAACTTAAGGTAGGAAGTCAAGTGGAGCTGCCAAAATAGGGCAGGTCCACAGAAAATGGCAAGGTAGAGTGGTGAGGAGGGAGGGGTCAGCAGGGAGGGAGGACCAGGAATTTCTTTCTCTCAGGACAGGTAGTTTAGGCACATAATGTGCCTGCCAAGGGAATTGTGACTTGAAAAACTCTCTTCCCCAGCAAGGTGGCATCTGAAACCTGGAATTGGCCTTTGAGAGAAAGAAAAGGGGAGCGTAGTATTTTCTTCTTAAGTTAATGGGTCATTCATTGTTCCTTATGAATGCATGGGCTGGTTGGGCCAGATGGGTCAGTGGGTCATGAACTTGCTGCCAAGTCTGACAATCTGAGTTCAATCCCCAGAACGGGCATGGCAGTTGAAATCAACTCCTGACCTACACACACACACACACACACACACACACACACACACACACACACTCACACATGAATAAAATGTCGTGAAAAATGTTCAGAAACTAGGCTTGATTACAGGAATACGTGAAGCCGTGGATAAACAGTAAAAATGGTTTGGTGATTGTAAGTTACCACTGCATATGTATATTAAAGAAAAATGTATGCTTCATGTGATGGCCCAAACACAACTTTAAAGTTCTATTTGGAACTAATTATTTAGTGGACAGGTCTTACATCAAGCCGGGAGGTGGTGGTCCACGCCTTTAATCCCAGCATTTGGGAGGCAGAGGCAGGCGGATTTCTGAGTTCGAGGCCAGCCTGGTCTACAGAGTGAGTTCCAGGACAGCCAGGGCTACACAGAGAAACCCTGTCTCAGAAAAAAAAAAAAGCATTGAGTGTTTTTCAAGGAGTTGGAGAAAGAACCTCATTTTTTTCTTACATGGGACTTTGTAGGATAATCTGCCTGCATGAATAAAAAGCATAATATAAACAATGTCTCATGCACAAAGTTGCTTTCTACCTGTGTTTAGAGTGAACGCTGGTGCCACCCTAACCTACCATAGCGCTCATGAATGGTTTGTCACTTTATCCCACAGTCCCGAAGAAACACAGTAAATATTTTTGACTAAAGGAATGACTTCAGTCTAAACGTGATAATCCTTTGATAAAGCTTTCAGCCAAGCAATTTACAGAGAAGAAAGAGTTTATATTGGCTTATGGCTTAGAGTTCTCATAGCTAGGACACGTGGCAGCAGATGACAAGCATAGCATCCAGTGCAGGAAGCTGAGAGCTCTCACATCCTTTACCACAAGCAGAGAGGGTGACCTGGAAATGTCAAGAGTGGGTTTTAAATCTCAAAGGCCCTGTCCTCAGTAACATACTTCCTCCAGCAAGGCTAAACCTTCCCAAACAGTTCCACCAGCTGCGATCAAGCAGCCAGATGCCTGAGGCTATGGGGGACATTCCTCATTCAAACCACCACATATGCAGATAATTCCCACCTACACCTTTTATACTCTGGGCTGCATCTTGTGTGTTAGCACACGAGGGATTGAAAGTATTTCATCTTCCTCACTAAATTTTATTTGAGGTGGAATAAGAATGCGGCCTATTTCCAACAAGCTCAGAATGTTAATGATCTCTCATGAATGCCCACATTCATTTGTTCTGTTTTTCATTATAATGAAAGAGGAGGAACCAGCAAGGCAAGCTTGGTATCACAAAAGAATTGGCAGGATGTTGTTAAGTCTGCCTGCCCTATTCAGGGTTATAATGACCACGTTGTATCAGTCTGGGCGGATGAAGTGAACCACTGCTTAGGGATGCGTGACTTCTAATGGAGACAGAGACGCAAAGGCTTGTAATCCTAAGGAGAGAACTTGTTTTTATTTTTGAGACAAAGTTTCATTGTATAGCCCTGACTGGCCTGGAACTCACTCTGTAGACCACACTGGCCAGGAACTCATAGAGATCCCACTGTCTCTGCCTCCCAAATGCTGGGATTAAAGGTGTGCACCACCGCACCCCGATTCTAAGGATATAATTTTTAAAAATCATTTCCCTTTTACAGTCACATAATGGTTTCCTTTCTTGCAATTCTTTCTCTTTCTAAAATTAATTCTTTGAGCATTTTATACAATGGAGTTTAATCATCTTCACCCCTCCTCCCCCAAACCCCTCCCAGCTCAACCCACCCCATCCCCAACCACCCAACTTTTTGTTCTCTTTTTAAACAGTTGGTGCTGCCCATACACTCTTGGAGTGTGGCCTTGACCAACCTACCGGGGCCACATCTTTAAGAAGGACTCTCATCGTTAGCTAGGTATGGGTAGGACTTTGTGTCCACCCCTGGTCTCCATGGGATGCTGTCTGGTTTAAGCTTGCCCATGTCTTGTGCATGCTGTGACAACGCCGTGAGTTCATAAGTGCAATTGCCCTTGCTGAGTCCAGAGAACACTGCTTCCCCTGTAGTCAGCCGCCTTCTTACTCTTATCTTGTTAATTAATGCCTGGAAGAGCCTCCAGCATTCTTGTTAGCGAAGGAAAAACTAAACCCGGAAGACATACATAAGAGAGTGTCGGCAGCATATTCTCCCAGGAACTTAACAAGGCGTGGTGTTTGCTGCCTCCCTGACCTTCAGATGAAAAGGATATAGTTTCTGGGCACAGCATTTACCTTGCATACATTCGGGTCTGGGTTTGGTCTCCAGGACAGTAGGGGGCAGGAACTAGTGGAAAGGACTGCACAGAGTAGCATTCTAGACAGATGGCTGGCACCTAGGAAGCAAATGGCCTCTCTCTGTAAACCTGCATCCCCTCCTCTTTCTTTCCCTCCTCCTTCCTCACCCCTTTCAGAGAAATAGACTGTGAAGACTTAAAATGAATCCTTAGTAGATCATTTACGTCTCTTGTGAATTACTAGAAATTAGATTCTGTATGAAGGACACATGCATACGTGGTCAGGCTAGGGCTTGAGAACATCTATTTCTTCATTCCCAATCCCTTTACAGGAAACTCTGTGTGTGTGTGTGTGTGTGTGTGTGTGTGTGTGTGTGTGTGTGTGTGTGTGTGTGTGATGCAAAGGAGTGCCTGTAGAAGCCAGAAGCCAGAAGTCAGCATCTGGTGTTCTTTTCTGCTGCTTTGTATCTTAATTTCCAAGCCGAAGTCTCTCACTGAAGCTGGAGCTCTCCAATTAGGTAGACTGACTGGTTAACAAGGTCCAGGAATCCACATGTCTCCGCTCCATGGTGCCAGGGTTGCAGGGTTGTGCTGGAATTCCCAGCTTTTTATGTGGACGATGGGAATCCAAACCCAGGTCCTCGTGCTTGCTCAGCAGGCACTTACCAACCGAGCCATTCCCTCAGACAACATTTGTATTCTTCATGAGACAATTCATGATTTAAAAGACATTTGGCTAAAGGGTGAAGGATGAAAAGTCATTTATAGGATGCACCTACTTTAAAATAATGCAGATGTGCACATTGATGGGTGCTGTTCAGTTCTTTAAAAGCATGGTGGCTACAGCACAGTCTCTGTCCTTACCTGTTGGATGCACTGTCTATACGTCATTTATCTACACAGGAGCATTTTCGTTAGAGGAAATAATCGAGCAAAGATACAAATCGTTAGCGGGGCAGTGGTGGCGCACGCCTTTAATCCCAGCACTTGGGAGGCAGAAGCAGGCGGATTTCTGAGTTCAAGGCCAGCCTGGTCTACAGAGTGAGTTCCAGGACAGCCAGGGCTACACAGAGAAACCCTGTCTCGAAAAAAACAAAACAAAAACAAACAAACAAACAAAAAAAGATACATATCGTTAATTAGGAAACAGATTGATTTTGGAATGGGTGATGATTCTTGTCCACAGAGGTAGCTATGCTTTAATTGTTCTTTGTCCACAGACGATCAATCAGGTGGTCTTGCCAAGTGTCCTGGAGCAAACACTACTGTAAACCTCTGTATGCTGTAGGGCTATTGTTTCCCCAAATATAGCTCCTTTGTGTGGAGGTCCAGGAAATCCAGTGGTAGAATGAAACAATGGAATTCTGCCCAGGAGCGTTTCTAAGTAGCAACCCTTGATAAAAGCTGGACTAGGGAGGAAACACCACAATTGTCTTTACCAGTAACTGTTTAAAGTATTTGATTTTAAGTGGATACTATGTGGTAGGTCAGTGATTGAGAAGATTCTTGTTCTTACGTGATTGCTAAAGGAAGTGAAGGGTGCACATCATCTTGTGTATGGTATGGATGCCTCACCTGTCAATGAAAAAGCCTACAGCCTATGGCTTAAGCAGAAAATAGAGGCGGGACCGGGAGGAGAAAGCATTCTGGGAGAGAAGGGGGAGGAGCCTGAAAAGAGGTGAGGTGACACATCGCCGCATGGTGCCTGAGCACAGGCAACCAGCTCCATGAAGAAATGTTGGCTAAAACAAATGGGTATCTTTAGTTATGATCTAGTCAGAGTATAATCTATGGTCTACTATATGGCCAAGATATTTGTAAATATATTTTGGGTCTGAGTCCTATTTCTGGGAGCCTGGAGGCAGAACGGGGCCTAACTTCAACAGTGTGCTGTAAGCAGAGAAGGAGTAACATACAATCTGAGCTCTTAATGCTGAATTCGGACTTGATTAGACACTGGGTCTACTTCCAAGGTGCTGATGAGAAGATCAACACGACCTATAGACTGCACACAAACCCTTTTCCAAAAGGAAAAACACCAAAGTGGAAGTGACACAAGAAGACCAATGGGAGGAATTGACTGCAAAAATTTCATCAAACCTCCTAATAGCAGAGGACCTAAGAACTTATTAGACCTTCTAGAACTTGCAGTGGGAGATTATGGGCTGTTTTTTCTAACTTCATTTCTTATGATAATTTTGTATGTGAGTGCTCATATTTGTGTATGTGTATGCATGTGTACACATATGTACAAGCATGTGAAAGCCAGATGACATCCTCAGAGGTGCTGTGTGCAAGGTAGCTTAGAGCTTTAAGCAGGCTATGGTAGCTACAGGCATCTATATGTCCCTGCATCCCCACATCTGGAATCATAAGGGAGTATCAACATGTCTACCTTTTGTTTTGTTTTTTTTTTTTTTGGAATGCATGCATACTGGGTATTGAACTCACACAAGATTAATTTCCATCTCTTTTTGTCCTGGGTTAGATTTTGATCCACAAATGTATATATGGTCAACTTATGTGTGTGCATGTATGGTGTGTAGGCGTGTATGCACACACATGTGCATTTGTGTTTGTGTGTATGTGTGAGTGCACAAAAGCCTATGCTTGTATGTGTGTGTCTGAACCATTTGTAGGCACAGGAGAGACCATAGCTTCAACAGCAGTTCAATGGCAGTGCATGAGGCTTTTGAACAGAGCAATATGGGCATAAGTAGCATCCTGAGAAGGCAGACTTTCTCTCATATTCAGGGGAGATGAGTGTGCAGGCAATTAGACACAGCACTGTCAGTCCTCTGGACAGGGCACCCAGCCCCTGAGTATGGAGGCAGTCTTGCAGGAACAAATACACACGACAAGTCTCTGGAAAAGGACATCTGTAGACTCTGGTTTCCCTTCTCTGGGTGTTTTGAACACTGGAATTTTGCTTAACTGTGTCAGGCACTCAGGGCCCGAGCCACAAAGGACAGTGCTTGCAATTTGGGCCTCTGGGTATCTTTTCCTCTCTGCTTTCCATCACAGAGAATGCTGGAATTTCCCCGAGGCTGAGGATTCTCCTCCACATCCTCTAGTGTGAACTGTTGGTTCGGCTTCATCTTTTCATCATATGAAGAATGTAATTAGTCAGAATGTTTGAAAAGTGGAAATCCAAGAAGCATTACCCATGGCCAAAATCACCTTTTAGCATATTTTCTTTCTACTTTCATACTATACATTTTTAATTCTAAAAAACTGTAAGCATTGCACGTTCCGAACCACTTTGCCTCCTTAATGTTTTACTTACAAAGAGTCGCTTGATTAATGAAATGCCAACCAGGTCTTCTAATGTAATCCATTACTGAGACCAAGCCAAGATCAAGGAGAGTCCCTGAGACCCACAAAGCTGGGAAATAGAAGAGGGTATTTTAAATTTATTTTAAGTTGTAGCATCTCTCGGGGATGTTCTGTCTTTTGCAGCACACACATTTTTTTTAGTGCTCAGAAGCATCCTCTTGTGATTGATTAGTGATGAGTCATACTGGCGGGGCAGGCTAAGGAGAAGGCAGCCACACCTGGCCATCCACGCAGTACTAGGTCTGTTTAAACAGGTCTGTGCCATGAGACTCAATATGATTACAACAGCGCCCTGGGAGGTTGTCCAGAGGCTCCTGTGCTGTCTGATAGTCGCCGAGCTCTGACGACATAGGATATTTCAGGAGAAGCTCCATATATTTTTGCACGGATATTCTCTAATAAATAAGCGTTCCCAGCAAAGACCACATAGAACCACTCAGTGGACAAACCTGGAGGACACTGCACTAAGCAGAATAAGATAGATGTGCAAAGAGACATGCTTCATGATCTCACTTGTGTGTGCAATGTAAACGTGGGGATGGGTAGGATGGGAGACATTGATCAGAGGGCAGGACCTCTCCATCACAGCTGCGTAAATTCTGGAGGTCAGTGTGCAGAGGTGACGGTAGTGAATCACACTGCATTGTTTACTTAGAATTTGTAGGTGTCTTAGAGTTTCTGTTGCTGCAAGGAAACACCCTGACCAAAAGGCCAGGTGGGGAGGAAAGGGTTTATTGGCCTTACGCTTCCACACTGCTGTTCATTATTGAAGGAAGGCAAGATAGGAACTCAAACAGGGCAAGAACCTGGAGGCAGAGCTGATGCAGAGGCCATGGAGGGATGTTGCTTACTAGCTTGCTCCCCATGGCTCGTTCAGCCTGCTTTCTGAACCCAGGACCATCAGCCACAATGGGCTGGGCCTGCCCATTGATCACTAATTGTAAAACGCCTTACAGTTGGATCTCATGGAGGCCTTTCCTCAACTGAGGCTCTTTCCTCTCTGATGACTCTACTTGTGTCAAGTTGACACACAAAACCAGCCAGTACAGCGAGAAAGCAGATTTTAAATGTCTTCAACCAACCATGGGTATTGATGGATATGTTAATTTGACTGTGGTAATTAGTACAATGTACATATATATGTCAAACTATTACACCACAAATATAAAATAGGTACAGTTTCAGATTTTTTCCCCAAAAGGTCAGAAATAACTCTTTTTCCTACAGCCGAGGAGTTTTGTAAGGATTGTTCAGAGAGACTCACATTGCCACCAAATAAACACACAGGGTTGGGTGGCTTGTAATTCTGAAGAATGTTCTTACTCTCGCTGTCTCTCCTCACCTTCCCACCCACCAAATGCACACATCTTTGTGCTTGCTGTAGCAAACGTATTTTTGTTTAGTATCTGAAGAAACTGCATAAAAAATACATCACTGGAGACAAGAATCATGAATCGAAACCATCTCAAAGATTTCAAAAACTTGAAAGTCTTATATCCTTGATCTCAAAGTTGTTCCAAGAACAAAGAAGACTCACCTAACGGCAGATATTAGGAGAATATCTAAACACCACACCACTTTCTATCAACCGTAAAACAGTCTGGGTCAACAGACATAGCCTCCCTCTCTGTGTAGCAAACACCGTGTAATGGTGTAATTTTCTTTTCTGTCTTCTCCCACAGAGTCAGTCACAGGCAAGGACCATGTCATTACCCTTACACCTACAGCAGTGACGCAAAGGCTGAATCCACAAACAAGTAAATAGAAATTAAAACAAGCAAGACCTCCCATCATGTCACGCCAGATTGCACAAGAGCGAAACTCTTTTAAGTGTGCACTCTGATAAGTGTGCACACAGCAGAAATGCTGCAGTGTTCGGCCACATCTGGGGTTCTGAGACTAGGGGACGTGCCACATTTTCAAAGGGATGGGGGCAGGCTGGAGTGAACACAGAAGAAAGCAAACATTTCAAGGAATAGTTATGTCACGTGGGATGGGAAGAAATGCCTACCCTTCAGGAGATTCTCACAAATGACCTATAATGGCTGAACGCACTCTAGGGACAGTCCCGTGTGAGAAGATATAGATTAGTCCTGCCTCACTCCCCATGGTAAAGTTAGAGTCACTGGCTGGAAACTCTACAGAAGAATCTTCTTAAACAGCTTGGGGTTCCCTGTGAGAGACTGTGGGCTGTGTGGGAAGGCAGAGGACAAACATAGGAAAAGTGCCGTGATGCTTCATCAGCTACATCAGAAGACATGTACTGTCTTGTCTAAATCCCAGGTCTACAACTGTTCCCAACAGATGCAGTTCGAGGATGGACTCCATATGAGCACGTAAGAGCCTCAAGTAATTAGTGTGACACATGACTGTTCACAGGACTGACTGGTAATAAAACTAGAGAGTAGTCACAATGATGTTTCTGAAGGCAATAGGCTGCTTTTTTATGTGTCTGGGTGTTTTGCCTGCATGTACGTGTGTGCACCATGCATATCTAATGCTTCGGATGTCAGAAGAGGGCGTCAGGTCCCCTGGGATTTGAGCTACAATGATTGTGAGTTGCCACGTGGGTGCTGGGAACAGAATTCAGGTCCTCAGTAAGATCATCCAGTGCTCTTAACTGCTGAGCTGTCTCTCCTGCTCCAGGATGAGCCACCTGAATGGAGGGGAGGGGAATCTCTGACCCACGAAAGAACTGAGAAAAGTGAGATTTGGTTTGGTCGCATAAGGGTTGTGGTATCAGGCCAGGACAGACAAGATCACTGGCTATCTGAACTAGACCTGATAATCTCCAGGGCCTCCACAAGGTCCATTCTGGGTGAATGAACCTCTGGCCATACTCAACACTAAGACTGTAAACAGCACCTGATCTCAGAATGGGAGTCTCTGTCTGGATCTGGGTCCTGATCCAAAGGATTTAATATGATGCCTGCCACCAAAGGCTGTACCCATAGCTGTGAATGTTGGCATCACTGGCCTACCTGCACTTGTGGCACCTTTACACTAGGAAGGCCATTGGCATAGAGGTAGGCAACACACATCACAATAATGGTGACCCCATAGGAAGGTTCCAACATGCACCTGGAACCGATGGCTTCACATGATTTCCAAAGCAGCCTTTTAAATCAGTTTTTCAGTTGTTTGCCACCACTTGTATCTCAAATATTCCCCAGCTTGGCAGCAGTACCTTGGCTCCCTCCACACAGAAGGCCTGCTGAGGAGGCTGGAATGTCTGTGAAGGGGGGGATGAAAGCACTCCCTGGCTTCTATCAAATCACTCCTAGCTTTCGGCATGCTCCTCGTGTGCAGGATTCCATTGAGTGCTAATCTGGGATCATCTATCAAAAGACGCAGACATTTTAAATATCCCGGGTTTTGTTTAGAGATCAAATTTCAAAGTTTTGACTGCATCTGGAGTGTTTGCCTCGAGAACAAATACAACTGCCATCGCCCTTGAAATAAGCAGAAAGCAGTGGACAATGGCATCGTGGCACACCAGAAGAAGTCATTCCACGCCAGTCTGGTTTGGTGAAACAGTGAGCTTATGGGGTCCTCATAGGCCCATGGGAAAGAGGTTACTTAAAGGAGCACACAGCAGCATCACTGAGAAGCCCAACCCAGCTTAGGGGACTCACAATACTGCATCTGTGGTGCTCTCTGCAGGACCTGCAGGCAGCTGTGCCCGTCCTAGTGGGAGGGTGTGTTTCCCCTCGATTATTGCTGCTGAGATAACCTTGATAGGTTTAAGAATCTGCAAGCTTCTGAACTTCCAGAGCCTTATACATTCAGTTTACTTCCGAAGTCTTAGAAGCATCCTTAATTCCCTCTGTGAGAGAATATTTCAATCTAGTGGGAACAGCCACATCAGCATCGTCACAGAGGGACCAGGCTGTGTGGGCACCTGCTGCTTCCCCTTGAGCAGTGGAATCCGACCCATCCCATCCTTTCTATCCACACATCCCAGGATCACATAACAATACGGAGGCTATGATCTTCAACATCTTTCCCCCAAAAAATCTATCACCGGATGATTTCTCCAGAATTTTTTTTTATGGTGCAGGTTTGCCTTTCCTGTGCCTAGTGGGTGATACTAGAAAGGGTTAAAATGTCATCAGCTTGGAGACACACAGTGACTTCCCTGCTTATGACCTGGGCCATTACTTCACCCCTATGAGTCTCTACCTCCTTCTTCATAAAACTATGGCAGGAACGGTAAGCAGCAGAGCCTGGCATGTAGGTGCCCAACACTCCTAGTACCTTGCCTCCCTCAGTCCTCGTCCTTAGTTCTTCACTCACTTGCTCACCAGAGCAGAGTGGCAGACAAGCCCGGAGAGGTCAGCAGCAGCTATAAACAGATCACAGCCGCCTACCTCTGCTGGAATTTTCCCACTGGGACTACTTGATCAAAGCAACTCATGTGCAAAGGTTTCATGGCAATGGCAATATGTTACCACAAAGCAAATTCTCAGTGGTGTCGCCCATCTACTTTAAATAAGCCGCTTTAGAAATATAAGACGGGAAAAACATGGTGGGCAGTTGACTGGATTAACAGTGCCTGGGCTCTAATATAAGACCTAAGGGTGTTGTTTATGGTGTGGAGGGGATGCAGTTCTTATCCTTGATGCTCTTCTTAAAAAAACAAAACTGGCTTTTGGGAGGTCAGGCTTTGTTCTAAATTGCATTTCTATCAATCAAGGATATAACCCCTCCCCCAATTCCGTTTTTTGTTGTTGTTGTTGTTGTTGTTGTTGTTGTTCTCTATTGCCTGTCTATGCAACATTGTTTTCATGTTAATGTTAAATAATACATAGTTACGATCTTGATGTTTTCAGAGTAAGATATTGTAGGCTCTTTCAAAGTACATTCCTCATTATACAAACAAGGAGACAGGGCAATATTGTCACATGTTTGTTTTTTTTTTTTTTTTTTTTTTCAGTTACTATAGTGCTTCTGAGAATTAATTCCATTTATTTTAAAAATGTAGCCAAGAGAGCAATGAATTACAATCTTGGCAGCTGTGATGTCCAGCCTTTAAGGGTTACTCATAGCTATAATGTGACTACACACTATTTCCTGCCTCACTTAGCTTCTTGAAACAGTTTCTCGCTTTCCTAAACACCATGTCATTCCTTCTCTCTTCCTCCACCCATCTTCTATTCCCCCATAGTGAAAAGGTGGTAACTTCTCACGTCTGGCTTGATGTCCCTGGTGTTAGACTGTTAAGCCTTTCCTACATGCCCAAAGTGGGGTCTCAGTCTCATGGTAGCCAATGCTGATTCTGTGAGCTTGGCTAATGGCATCCGATGCAGAGTTTAACCTTTCCACTGTCCAGCCAGAGGCTTCTGCTATACCAAGCCTTACATACATACCTCTTACCTTCTACAAATCTACGGGAGAACAAACTCTTCAGATCCCAATGAGAACACAAAGCCCATAATCTGATCATCCTGTAACACTTTCTCCTTTTATTTCCTGAAAACTATCTTACCTCTTTTTGGCATAGTTATCAAAAGAGGCTCATTCACTATGACCACCCAGAAAAACTCAGTTATAAAAACTCAGGCCAGCAGAAATTTCCACAGGGAAAGATACTAAATGCTGATGAACAGAATGAAGTAATAGTAAGAAGAAGCAAGGTCTTAACTGCAGTCATATTAAACCTTTTAAAAACTGTATTTATTTTATGTGTATGCCTATGTGCCTGCATGCAAGTATGTGTGTACCGCCCACAGACACCAGAAAAGGTTGTCCAGTCAGTCCCTGGAACTAGAACCATAGGCACGTGTGAACTGCTATTTGGATACTGGGAATCCAACCCGGGTACTATGGAAGAGCAGCCAGTGTTCCTAGCCCCTGAACTCTCTCTCCACCTCCCAGCTAAACTTTCTGCTGAAAGTGTCTAGTTATTAGCTAGGCTGTTTCATTTTAAGTCAGCCAAAAGTAAGACCAACCTCTGTGTGTGTGTGTGTGTGTGTGTGTGTGTGTGTGTGTGTGTGTGTGTGCGCACGCGTGCACATGCTTCTGAATCCAAAGAACTCTATTCATTCAGCTCCAGGCTTAGAATTCAGTAACTTTTCTACCTGTTGTTGTTGTTGTTGTTGTTGTTGTTGTTGTTGTTTGTATCACACACTTCTAAAGAAGAAAAACTTCGGGAGGAGAAATTCTGATTGCTCTCATACGGTTCCTCAGCTGTGGTTAAATTGACTAGCCGTTTCTTTACCCACACACTCTGGTTCTCCCTTGAGTGAATGTGGATACAGAACTCTCCTGCAGAGAGAGCTCTCCCCAGCTTCTCCTGTCAGAACTCCCAGACTCTTGTTTCTGTTGTTGTTTGGTTTGGGAATTTGGGTTCTGTTTTTTAAAACCAGTCTCTCTGGCTGGGTCTGGCTTACTATCAACACTCCAGTCAGAAATAATGTTGTTCGACTAGCCTTATGTTACTCTTCTCTGCCGGTTTCTTGTTAAATTGAGACCACGTCACATATAAGTCTTTATAAACACTCACTTTAATTTCCACCATATCCCTGTGGACCAGCAGCGTATCCATGGTCTTTGCAAGGCCACCTGCATCCTGTGTAGTGATTCTTGGCAGCGGCTTCGATGTACGGTTGTTTCGTGATGATGAAAAACTGGGGAAGTAGACAAATTAAAGAAACATGGCTGGGTGTTCAGGTTGTCTCTTTAGGTCTTTTCTGTAAGAGCATCGTTTCTGATGCCCCATCGCATGGTGGTCCAGAGGGTCTTTATTTATCTCTAGTGTCAACATAGAATTCAAAAGTTTGTCTTTCTTTGGGAACGTTTTATTTAATTCCATTGTAATGAAGGCTAGTATTTTATTCCCAGCGACCCGTACTTACTTGAAATGGTGTATTTCAAATACACAGCTGCAGGTAACACGGCCTTTTTTTTTTTTTTTTTAATTAAACCTAGTTGCAGCTGACTTTAGGAAAGCCAAAACTCTTTCTCTAACTTTCATAACCTCAAAAAGTTCCAATGCCAGGGCTTGTTCGGCCCCCTCCTGTCTTCTCTTTGCCCCTCTCCTCTCTCCGCTCTGGGGTTGGGGGCCTGGTCAGCCCCAGGCGCTTCCAATTTTCGATTAGTGCTGAGTGAAGAAGGATCTCAGCTGCTGGTACAACCTCGCGGTCGGCTTAGGGCTGACGGAACACGCCCAGTACTTTCTCCTTGTCCTGTGATTGGTTCCCGAGGTCACATGAGAGCCCCGGAGGCTTGGAATTCTGACTTGTGGCTTTTGGCACTCCTTTTTCTTTTAAAAAATCGCTGGGTCTGTGGCTCTTTTCTGGGGCTTGGTGCCTTTGACCGAGGCTGGAGACAGCTGCGAACAGCCACGGGCAGCTGAGGTGGCAGTGGAAACTCTCCCGAGATGTTCAGCCAGGTGCCCAGGACCCCGGCTGCAGGCTGCTACTATCTAAATCCCTTGACACCTGAGAGCCAGGACCTATACTTGCGATTTGATCAGACTGCCAGACGCTCTCCGTACAGGATGAGCCGGATCCTAGCACGCCATCACCTAGTGACTAAAATTCAGCAAGGTGAGTTGCGGGCACTGCCAAGGTACCGCTTATTTCTGTTGGCTCTGTCTTGTGCTGTTTACAAAGTTATTGTTTGCACTGTTCACCGCACGGATTCTTATGCCACGCTGCGTGAAACTCTTTCAGATAACTTTAGACTTCGGTTCTAAGCAGTCTGTCACAGCACTGAGCGCCTCGTAACTCACGAAAAAATATTTCCAGTAGGACGTGAATCATGAATTCCTAATCCTCAATGAGAAAGGTTTACTCAGTGTGTGTCTTGGGGAGATTTTCTGCAGGTAAACCCATACTCTGGTCACATTTAAAAGTGGACACTTGTTTAATTAGGGAGAGAGCAGAGAGCTGGAGATTAATGCCCAGAGTTTACAGTACATCTTCACTGAAGGGGAACAGTGAGAAGCTATCTAAGCTTAAGGCCATTGGACTGACAACTTGAATTACATTCTCTTCCTGTCTGTGTGCTTGTGTGGATAGTCACCACTGATTTGTTGACACTGTTTTCTTGCTAAAGGATAAATGTGACTCTTCACCTCAAAACAGAGCCTATGACTACACACACTTAGGAGCACTGGTTTCCTAAGGCAAATTGACAGTACTGTTTACAGCCTGCTAAGTGATCCTTTTCTGTTCTCAAGGGAAAAAATTAAAAACTCTTGTACCCCAAACGTGAATAAAACTCATGGCTCTTTTTAAGGCTTAAAGCTTTAAACATGCCCAGTGTGGTACAAATCTGAAGGCTATGAGGGAACCACTGAACTGGTAACCATTTAAAGGACAGACATATCTACCCACAGTCAGTAAGCAGTCACCTAGCTCCTAACTACAAACCTAACTAAACCATTACACTGGCCCTCCTAGGAATTTCAAGAGCTATTCCGAAAGTACTGTTCCCAGCTAGATAAATGAATTTGAGATTATATTGAATTTTGGAGGGGAAGTTAGAGTCTGTAATCTTAAAAGATCTCCCTGTAATGTCTCCAAAAGGAACAATACATAGTCTAGCAGCGGCATTTAATGAGATTGTTCCCTTGGAAATAGGCATTTGTTTGTGAAGGTTCAGGAACTGGCTATGTGTGAAGGATACTGGCGCTGCATACCAGTGTGATTGCAGGAAGGATATTAAGTCACTCCATGAACTCTGTGTGCAAGTCTCACTTGAATGGGAACAAAAGTATTCCCTGTGGCTCGATTTAAAAATACATTCAGTTGAGAATAAGAACCAGCTCCATCTTCTATTTAGAGACTTCTTACTGTTGGGGGTGTATTGGGTATTAGGTATCTGATCCTATGGACACTGGGACTTTCCAATCTTCTTTATATGTGTTGCCAGTCATTGGCATGTTCTGTTGGGGTAATGGTTGTTTTTGGTGAGTTACCATGGAAAATGGGTCATTCTTATTTGTGGACACTGTAGCTCTGTCTAGGTTTTATTTTTCATATTTAGAAAACGTGAGAAGTCTCCTTGTTTTTTAAATAGGATGGTTAGAGCCAGTGGATTCCTAGGAGTTAAAAGCCACAGGTAGGAACCAGGAAAGACTTCCTACCCTCTAGTGATTCAGAACTCATGATGGGTGAATATCACACAATGTTTAGTGAGCAGATACAAAGTGATTTTTATCAGATTTACTATATTGATAGATTGGCTTGGTCTCACAGCACAGGATATTAATGGAGCGTTTGCAACATATCAGGCTGTGAGAATTACGAATGCTAATTTATTTTTTCTCTCAAAAGTGCTTATAGTTAGGTGCCATTTTAGACCCATTGTGAAGATGAGAAAACAGAGGCACGTGGCATTCGGAGCCTTACAGGAGAGCTGGCATTTGGATACAAATCCTGAGACTTGTGCTCTTCACCACACTGTACTGTGTTTGGGTTTTTATAATGAATGCTAGATAAAACGCTGGCCCTCTAGTAGGCTTTGGGTTCTATAATATACCAAAGACCATGTAAGCACAGACAGCAAGCACTCCATTACAGAATTCCAGTTGGTTGCTACTCCTCTGATTTCCAGCCAGGTTTTATTTCTATAGTGGGAGCAACGTACTTAATGAGTTTTGATATGTTTGAATGGTTCGTACCCAGTCATACAGGATACCTAGTTATGTTACTAACAACCTTTAGTCATTCAACTAAAGCAAAGTACATATAACGTTAATATAAGTATTATATTTTTATATCGGTGTCTTAAAATGGCAGCCCCAGCAGTAAACTTGCAGCACTCTCCTTTACAGCTCTCAAAGAAACATTTGCACTGTATCGGATAATTTGCAACACTGTGGCTGTGATTTCTCGTGGCTGGTAGAAAGAGTACAGATGAAACTCAGTTGCTCTCTGATGACCTCATTCTAGTGAGCTAATCATTGAATGGCATGGCCATGATTCAACGGCAGATACACTCACAGGTTGGGAAAACAAGGGAGAGAAATAATGGAGCCTTTGATGATGCTTAAGAACCAAACTGGTACCCAAACCCGAGATGAATCTAAGCTTGCTTGTCTTACCGCATACCCCAAAACGTGCACACGCTGTTCCTCTAGCCTCTCACACGACTGCTCTGTAGTTAATTCCATCTAAAAAGAGAGAGGTTTAAAACAGAGAGCCACAGAGCAGAGTGATAACCGGCCGGAAGTCACACTGCTCTAACCCCTGCCCTTTCCAACCTGTTCTTACTGGAATCAACTGGGAAATTGTCATGGGAGACTTAGAAAGGGAACAATAGTAGCCCTCAGTAGGACCTCACTGCTTACTCCCCTCACCAGGAGGCAGCGCAGAGAGAGAGAGAAAGAGAGAGAGAAGAGGATGTGGGTGTGAGGGCATAATGAGGCCAATGCAAGATAGAGCTGGATTTGTTTTCTAAATTGTATTATAGTAAAATATATACAACTTAAACCAACCATAAGCAGCCATTTTTAAGTGCATTACTTTGTTTGCAGCGACTGCTGTTGTCCATCTCCACGCCCTTTATGTCTTACTGGAACCGAGACTCTGAATAACTAACTACACACCTTCGTAGGATCTCACCATATCTGTCTTTTGTGACCGGATGATTTCATTTAAGCCAATGTCCTTTAGGCCCATCTGAATTACAGTATTTTCATGCGGTTTGTTTCCATTTGAATGCTGGGTAGTATTCCACTGTGTGTCTATGCCATATTGCCTCTTTGAAAAAGCCAAATCAAAGCAGACCTATAAATATGATTGTTTCTGAAAAAAACAAAACAAAACTATCATGTTTTTTTATTTGAAATTCTTAAAAATCCATCCTGAGATGGTCCAGATTTCAGTAAAATATAATGACAAAAGGGAAAAGACTCGGGGATCCAGGCTCTGCTCCCATACTCTCTCACACTCTGTGGTGGCCGAACATCACTGGGCCTTTGCATATGGACAAACTATGATCACGCACACACGATTTTCCTTGTCCTATTTTAGAATTCTCTATAATCGTGTCAGCAATTCTTTGTATAGAAAACAGAGAGACTTAAGCACAACTTGAGAAAAAAAAAAAAACCCATAAAAGAGCCACAGCATCTCTGCCACGTGGAGTCGAACAGCGGTTTCTAATTTTTCCGAAGAAAGCAGTAGAACAAATTCAGGCTTTTGTTCTGCTCTTATTATTAACTGCTCTGATGATTTGGGGGAAACACACAACCTCCCTAGAACTTCTTTCATACAATAAGGGTTTGGATTAAGCTCTCCGTAAGGGTCCCTTCGTGTGTGAAGTTGGAGAATCCTGTGTTTGTGAATATCTCTTGAGGGAAGGAGGACTCTGCCTCCCACTGTCCTTACAGTCCCTCAGCACCCACCTGCGTGCGTGCATGCGTGTGTCTGAACTGAGTGCTTTTGTTATCCATGTCCTAAGACCTCGTGGGGATGCGTAGTCTGTGGTCTCTTTAAATGGCGTAATAACTATAATTATAGAGAACCTCTCTTTCTCAGGGCTCCTGGCCTTAATGCGAAGTTGTTGTCATGTGCAGCCCATCTCAGGGGTCTAGTGGGTAGGCTGTGTCTGTGTGTGTGTCCTTGGGCTCACCACGAGATTTCTTTGCTTGATAAGAAACAAAGAACCCAGAAAAATCTCACTGCTAGGGAAAGTAGTGGAAGTTGGGTTTTCGCTTTTCCTTGATGTTTAATCTAAGATGATCTCTAATCAGACACAGCAGCTGCGTTTAACTTCACTAAGGCGGAGTGTGCTTCAGTCTCCAGCTAATTCAAGTGGGTGTGGGTAGCATATTTTCTCTCTCATTACTGTGTCAAATGGCATCTTGGGAATTTGCCCAACCTAAGTGGTGAGCATTGCCCATCCCTGGTGAGTGAGGACCCTCACCCCCACCAACTGGGTAGTGTCAGCCTAAATTAAATGGTCATTTGTTCCTCTGCAATGTTTGGTCCTTTCTTACCCAACTGCTTTCTGAGTAAGAGGGTGACTGTGATGGTAAAAGAACAAAGGAAGCCCAGAGAGCAGGGAATGCACCCATCGCCTTGCCCATCCCTGTTGCACAAGTTTCTTGAAAAAGAGTGTGGCAATTGGCATAAGTCACGTTTGCTAAATCAGAATCCGCTTCTCTTCAGTGCAGGCGACTGGAGGGCTTGTTCAGAAAGAGTACTGTTTAACCAAAGTTACAGGCGAACAGGTTAGTGGCTCAAGAGATTTTAAGTGGATAATGCTTAAAACCTTACTACATAGTAAAGACAAGGGTTAACAAGTGTACCCCAGAAAGAAGCTAGGGAAAGAGAGCCATGCGTGTGAGCATAGAGAGCCATGCATGTGAGCACAGAGAGCCATGCGTGTGAGCATAGAGAGCCATGCGTGTGAGCATAGAGAGCCATGCGTGTGAGCATAGAGGGCCATTCATGTGAGCATAGAGAATCATGCATGTGAACATAGGTACGCATGTGAGCATAGAGGGCCATGCATGTGGGCATGGAGCGCCATGCATGTGAGCATGGAGCGCCATGCATGTGAGCATGGAGCGCCATGCATGTGAACACAAAGACCATGTGCCCATAGCTGCAGGTTGCTGGGCTGAGTTGCTGATTCCAAAAACGATTCAAGCAGGCCTCCAATCTGGATTCTGTGGCGGTGCTTTAAGGAAGTGGGAATTTATTTTATCATCTTTTCCACCCCCTTCCACTGTACTTTAATTCTTGAAAAGTGAGAGTCCTCATTTTTCTGGGTAACTTATTTATGGGCAGAGATAGAAGCGGATTATCATCCCAATCCCCCAAATCAACATCGGAACTCCTAGCAATGTCAACTGATGATCCAAAACAGCTGAGCTTGTGAAGAGCAAATGACAAGTGACCTTCAATAAATCTCTTCCATAAAGGGGAAGATGTGGGTGGGGCTTTAACAGAAATGTCATTACCAGGATGACGCCGATGTCTCTGTGTCTAGTTATGAGAATACAACAATACATACAAGAAGACAAAGCCAACCACGAATTACACACCAGATATTTGAACAAAATAAAGATCACATGAAAAATTACTTTACATTTCCATGGGGGCAGTTGGAACATGAGTTGGGTGTGGAGAAAGGTATCACCTGTTAGTTTGGGATAGTTTATAGAAGAATAGACAACTCAGTACGATCACAAGAGGAAAAAGCAATGGAAAGAAAATGTTGGTTAATTTATAAGATAAAATCAAAAAACATTATTACAAAGATATACAAAATATACAAGGCCCTAAATAGTTATTTTAAATGGGCCACAAATTGGACTTCAGCTTTACGTATCTAAGAAAGGTAAAAAGAAAAAAATATCATAATCGAGAGAGGGTGTCCAGGTCTGTAAGCTTCTTACGAGGCTTGATGTTTGGAAGAATTTCCTCAAAAAAAAAAAAACTCTGAGAACAATTTCCCACACCAATCTCATACGAAGCCATGATGGATGCCGTATCCGGCCACTGCTACAGTGTGGTTCCAACAGTATCATTTATTTCCATTAAATTTTTAAAAAATTTATTTATCTTATTTTTTGTGTGCAAGTGTTTTTGCCTGCGTGTTTCTTTGTGAATCACATGTGTATCTGGTGTCTATGGAGGTCAGGAGAGGGCCCTGGATCTCCTGGATCCTAGAGCTGTGGATTATCGTGAGCCACCTCTCCAGCCCCATCATTTACTTCTTATACCCGGCAAAAGAGGTCAGGCTCAGTCTTCTGACAATGTAAAACCAGCACAGAGACCATGTACAAGCCGTGCTCCCAGGTCCGCACCGTAGGGCAGGAATCCCAAAAGATGATATCCCAGCGGGAAATACTTCTGAGGTTAAGTAACTTGGGAAATGATGCATCTTCTTTCCTTTCTTGAATATTCACACGCCATGACGGCTCAGAGAAACTCTGCTGCAGGAAGCACGTAAAGTTTGTTTAAACTGCCACTCCTTGTCATGAAACCACGGTCCAAAGCCAGGCTCCTCAGGCCTCGATGGAAAGTGCTGATTGAGGAAAGTGTGTGGCCTGCGGTTTGTTCCGATAACTCTGTTTGTATTTCTGGCGTGCGTCAGGCACTGCCTAGTTAGAAGTCATATTTTTGGAGGGTGACGTTGCAAGTTTTCTGTCTTAAAAAATGGCCGATACCACGTCTTTTAAATTATTTTAATTAAAGTTTTTTCATATAGCATAATTTGATAATATTCTTTGCTTTCCCTAATCTCCTCCTAGGCCCTCTCCACCTCTCCCTAACCACCACCACCACCACCCCAACTTCATTATCTCTCTTTAAAACAAACAAAACAGGAGGAACAAAAATAAAGTCTAAACAGACAAATAGAGAAAGAAGAGAATAAAAGAAAATTGAACTGGGTAGAAGCAAGCTGATCGCTGTTTTTTCTTTTTTAATTAAAGCAATAAAATGAAGATTCTATTCTGAGAGGAAAGCCCCTGCTCATAGGTTGAACAGAAAATTGTGAATGTGTTCGAGCAGAGTTATTAGTGACTACAACAGTATAACTAGTCCCAGAGAAGTCTAAAACCTGAGTACAGATAGATGCACTGGGCCCAGGGGAAGGCTGCTTCCTGGCTCTGCGTTGATCTAACCTATGGCTAATGGAAGTCTTAGATGAGTACTGAGGTGGGTCTGGCATTTCTGAAGCTAACTAAAGACATTCCAGGGCTGTCTGGAAGTGGAGTCCTCACCCAAGGGAAGTGGATGGACTTCAGCCACATAAAACTCTCCCTGGCTCTAGGTGGTAAACTCACAGAAGCCTGGGTACTAGAGGATGACACCTGTCACCTTCATGGCCCCGAAACCTCTTTGCATTGAATGGTTGGTCAGGCCCTTCCTGATCTCAAGGAGAAGAAAGTACTCTCAGTAGAGTGGGAGAAAGGGAACTGGGCAGAATATAGGTAATTTTGGTTAGTAAAATCTGTTGAACTGAGGTTATCAGCAACTTGTAAATTCCCAGGAAGCTTCCAGATTTTTTTTTTCCCAAACAGAAATTCACAATATATCAAAACGCTATAAGGGAACACAGCAAGTAGACTCTTAGCTAGCCTTAGTCTTTTTGGTAAAGTCATACGAGACCATAGGAATCGGTGCAGAATGAAACCATCTAGGGCAGGACACATCACCATGACAATTTTATGCACCAGTGTTCAAAGAGACATAATTTCTCTGTCTCTCTGTGTGTCTCTGTCTCTCTGTCTTTCTATCTCTGTCTCTATCTTTCTCTGTTTCTCTGTCTCTGTCTCTCTCTCTCTGTGTCTGTCTCTATCACTCTGTCTTTCTGTCTGTCTCTGTCTGCCTCTGTCTCTGTCTCTCTGTCTCTGTCTCTCTCAAATTTGTATCTAAAGGAATTTTAGAAGGGACATCAAGTAAAAACCAACTTTAAAGTTACAGAATATACTACTGCTATTAAATAAAGAAAATCAATGGGAATAAATCCAAAATATCTGTCTGTACTGACAAATGATTCCTCCTAAGGTATAGGGATACAGTTTTAAAGACCCTGACCGAGGCAGAGCTGACTAAAATATAAATGATTGGCATTACTCTGCCTGTCGAACAGTCTGATGACCACTCGAGTGAATTAGTGTAGCTGGGGATGGACCAGATACCACATACCTGACTCTCCCCTTCTGGGTTGATTTTGAAAAGCCATACATATGGATGGTGAGAGCCTTGGACAACTGTTCAGTTTCTGTAAGTGAACAGTTACTCTTGAACTAAACTGATTCTGAAAATAATACACTGAGGACTTAATGCATGGCCATAAAGTCATAGTTTCTTCTTAGAGTTTTACTATCATGAAATCTCTTACAATATTTTAGGTTCTGTAAGACTCAGGGAAGACTGACTAACCTAGCACTGGTTTTCCAAATGGATCTGTCTAAGCAAAACTGGCATTCGATTCTCATTTCTTTCATGTTATGGGTATGTTGTCTGCTTTTGTGTGTTTGTACTATGTGTGTGCCATACCAGTAGAGGCCAGAAGACTGCGTTGGATCCCCTGGGACTGGACTTGCAGATGGTTGTGAGCCATGTGAGCTGGGAAGAATACACAGATCCACTATACGAGCAGCCAGTGTTCTGACCACTGAGCCATCTCTCCAGCCCCCAACCAGAGTCCTTAAAAGAGAGATATAAGGAACCCGCCCAACACTTTGAAGGATACAAAATATTTCCTATTAAATGTATTTCTCAAAATAGACAATGAAATCCCTTCCAAAGTCCTTGTCAACAGGATCTTTGTAAGCCGTGTGTTGTGATTCTCCTACTCCTGGCCGTCAAACTGCCTCCTTGTCTGCCCTTGGTGGCCTGGGTCAGAGGGCCTGTGAACCTCCTTTCCCGCAAACTCATTCACCTGCGGTGCCTCCAGGTCTGCGGTCTGTGGCAGACAAAGCTGCCTAGATGTGTTTATGGCTGGCTTCCTAGAAGAAGGCTGGGGAAACCTTGGCAGGAATGCAGGGGAGTCAGCCATACAGCATGTCCTGAAGATGCTTTCGAAGACTTTGCCCTCATAGGAGTTCCTCTGTTGCTCTCCCCTGCATTCAACGTAAACTCCCAAACTCTCAGAACCTGTGGTCCAGGAACCAGAGGCCTTTTAGGTTATGTACCTTGTGTTGAATCTTTCATCCTACACCTTCCCGGCGTGACCTTGATGAGGTTTCTGAAGGTTTCTTACGATTTCAGGTGGACAGAGTGAAGTTCCTATCTGCAGCCGAGTTGTTAAAGCGATTAAATGAAGGACTATAACTAACCACTGAGCATAGTGCCTGATGCTTACCAGATGTGTGATAGAAGAAAGTATGTATTGAGCATCCATGGACAGAACTGTCAAGTTATGGACAGACATGTCAAGTAAACATGTCAAAAAACATGACATGTTTACTGTGGCCATCATACATGTCAGATTTGTGTGTGCCCTCAAAAAGTGTCTGTTCCAAATTTTGAATTATAAAACAAGGATTTTAAAAGCTCTTTCTTCTCTCTCTCTCTCTCTCTCTCTCTCTCTCTCTCTCTCTCTCTCTCTCCCTCCCTCCCTCTTTCCCTTACTTCCTCTCTCTCCCCCTCCCTCCCTCTCCCTTTCCCTCTCTCTCTCTCCATCCCTCCCTCTCTCTCTCTCTCTTAACTACAACAAAACCTATTACTCCTCCCAACTGTAATTTTTTTTTTGGTTAGTAGTGATTCTCTCTGGTGCTCTGAACAGGCCTGAAATGATTAGTGCAAGCCACTAACAGCAAAGGCTGTGGGCCTCTTGGGTTGTAACAAAGCTATTATTTGACTCAAAGTATCCCTGACTTTTGACATCACATGCTGATAAGTCTAAGGCTGGAAGAAGACAGGAAGCCCCAGGAATGGTGCTGTGGCAGCGTGAAGGACTGAGGGGTAAGCATTGAAGGAGAGAGATCAGATCAAGGCCTTGGGGCGGGGGGGTCGATTCATCAGTAACAGTGAGATGCTGTGTGTGGGGCATCTGGGGGTAAACTGTAGCTTCTCTAATAAAGGTCCTTTAAACCATTACCCTTGATGCCCCTCCAGAGCGTAGAGTGTCTGGGGTAGGAAGCTCACTTAACCTGGACAAGGGATGGTGTAAGTCACCTGAGTCTTCTGGACCTAAATTCCCTCTTCCACAAATCAAGCTGTAAACACGCCCCTCTGTAACTGGGGTTGTAACTGCACATGGCTTAGTGCCAAGTGAGTCATGTAAACTTACAGAACACGTTGCTGCTGCCAATAGGCTGTTTTCATTTGAGGATGGGCAGGGAGGCTGCCATAACCAAGTACCACAGGCTAGGCCACTTAGACAATAGAAATCTGTTCCCTCGCCATTCTGGAGTCTAGAAATTTGTGAGCAAAGTGCTGGCAACGTTGGCACCTTCTAGGGTCTCTTAGCTTCTAGATGAACCATCTCTGACCTTGGCCTTCGTAACATCATCCCTGTGTGTATCTGTATTCCAAGCTTGTCTGATTAAGACACCAGTCAGATTGGATCAGTCTGGCCTCTGCTATCCTGTCTTATGTTTGCCATCTCTTCTGTCTCAAGTTATAGTCATACTTCAAGGCACCAGAGCTTAGGACATCAGCATACAAACATAGGAAGACACAGCAGATGAAAGCCTTGACCAGGTCTATATTGTCCAATTTCATGTTCTATTGATAAATAGAAGGTCATTTTTTTTATCATGTGTCTGGCAGTCACTGTTACTACCTGCTTCCCTTTTTTTCTCGTCACTCAAACACACACAGAGCAATCGTGAAGGTATCTCAGACACACTGGGCACCCCTGATCCAGAGGTTTGACATCTGAAATGGTCCCCAATCTGAAGCTCATTGAGCACAAGTGGAAAATTCCTCACCTGGCCTTGGGTAACAGGATGCAGTCACCGTGACCATCCACCGAAAACATTGTGTATGCTTGCCCTCCGGCAATCATAAGAGATGTAAATGAATCTGGGTGCTAAAGCCCAGGCCCACCCCCAAAGATATCTCATCGTGCATATGTCACTATTTCAAAACCTGCAAAACAAGTGGGAATCGGAGACACTTCTGGTGCCAAGTATTTTCAATAAAGACCACTTAGTCTGCACACGCCCCATACCCCCCGTTTTCAGACGAGAAACCTGGGAACAGTGACAAGTCGAAGGAAATGGATAGGAGAATGATCTTAAAAGCTTACCTGAATCCTTCAGTCCTAGTTAGCGTGATTTCCTGGACCAATAGGAACTCTCAGGTTTAATTTTGCAGAAATTTTCCAGCTCCAAATGTTCATGTAAAGAATGTAAAAATGTGCATAAGCTTTGCTTTTTAAACTCATTAGAATGGAAAGCATAGGTCTCTGTATTGGCATCGTCTGACACGGGCATCATTATGCCTTGCTCTCATCTGTCCCCACGCCCGTTGTCCTCAGCTCTGTCCCGGCCCGGTGCTTTCCTTCCTCTTCCCAGTTAGGCCCCCTTCTGCTGTCTGATCACATGCATTCCACTCCCCTCTCTGTGTCTTCCTGAAGATCTTATCCCCTCCTTCCGTGGACTACCCTGTAGTTAGTTTCATCTCACATACATGCAAGCACACATGGACACATATGTACACACAGAGACACATGCAGACATCATACCCTTACACATGTACACATGTATACACACATGCATCTGCACACACATACACACATGCATACATACATGTATTCACACATATACTCATGCACACTCAATCTCATGCATACATATATACACACACACACACACACATATAATACATATATACACATTCATACATACATACATACATACATACACTGTCTCCCCACACACACACACACATACATATGCTGTCTTAGTCAGAGTTACTATTGCTATGATGAAACGCTGTGACCAAAGCAACTTAGGGAGGAAAGGGTTTATTCAACTTACACTTTTCCATCACTTTATTCATCAAAGGAAGTCAGGACAGGAGCTCAAGCAGGACAGGAACCTGGAGGCAGGAGCTGATGCGGAGGTCACGGAGGGGTGCTGCTTACTGGCTTGTTACACATGACTTTCTCAGGCTCTTTTCTTATAGAGCCCTGGACCACTGGCCCAGAGGTGTCCCCACCCTCAATGGCTGGGCCCTCTCTCATTAATCACTAATTAAGAAAATAACTAACATGCATGCCTATAGTCCCATTCTTATGGAAGCAGGTTTTAAAAAAAAAAAAATTGAGGCTCCATCCTCTCAGATGACGTTAGCTTGTGTCAAGTCGACACAAAACTAACCAGCACACGGGCACACATGCACGCACTCAAACATACACATACTTTTAAATCCAAGTACCACGTATAAGGGAAAACATGGTGTTTTTCTGATTCTGGCTTATTTTGCTGAATTGTAGTGATTTTCAATGTCATCCATTTTTCTTGCAAATGTCACAATTTAATTTTTTTTTCTTGCGGTTGAATAAAAGTCCATTGTGTGTGTGTCTCCTGTCTTCAGTGTTCATCCGTTCACTTTTTAGTGGATAACGAGGCTAGTTTTCTTTCTTCAAGGCTGTTTTGAACAGATCGATAAACGTGGGTGTGAAGTACCTCTGCTCTGTGTTGATTTTGAGTCCTTTCTTATGGGACCCTGCAGTCATCTGGCTGTTCTAGTCATAGTTTCCAGAAGGCTCTCTGAACTGATTTACATAGTGACTTCATGGGTGGTACATTCCTGCCAGTGGTAAGTAAGCGCCTGCCTTTTCCCATGTGGCCAGAAGCATTTGCTGCCACTTGTTTTATTGGTGACAGCCATTCCTTCTCGCTGGACTTAGACGGAGTCTCAGAGCAGTTGTGGTTTGTGTGTCTCTGGTAGTTGAGGGTATTGAATATTTCTCAGGTACTTATTGGCCATTCATTTCTCTTTCTTAAGAACTGTTACTCAGTTCATCAGTTCACCTATTGATTGGTGAATGGTTTATGGCTTTTTCCTGTTTAGTTTTTACAGTTCTTTCCAAACCCTCAATATTGATCCCCTGTTTAATGTGTAGCCAGAAGAGACGTATGCCCGGTTGACAAATTAAAAACTAAGCTCTCTGTTTTCCAGGTTAACTCTAATAAGTTTTTTTAAAAAAAAAAAAAAAGATTTTAATACTTAAGAGCATCATCCCTATTAATTGAAGATCTTTTTTTTGTTTTTTGAAATACTTTTTATATTTATTGAATCCTTCAGCTAAGAAAGATGAAACAGGAATATGATATTTGTTGAGATTTATTCTTAGAAGTAAATTTATTGACATTTGGACAGATACACCTTATGAAAGCTTCTGCTTCATTGATTTTTTTTTTATAGAAAGCATATCTTTTTAATCCCCTCGAGATAGATATTCCTAACGACAGAAAACCGGTACGTACAGCCTTCTGCATTCATTATGACATAATGTTAATTTTGAGCCTTAGAAAACCCTTGTTTTATAGGATGCAATAGTTGGCGTCTACGGATGGCATACAATGAGCCCTGGGGGGCTATACAGCGTCCTCTTAGTGGCTTGACAGTTGGGGGAACAATTCTAAGCTCATTGTCTCGTTGAATACATACCTACGTGAATCCATCCAGGTGTGCATTGGTTTCACTGTCACTGATTAGGAAGCCTTGCTCCCTACAATCTGTTTTTGTGGCACATGAAAAACCATGAATAAGTCTTCTTAGTTTTTAAATGTTTCTGAAAGCTGGGGAGTCAGGTGGAGCTTCCAGGTCAGCACCAGCTTGTTTCGTCCCTGTCTAAAACTTGAGTGTGTGGTGTCTTCAGCAACAGGATCATGTCACTGAGTTCTTGAGAATAACCAGTAGCCTTGGTGATAACCTGTAATGTTTGGGGGCCAGAGGGACATCACTGACCAATAATCCTCAAAGAAGTAACTTGTTCCTGGCACTGATCTTTTTTTACTTGTCAGCCTGTGGTGTGTAAGAGGGACACTGTTGCTCTGTTACGTTTACGTTTAAATGCACCTAATCTCATTTTCCCCAAATCATTGCTTTGCAAATGAATCCTGCGGAACAGAAAAGCACACACTTCTGTGACTGGTTCTAGTGGCGCTCTAATATAAACTCACCCGATAGCGTAAGGACAACTGGCAGCAGGCAGCCGCAGTGGTCAAACATTAACTAAGACAAGCAATTGTTTCAGAGTCCACATTTTCGTCCTCCCCCCACCTCCAGGTTCCCAGCTGCGTTTTGCCCGAGGCTGTTCTGTTTCCGTTTCCTTCATATAAGCCCTTTTCCTGTCACTCTGGTCCTCGTGTTGTTGCTTACCTTCTCAGAGCCTGCTCTGGACACTGAAGGTCATTAAGGCCAAGAATGACATAGGGTGCTGACTAGGTCTTTTCAGCTCACTGACAGTCACTCTTCCTCATTCTGCTTGAGGACTTTGCAGGTGGACCCATGCATAGCCTTGGGGTGAGCCCTGCTTCACGTTCCCATGATGTCATAGCAGTAGAAAAAAATGTTCAGGGTCCCACATGGAGAGGCAAGTGGTCTGCAAAGTGTGCTAACATCTATACGCACGAAGATGAAACGTTCAGGCCTGAGTCAGCCCTCTAGTCTTTATATTTCACATCATACATCTTAAGCTTTGGAGTATTTGTCATTTCTAAGCTTAGCAACAGTAGTCTTTTTTTTTTTTTTTTTGGTTTTTCGAGACAGGGTTTCTCTGTGTAGCCCTGGCTGTCCTGGAACTCACTCTGTAGACCAGGCTGGCCTCGAACTCAGAAATCCACCTGCCTCTGCCTCCCAAGTGCTGGGATTAAAGGCGTGCGCCACCACTGCCCGGCTAGCAACAGTAGTCTTAAAGCTACTCTTCTAGAGCCTTCCCCGGGATAATCTACCAACTGTTTTCAAGGAGTTTAGCATGGTTGGATATGGTCCTCCTATTGTGTTTTCATTAACACCTGAGCTTACCCATGGGGGGGGGGGGGGAAATAAACAAGATCGAGCCTCGCCCCTCGCACTCGCCCCTCCCCTTCCTTAGGTGAGCAAAGTGCTCCAGAGTGTTAAATGCCCCACAGCCAGTGAATGCTGGAGCTATACTCTGAACTCAAGTCTGGATGAGCTATGAGCCCGTGTTGCTTACCACTGCCAATCCGCATCTTTCTTCTAATTATAGGTAGACATTGTTTACTTGGACCCAAGATGACTTGAGTGCTTATTCTTCATCATTACCAACACAGTTGGCCCCTCCCCGTGCCCTCACCCCCACTGCTGGAGAACATCATTCAGCTACAGCCAGCTTGTGACCACCCTACAGCCTCTTTCTGCCCTCCCCACCGCCTTCCCAGAGCTGACTGCTCTTTATCAAGGACTCTGCGTCCAAAGTAAATGTCAGCGCAGCAGGATTTCTTGCCAGAGGCTGGATAGCATGGTTAGGAAGGCCCTGGCCCAAAAAGAGGGAAAAGAAAAATTTCCTCTACCTTAGCCTAACCTCTCCAGTTTCCACCCTTCAGAATGCTGCCTTTCTCCCTAGAAAATGCCTGGTGGGGCACCCAGCCACCCCCCACTTCCCCAGGGGCTCCCAGACTGAGACTTATGTGCCCGCACAGTGGGTCGTTTTAGACAGGAGCTGATCACATGGGATTTCAATCGAGGCTGTGTTGGTCTGGGGACAGCAGGTCTCAAAATCCTCAGCTCTATAATGCTGAGAAAAAATGAGATAAAAGAGGGTCCTGATTTACAGAAGGAAATCTTGTGTGGAGGGTTGTTTTCCCTCTGCCCGTTGGACAACTTCGACCTTAGGCCAGAATAGTCCCAGTTGTAGCTGCCGAACAGTAGCTCGTCAGAAGAAACGATCCGTGCTCTGCCAACTTTGGCAGTTTGAGAAATTTTGCCAGAAGCAAAACAGGATCAAAAATAATAAACAGACCTCCTCTCTTGCAGCACCACTGCTGTTTATATGAGGAGACTGGTAAGCTGGCTGTGCCACAGAGCACTCAGGGGAGGGGATTTTTTTTTTTTTAAGCAGAAAAGGTTAACTTGAGGAGTGCTCACTTGTAGTCAGTTTGAGATTGTTCCAGAGTAGCCAAGTTTCCAAAAAGACAGTACTAAGGAATGTCTGTCTTCAAACACAAGTTACCTGTAGTCATGAAGCATCCGCAGGGTAGAGAACCCAGGAGTGGACTGAGTCTCAAGGATGCCTGTGTTTTAGCAGTAAAGACCCCACCTTGAGCCAAGCTCAAGGAGGCAGGAGGCTTGGCATCCTGGATACCTCTGTCCTGGGGAGGAGTCCCAAATGCTTTCACTTAGCACCCGCCCGGTGTGCTGGGGGGGGGGGGAGCCTTGTTAATCAGATGGGCAGATCAGCTCCTGCCCATTAGCAGTATTCCTGAGGGGGAAAATGAATGAAAAGTGAATGTGTGCTATCTAGCTCCTGATTGGTTCTCGGGTAGGGTCTCTGCTTATAGGGATGACTGATGTACCCAAACATGGGAGCCCTGGAGAGCATGGCTCCTTTCTTTGCTGTCCTGGCTTAAGCACAAAGCTTGCTTCTCTTCCAAAAACAATGATTCACAGCACTCCCCAAGGACCTGGGAAGAATGTGCCACTCCAGCACTGGTTTGTTTTAAATTGGTTCCCGAGTCATTCTCCTAATTCTCAGCTTCCTTTAAAATTGTTTTATAGGCTTGAGGTACGATGAGTAACTGTCTCACTCATTGAGGTCATTGCGCATTCTAATTTTCCCCTCTCATTTCTCATGAGCTCCGAAGGGTCATGAACACCATTTTTTTGTACTTTGACTTGACTAAGCATTGTTTCATCCTTCGTGAATAATTTCCTGTAACTATTAGCAAAGCGACACCTTTTAAAGTGGAAGATATTGTGTCACAGTGTGAGGGACTGTGACAGGACAAGGTAAACAGTAGGCTTTTGGGTTTATGGAAGGCCAGCTTACTGCCCACAGTGAAGATTTTGTGAGGAGTGATAGCAGCCATGACTGTTTAAGCTGGGAGGTCTTCAGGCATACTCTCAGATCATAGCTGCTTGTAGGACTTTGAGGGGACAAAAGGGAGCCGGGTCACACTGCCCTGATGGTTTGATGCTTCAGACTCTCCTCCCAGCTCATGTCTTATGAGAGAAGAGTGGAAGACAGCAAACACGCAGTGTGTAGACACATCTCATTATATACTCTGTTTCAATGTCCATTTCAGTTTGTTTGTTTTAACCATTTGTGTGCCTATCCTGGCTGGATCTCAGGAGACAGCCACTACTTAGCAAGACTCAAATGCAGTCTTTGGAAAGTGCTCCGTGCATCTGGTTGTGGTTTGGAAAGGCTATGTAGCCAGAATCAAGTAGATGGAACTGGATAGAGAGCATGAATAAAGACCAAAGGGGGTTGCTTGGTGGGGGAATACCTAAACCATGGCTCGCCAAAACCATTCCCTTCACCCGAATCCTGGGACTTCACTGATTTCATCCTTGCTCTCGAGCAGGAGGACACCATCTATGCATGCCCACATCCACATAAATACAAGATGCCTGGTGCATAGCCATTTAAATAAATTAGCGAGTTTGTGATTTTTGTTAGTAATTTGACTTGCGTGCTACGAAGACTGCATCACCTTGATTTAACACGCAGCACCGAGAGGCTGAATCTTTTCGAAAATTTTAGTTTGTAGGTAATATTCGTTAGTTAAGGCCACCAGCCTTGTTATTTTCCAGATGGGGTTCAAGTCCAAGTCTTAGTGCTTCCTAAAGTGATCTTGAGTACTTCCCATGATCCCTGCAAACTTGTTTCCTAAACTGTACAGAATATTAACAATGGCCACTCCATGCAATCATAAGATTGAAAATGTTCCCATACAGATGAACAACTTAGAAATTACCCTTTTAAGCAAGGAGTTTCCTAGTAAAATGGATTCAATTTCTGAAAGTATATAGCTGTCAAACTATGGTTAAAATAGGCAATATTTTTGTACTTTAACAAGGCTAAACCACACAAGTACAGAGCTGAACTTCAACTCTGGCATGAATACAACAGAGGAATACTTTAACATTAGATAATGGTTCATAGAACCAACCTCGCTTGCCCCAATAAAGCCCTGGCCCCTTAAAATACTTATCTGATGGGTTTAGAACTCTAGTTCCACTTGGTAGGATCAGCCCACCTACTTTCAAGTTTGCAGCTAAAAGACAAGAGAATGCCTGGCTAGCATTGACAACATATCTTCAAAGCCTAGAATCCCCCTTGGCTTCTTTTCAAAGGCAGCCTTTTAAGCCTTGTGTATTTACCAAGCTCTGCTAAACTCAAAACATTGAGTATCTATGTTGTAACCTACTCTACTGGCTTCCCAAGAAATGAAGTGTGTTTATTGTCTTTTCATTTATGTATTGGGTACACAGTCAGTCACTCACTCAAAAAGGTTTATAAACTGCCTACTTGGAGCCAAGTGCCTTGGTATGTAACAACACGTCATCCACACCACAGTTTAGTAGATGAACCTGGAATAGGTTTCATGCCATGTTTCCGGTATTGGAGATGGAGAGAGCACTCCAAGTTCTGCTTTCAATGGCTCATTTGTTGCTCTTGTTGCTGTGTGTTTTGTTGTTGTTTGACTTCACCTTCCAGCCATTTTGCAGAAAGTGTCCATGCTGGCATTACTGGAGGACATGGAAAGATTGATGCTTTTCCAGCTGTCGAGAAAGCCCTCAGGTTACAGCTTGAGAAGATTGTGCCCCATCCACTGGCCATCTGTCTTTCTTAGAATCTGGGTAACAGGGCTTCAATCCAGAAAGGTGGACTGCCCCCACTTCTTTGAGCAGCACAGTGTCCTTGAAGACTCCCAGAACCCCCTCTCTGGAGAGCTCACCTCTATGCAGACACCATTGCACTAGCTTCTGTATCCCGCCTGGAAGGGTTAGGACAGAACAGTGGCAAACTTCTCATGAGATCCATTTTAGTCATTTCAGTGGTGAGCACAAACATCCAAAGAGACACCACCTCTTAGCACTAAACATAATAGTTTTCTATATCTTGTGTACTGTTGGAGTGTGTGTTAATCATCATCACCGCAGCCAAATAACCAACAGAAACAACTTAATGGAAGAACAGTTGACGTGGGCTCCATGTTTGGGGGCTTGTTGTAAGGGAGAATGTCTGTTGGAAAAATGATTCATCTCAATCCAGGGCTTCTACCTCGCCTTTGACTATTCAGTTCCCAGATGAAAGACACACACAACCTTTATGTTTACAATAAGCCTTAAGCAACACAAGAGCTGGGCAGATATATACCCTCTATGCTATTAAAATCTATTTCCTATCTGTAACTCCAAGTTATTACTTACTATGTTTCATCTGGGCTGCTCTTAACTCCAATTGGCCAGCCCTCAGGGCCATGTTTTCAGGACTCACCTAACCCATGATGGCTTCTCCTTCATCTTCACCTTCTTCTCTCCTCTCCTGGTTCTCCTCCCAGCCCCCAAGCCCAGGAACTGGAAAACCTGCCTGTGTCTCTCCTGTCAAGCTATTGGCTGTCAGCATCTTTATTCACCAATCAGAAATAACTTTGGGGCAAGGTCATGTAACTCACTTGGGTCTATGTAGACTTTCTCATCTCTGGGGTGGCCAGGGGCTTGGGGGTCACACTTAGCATTATAATACACAGCAAAAGACCAAACCTCAACAAAAGTCATGGTGTCTGGAGCTTGTGGCCAAGGAAAATTGTTCAGCTCATAACAGACAGGAAGCAGGGAAGGACAAGAATGGTCCAGAGATAACATACCCCTGGGACCTTCACTCAGTGACCTATTTCCTCCAGCTAGGCTCTACCTTTTATGTTCCTAGAACATCTCAAAATAGCCTCGCCACCTGAGAACAAGCATTTCACACTTAGGCCTGTGAAGCCTATTTCATATTTAACACTAAGTATCTTGGAAAACATTTGACCAGAGTTAACTGTGTACAAGATGTTGACTGGTACCGTGTGTGATGCAATAGTCGTATAAACAGGATTACCGCTCTCAAGGAGATTGTCCCCAAGTGAGATAAGACATGTAAGCTGTCCCGAGTATAGACGATTCATGGGAGGGTATGGTTCGTGGTGACTAATGGGCTAACACGACAGGCATTGTTGAGATAGAAATGTCCACAGTCACCAGGGTGGAGAGGTAAAGAGGAAAGGTCACTGGGCTGAGCTACAGGAAATAGCTGTGCTGCCACTGGTCAAAGATCACTGGGAGTACCCAAAGTGGGACAGCAGAATGATCCAGAATGGTTTGAGTAGAATTTGGACTGTGGGCTAAATTCAGTGCAATATACATAATGAGGCTGGGCAGACTACCATGAGTCCATAGGTGGAGCAGCTAAAAATGTTTGAATACACAAGAAGGAAGATTTTGATTTAGAAAGGTGGATTCAAGGACACAGAAATGACATGGCCAAGTTAATTAAGTGGGCATGTATTTGATAAGGTCCTGTCTAAGTATGGCATCTTAGTTAGGGTTTCCATTGCTGTGAAGAGACACCATGTCCAAAGCAACTCTTATAAGGGACAGCATTTAATTAGGGCTGGCTTACAGTTTCAGAGGTCCAGTCCATTATCATCATGGCAGGAAGCATGGCCATTGTCCAGGCAGATATGGTGCTGGAGAAGGAACTGAGAGTTCCACATCTTAATCTGAAGGCAGCCAGAAAGAGACTATCTCTTCCGTACTGGGCAAAGCTTGAGCTCTAGGTGCCTACCTGCAAAGCCCGCCTACACAGTGATGCACTTCCTCTAACAAGGCCACACCTCCTAAGAGTATCCCATGGGCTAAGCATAGTCAAACCACCACACATGGTAAATAAGTATCTCAATTAATCCTCCTCATACTATGTATTGTGGATGGTCTCATTGGAAATTAAGAAACTGAGGTCCTAGAGAGGAGGGTCAAGTAATGTGTCACATTAAGCTCAAACAACTAGCCAAGCCAAGAGTTGACCTGGTTCTCCTGACCAAAGCCTGTGTTCCTCCATTATGTATGGCCACTGTCATCATTGCTCATGTTGATCTGCTACTCCTCCCCCGAATATCATAAGAAACATGAATCTTAATTGTGGCCATAAAGGCAATAAATAGGGGCTGGAGAGGTGACTCCAGCAGTTAAGAACAGTTGCTCTTCCAGAGGGTTCAATTCCCAGCATCCACATGATGGCTTACAACTGCAGCTCCAGGAGATCTGATGTCCTCCTTGGGCCCTGCACGCGCACGGGATACACACATACGTACAGGCAAACAACTCCTGTGCAAGAACTAACGTTAAATCAATCTAAGAGTGTGTATGTGACCCAACTAAAACACCAGTTAAATTGGGCCAACTTATTCGAATTACCTGGGAACTCCATGATCAATTTGTAAATACATCAGTGAGCAAATGTCCCTATAGGAACCTACTCTCATTTACTGATTTGCCAAGAGTTAGTCAGCATTTTGTGAAGAAAGAATTTCAAATGCGAACTCTTTCAGGAGTCATTTCAAGATGTTTAAATATTTTATGAAGTATGAAATTACACATATTAGCCTCCAGCAAGCTGCCCTGCTGATACAGAATAAAAAAAAAAAAAAAAAACTCAGGATTTTTATAAGAGCTGTTAATAGGAGGTTTTACTGCTCTTACTGAATTTTAATCTGTATTTTGAATCTAGTTGCAGGTTAAATCCAAATTAAATGAGGTGGGTGAAGAGCCTGGGGGGTGGGCAGAGTTTGTGTGCTTCAGGGGAGAGGAAGGCACATTAGAGAGTGTGGAAGGCTCAGTTAACACACGGAAAATGTTGAATTACCCATGATGCACCTCACCTCTCCAACGCACACCTTGCCATTTTCTCAACGCGCTCCAGATTCTTTTTACTCTTGTTTTAAAAGCAGTTTGTCACCACTTCTCTCAAGCACAGGCTGTCTTTAATCTTTCTTTAAGACAGGTCTGTCTTCAGTGTAGCAGGAGCTGGGGAAGGGCAGGGGGCTCTGTTGAATCAGACAATGACTCCCTCCTTAGGCAGGTCACAGTCACACTCATTTTCTCAGGAAGAGTTACAGGCCATTGTGGGTTTTTCTATCAAGGCTCACACTTAGCATTCTTCTCTGTGCTCAAAGGCAAATGAAATTCACTCTTTCCTGCTGTCAAATTGCTTAGTGCTTGAGAAACACCAAAGAAACCACACCCTCTGCACCTCCTGTGTATGAAGAAAGACCTCTAGATACCCCAGAGTGGACTGTATGAGCAGATGCAGTAGTGAGCTGATTCCAGATCAGGCAGGTTTCATGGGAACATATTTCAGAAACAACCATCGGATGTCCAGCTATGCAAGAAGCTACTCTGAACTTAATAGTATCAAACAACCAAGTTATTAAGCTCACGGATTCAGTGACTCAGAATTGGAAGGGATGCCACATGGCTGGTCTCTCCTCCATAAGGTCTGTTTCCTGACAGTGGAGCTGAAGAGAAGGCCCTGGGATCTTCCGAAGCCTCCCTCCCTCCCAACACAGGCAATGAAAGCACCTGTCAGTCAACACTGCAGTAGAACCTGTTGCCTGGCTGATTACATGTGCCCTGACTGCTTCATCTTCTCTCCTCCCTGCTGGGAGTTCCTTTCAGGAGTGAACCACTGAAAAATATATGATCTGACCCTGGAAGTTCCATAGTCATTTTTATTGTATCCTACTTGTCAACATGAGTGTAAACGACATTTAGCCCTAGTAAAGGAAGATGACATCTGGATCTAACACACACATACACACACACACACACACACACACACACACACACTCCATGCTGTAAGGCTCAGAAAAATCTGTAGGCGGATGGTAGACCCTCCTTGTTAGTAGCTCTACGTTTGCGATTTCAGCTGTTCCCAGTCAACTGTGATCCAAAAGCATTAAACAGAAAGTTGCAGAAACTAATGGTTCAAACATTTCACATAGAGATGCATGCTAAAACCCTGTGCTGCTCATGTATATAACAGTTGTACATCTCTGTCTTCCTGTGGGGCTCCTAACAACAGCGATGTCTCTGACTCTGTCGCCTGTCCTTGGATCCCTTTCTCTTCACTGCTCAGCCTTGTCTCACCACTATAGGAGAAGATGGCGCCGAGTCCTACTGCATCTTGATATGCCGAGGCGGGTTGGTATCCATGGTGGGGGCTCCCCTTTTCTGAGAGGAAAGGAAGGACTGGGGAATGAGCAAGGGAAGGTGAGGAGAGCCTGGGAGGAGAGGAGGGGAGGGGAAGATGCGATTGGGGTGTAAGGTAAGTTAGTTAATTAATTAGAAATCCTGTGCTGTCCTGCTCTGTCCTCGTTAGGACTTGGTACAGTGTCTCCATGGCCCCACCTGTTAAGTCACTGAGTGGGTGTCTCAGTTGTCTCTCTGTTCTCAGTGAGCATTTTCTCTTCTTTTAAAAAGAAATATATTTTTATTTTATCTTTTAAAAATATTTAATTCTATTTAAAAAAAAAAAAAAACATATATTTTATTTTACGTTCGACTATTTGCCTGTGCACCATGTGTGTGCAGTGCCCTTGGAAGGCAGGAGAGGGCATCAGATCCTCTGGAACTGGAGTTGCCCTGTGGATGCTGGGAACTAAACCTAGGTCCTCTGCAAGAGCAGCCAGTGCTCTTACAATGCTGATTGGTCCCTCCTGCCCATAGCCTGGTAATACAAGAAAAGTGAGACTAAAAGCTGTGCCAAATTTGAATGTGCCAAAACTCCATAAAGTGCTTACATTAAGGTAAAATACTCAATGGAATATTTTGAGAGGTACACATTGAGAAAAACTATATTCACACAAGTTTTATAATTGTGTATGATTGTACAATGACTCCAGTTTTACTGTTATCTGTTATCTGTTCGTGTACCTAATTTATTTTAAAGGCAAACACAGTGATGTTTAGAGTTCTGTACTGTCCATGGTCTCGGGCATCCACTGGCAGTCTTGAAATTCCCCTAAAGCCAGAACAAGTCCAGCACCATAATTCCTAACAGCTACGAGATATGTTTGACACATTCCATCGCTCTGGATCCTGTCATTCTTGCTGGCATGCGGCTGGTGCCTGACTAATTCATCTGACTGAGTGCTAGTCACACAATGTGACTTTGGCCCCAGATGTGAAGAAACTGCCTGGGCAGCATTCCGTGTTCCCTGGCTATCTGGCACTAATTCCTTGTGGTTCTGTGAGCGCTTGTAGATGGCCTTCAGTGCACTGTTAGACACTTTCTCATTACGCACTCACAAGCCATGATGCAGAATAGGAGAAGGAGAGTGAGCCCCAGACCCTGCCTCCGACCAGAATCCAAAGCCTCTCCAATGGAGGACCTAGTAGCTCATATTTTTGGCCCAATTCCTATTAATTACCCACAGTTCAATTCTCATTTCACCCACAGCTATTGACTTTGCTGTTCCCTGAGTGTTTCCAAGGAAAGTTGGGCAATGTTTTGTTAAAGCTTTAAAGAATACAGGGTTCAGCCGGGCAGTGGTGGCGCACGCCTTTAATCCCAGCACTTGGGAGGCAGAGGCAGGTGGATTTCTGAGTTCGAGGCCAGCCTGGTCTACAGAGTGAGTTCCAGGACAACCAGGGCTACACAGAGAAACCCTGTCTCGAAAAACCAAAAAAAAAAAAAAAAGAATACAGGGTTCTTTTGTATTCTCAAACAGGGATAATTTCCCATTTAAGGACATAAGTGGCAGTATTTACGGGTATTTTTAAATATTGAAACTGTGAGGGAATGGATGCTGCTGGGCACCCAGTGGGCAGAGGACTATCGTGTGCCAGATTGTATTCCCCCCGACCCCGCCCCACAGGAAAAATAAGCTGAACCAGTGCCACTGTGGAGAAACTCTGCTTTCCAGGAATATTATAATCCTGATAAAACCTGGGCATCCGGGCTGCAGGAGGCTGAGTGACTTCCTCAGGATTTCACTGGCAAACAGTGGAACCAGATTTTAGACACCTCCCATTTGGAAGACCTCGGTCACGTGACTTGATTTCCTTATGGAACTTTCCTTAGCTGTGCCGTCTGCCCCTAGAGTGAGGATTTGGAGAGGAAAATGGCCTTCCTCACTTGAACCTGGGTAGTGTGCTGTTGTCACACAATGACCTTGGCCCCTGGGATGTGCACCTGCCTGCGGTTTCCTTTGCTCTTTAGGAGACAGGTGCAACACTCATGTGATGTAGTAAAGACTGCCGAAGCCTGGGTAGGAACTGGACACTGACCTTTCAGATGGAATTTATAAATTACACCCGGAAGAGCAGAGGGGAGAGCAGAGGGGAGAGCAGAGGGGAGAGCAGAGGGGAGAGCAGAGGGGAGAGCAGAGGGGAGAGCAGAGGGGAGAGCGAGAGCGAGAGCGAGAACGCGCACTCAGGGTCTCGTATGCCAGTGCAGTAATATCTTATAGAGACAAGCAAACAGGTAATTACTTGTTAATTTTGGAGGTAATTGTTTTCTCATCTAGAAAGTTCAGGTCATTTTGCAGATTGTCAAGAAAGATATGCCCATTGTCCCCTGAGTACCCTGGTTGGTCAGGTCAAATAGATAGGTAGAAGACCCTAGTCTGCAGCGCAGCTCAGTGTGAGGCCCCTGTACATACCAGAAACCAGAGAGACAGTGACACAGGACAGCTGACAAGGCAGGCCTGAAGCAGACACTCCCACTCCATCCACCTCGATTCATGCCACCTGGCAGAGAAGACTCTGTGAGTCACCCCCTGTCCGCCATTCTGCATTCCCTGTCATTGCAAGGGCTGGCTCTGCTGAGCCTTGGACAAATGAGCTTTCAAGTCGTGGATGACACTAAAACGTTAGGCAGATGTTCTCACCAGAGTCAGTCACTCCTCAGCCTTTGTGTCACAGTCTCGGGGGGTGGGGGTCCTCTCTTCTGTTCCAAAAGGAAGGATGTACTGGGTGCAGATTCATCATGTCAATGAAATTCCTTGCCTCCCGTCTTCTCAACACCCGTGGGCACAAGTGCACCAGGGAAAGCCTTCTAGGGTTGAGCAATAGAACAAAAGAGAAGCCTGCCCTGCCTTGTGAACCCGAGCAGCCTGCACATAGTGTTTTAACTGTTCTGGAAAGAATGAAGTATTCATAAGGCATTCCATTTTCAAGGAGAAAAAAAAAAATCCTGTGACATTTTAATCCCCTTTTGTGCCGGAGCATATTTAGAGTTTTTGCCTGCCAGTCATCTCAAATGTTTTGTGTCTTTCCCTTCTAGCTGAATTGAATATTATGAGCTGTGATTCACAATAAAACATAACGCCACTGTTCCTGCTGAAAGTCTTCTTCTTTGGGTTATTCTGGGCTAAGGGTCAGCCTAAAAATGGTGACCTCAGAAAAAGTCCAAAGATGTTATCCAGTTGAGGCCGAGAGAACAAAAACGAGCTATGAGATGATCATGACCACCTGGAATCTCCAATCTGAACTAAAAACAAGTTTCTTTTTTCTTTTTTAACCTCTTATTTTATTTTATTTTATATACATTGGTGTGAGGGTATCAGATCCCCTGGAACTGGAGTTGACAGAGAATTATGAGCTGTTGTGTGGGTGCTGGGAATCAAACCCCAGTCCTCTGGAAGAGCAGCTAGTGCTCTTAACCACTGAGCCACCTCCCTAGCTCCAACAACAATTTCTTTAATAGACATCAGCAAGTGCCACAACATTTGCCTGCTATGAGAGCCGGCTCATCTCTGCCATTTCTTGTGTGCGTTGGGCATCTTTGCATCCAGACGAGTTTCCTTCCCTTGTCACTGTTGACATTTTGTGTTAAGGGACTTTCTTTGTGCGGGGGTGCCCTGTGCATTGTGAAGTGGATTTGTGGTTTCTGCAATGCAAGCTACCAGAAGTGTCCAACCACCCAAGCTGCTAAACCAAAGCTCCTGACTCTGCCGCAGTCTCCCCAGAGAGCAGGCTCCTAACCCCTACCTGGTATAGGCCTGCCTGTTTGAAAGACCCATTCAAGGGAATTCACTCCTTTGTTCTTCTCTTGAACAAATAGCTCCTATTGATTGCCCCGCTGCGGCGTGTAGGCACAGCAGATAGTCATCAGCATTAATTACTTCAGAGCAAATCCTCTGATGAAGTCAGTGAGGACTTCACTTGCAAGTCCGAGAGAAGGCGGCTTAGCTCTGCTTCAATGTTATGAAAGTTGCTCATAGTCTATCTTGCCACAACACATGTGTGCAGGTTAGGGAACCTTGAGGTTGTTGGTTCTCTCCTTCCATTATATGGGTTCAGGGGATGGAACTCAGTTTGTCAGGTTTTGCAACAAGTGCCATTATCCAGTGTACCCAGCAAGCCATCTCTCTGGCCCAAATACGTGGTTGGTTGGTTGGTTGTTAAATGCCCCAGCTCACACATGAATTGTTGTACAAACTGTGCCCATGGAAGAGTCTGATTAAATCGACTGAGCATTGCCGATTCGCAGGACTTTGCAAATGCTGAACTTTGGACGGTGTCCAGGCTGGGACTCGGGCAGGTGTCTGCTTTGCATGGAAGTCACAGCTCAACCTTTGTTCACATTAACCAATGAAAATAGAGGTTTGCATTCCTCAGGCCCTCACACTGGACAGTGCCCTCAAAAAAATATGGAAGACAGTCAAGTACAACTCCAGAGGAGTTCCTGTAACTGTTCAAGTGGCACTGGGGATGGTCGCAGGCTGCAGACTGCAGCAAGCCCACGAGGTGGGCCCTGGGGATGGTCCCGCACTGCAGGCTGCAGCAAGCCAACGAGGTGGGCACTGCAGATGGTCACATGCTGCAGGCTGTAGCAAGCCCATGAGGTGGGCACTGGGGATGGTCGCAGGCTGCAGGCTGCAGCAAGCCAACGAGGTGGGCACTGCGGATGGTCACATGCTGCAGGCTGTAGCAAGCCCATGAGGTGGGCACTGGGAATGGTTGCAGGC
>CM052721.1:5515438-5583251 GCA_028551405.1 Uromys caudimaculatus | reverse complement strand
TCTTCCTCCTCCTCCCTGTCTCCTCTTCCTCCTCTTCCTTCTCTTCCTGCTCCTTTTCCTCCCTCTTCTTTCATCACAGTGTCAGCCATGGTTGTGGAGTGAGATGGACCCCTAGGCAAACTGTCAACCAGCCGTCCTCCCTTCTAATAAGACAGAGAAAATTCTTGTCCTCATGTATCTTATTAACTAGCCCCCAGGCATAGAAGTGTTTTTAAACAGAACGAAGGGGCTTGAGGGAAGGAGCCACACAGGAAGGGACTGTCGATTTCCCGGAAGGGGAATTAACATATTGACTGCGCCATAGGAAACTGAAAAGATCTTAACAAGATGGGACAATGGTCTAAGACCATGGCCTGGAAATTAGGCAGAAATAGTCTTAAAGCTTTTTACTGATGTTTATAAGTATATCGTTAGAACACTGGCCTGCACCTTTAAGCCTGACATTGTAGCCTGAATCAGGTCACACTTCCCTGCCGGTCTTTCTGGGACAGAGTTAAGATGCAGTCTCTGCTCTGAAGAAAACCTCTCAGTTTATGGTATCTGGCTCCTCCAGGTTGCCTGTCGTGTCACACGTGTAAGAGTGAACTGAATCGAGGTATGTGAGAATTTCTGCAACCCTTTTACAAAGTCAGAACTTTCCTTTGCTTGAGGTGTTGGTCCAAGACACTCCACCCATTCCATGTCTCACTTGCTTTCCCACCCCGCCCCCTCTATGTTCTCACTCCTAATGAAGCTTCTCTCCAGGCATTAGCAGGAAGCCTGTTCTCTCCTCTAAGGCCCCGTCATGTTTAGATCTCCATGTATTATATTGTTTCTGTCTAATGCTTTCCCTCCCACCTCAAGGCCCCGTGATGGACTGGAGGCTCTCTCATTCAATAATCCTCATTGAAAGGAATTGTGTGCCAGCTTCTTCTGTGGACTGAGCACTGCTATCATCATATATATATATATATATACACACACACACACACACACACACACATACACATACATACATATATATGTGTGTGTGTATACAGAATACGTACAACTCGGCTTTATAATACATCAGGGAAGCCCTAAGAGACTGAGGTATACTTTTTAAGGAGACTGTCCCAGCCTTTATCTGTTCCAGCAGAGATTCCAAAAGAAAGGTCTGGCAATCCATTTTACTTTGCATCCTGAACTCCTCCCAGGGCGTTCCATGTTTTTTTGTTCATTCGTTCGTTCGTTCGTTCGTTCGTTTGTTTGTTTGTTTGTTTGTTTGTTTTAAGGGAATCACTGTTTATAAGAGAGTGTTTCTGACACAATTTGAAAAGTCTCTAGAATCTTAATTCTTGTGGTAGAAGGTAAGAGATGCAGGCTAATTTCACAGCCATTCTTCTGTCCTGGTGAGCTTCCCTGTGGGGCACTTTAGGCTTTGCAGCCATGAACCTGAAAGACAACAACATCACCCCGAGCTTGCCTTCCTTGGCAATGCTTAGGAATGACCACTGCTTGCTTACAGCACATTTCCCAGATCTGTTTTTGTGTTGTGTTTTGTGTTCTGATTTCACTATTGCCATGGTCTGAGTGAGAAATGTCCCCCATAGGCTCAGGTTTTGAGCACTTGTTCCCCAGTAAGTGGCGCTGTTTTGGGAGGTTATGTAACCTTTAGGAGGGAGAGCCTTGCCAGAGGAGGTATGTCACTGTGGGTGGGCTTTGAGGGTTTATAGCCTTGTTCCATTTCCAAGTCAATCTTTGCTTTCTGAAAGCCAACTATGTGGTGGCTTGTTTTCTCTCTCTCTCTCTCTCTCTCTCTCTCTCTCTCTCTCTCTCTCTCTCTCCCTCCCTCTCCCTCTCCCTCTCTCTCCCTCCTCCTTCCCTCCCTCCCTTCCTCCCTCTCACTCCTCCTCCCCCTCCCCCTCCCCTTCCCTCTCCCCCTCCCCTTCTCTCTTACCTGTTTCTCTCTGTTCTCTACCTTCTATTCCCCCTTCCTTACTTCTCTCTCTCCTCTGGATTTGTTTTATGTTCGTGAACATTTTTACCTTACTTTTCTAATTAACTAAGAACAAATCGTCTCCTAGATCTCTACATTTTCTTTTATGCCTGCCTGCCATCTGCACGGAATGTGCTCAATACGTATTTCGTCGGTGGAATTAATACAAATAAAACAAGATGTTTGTTGTAGCCCAACTGATAGAGATAGGAACTAAAAAACTTAGAGAAATGTATTTGCTTAAATAACTTTGGTAGTTTTAGCCGAGGTTGCTCTGCTCCTGGCATACAGACATGGACAAGAACATGACCACAGGAAGCTCACTATACTTACCAGTTTCTATTTTCAAATTAACACAAACCAGAGTCACCTAGGAAGAGGGAACCTCAAGTGGATAAAGAGTTGTCTCCATCAGATTGACCTGCGGGCATTTGTGGGGGGCATTTTCATGATTACTAATGATGTAGGAGGGCCCAGCCTACTGTGGGCGGTAGCATCCCTAGGCAGGTGGGCCTCTGCTGTGTAAGGAAAGTGGCTATACACGTGCCTGGAAAGAAGCTAGTAAGGAGTGTTTTTCTGTGGTCTCTGGTCCAGGTTCTAGCCTTGAGCTCCTGCTTTGACTTCCCTCCATGACAGCCTATTACTGGAAGTGTAAAATGAAATATAAACCCTTCCTTACTCTCAGGTTGGTTTTGGTCATGGTGTTTGTCAAGGCAACAGAAAGCAAACTAGAGTGTTCACCATCCTTAATCCAGCTAAGCACATAGACAGAACCCATGCGCATATTTCCTGATGCTGTGGGCACACGGAGTGAAGGAGTGGGTAGGTATTGTTCTATCCAGCCCCAGTTCAACCGGGGTGGTACTTGCCTCCTTTGTGAAAGAGCACAGTCATTTGCTCATCTGAAATCCCTGACTTGCTATTCTTTGATGCTCAGACATTAGATTACATCCCTCGGCTCCATGGTCGTTTGCCTCTGAAGACACACACACACTCATTGATTTTATGTATATGAATACACTCTCACTATCTTCAGACACAGCAGAAGAGGGCATCAGATCCCATTACAGAGGGTTGTGAGCCACTATGTAGTTGCTGGGAATTGAACTTAGGACCTCTGGAAGAGCAGTCGGTGCTCTTAACCTCTGAGCCATCTCTCCAACCCTGACCCCCCCCCCGCCCCCACACACACACATGAATGTCTCATTACTCTAGCCACACACCAAGAAAGGAATTATAATCTTGAAGAAATGGCCTCTCTTCAGCTTTTTCTTCCCATGTTCTCTGAATAACAGCTCAATCGTGACCTTACCCTGTACCCTCCAAATATCCTCTGTGGGTCTGTGAACAAGGAGCACTGTCCCGAGGCAGGCCTGTTCTCTGGCTGGACACCGTAACCACATGCATGTGTTCAACAGTAGAATCTGTGCTTTCTGCTTTAAAGTTTTATTAAAGTTGTCACATGGAAGACAAAGGGTCTTTCCAGTGCAACAGACTGACAGATCCACTTGCCGTGGCTGCTCGTAAATTAGATTGGTGACATATTATCTGCCGAAGAAGAAACTTTATCTTAATAGCTGCAGTTTGGAAATCAGTCACCTGCACCACAGCCCCTCTTCCAGCCCCCACCCCCAAGCAGGGGGCTTTCCACAATTTGTACGTTTCAGTTAGGCTGCCATAAAAGATGAGGCGCTCAAGGGCATTAGTTCATTACCGGTATCCAGCCATGTTTTTCTTGATAAATGACATTCTGAAAGCCTCTATTCCCAGCATAATCACCTTAGGGGACCCACGGAGTATGGCCCCAGATGATTCAATTACAGCTCAAAGTTGCCGTCTTCCCAGAGCACACAGAGACTCCAGAAACCCATCTGCAGCCTTTGGCATTTGCAGAATCTCCCTCCCCCCCCCCCTTTTTCATGCACTCCTATAAGGATTCAAATACAGATGAAGATTATGTTCTGCCTGTCTGCCCGTGACCGGATTTTTTTCTTCCTATCTGATCATCTTTGTGAAGTACAGCATCATATTTTACAACAAATGAGCCCAGTTTACCAACAAGTGAGCATGTAAATCAATGGACTCCAACTTTTCCTCCTCAACCCAGCAGCAAAGGATGCGGAGAGTCCTACAAATGCACGGTAACTTACTGTAGCCCACAAGGGCCAGAAGAATCCTCTGGACTCGGAGTTACAGATGGTACTGAACCAACACGGGAGAGCTGGAAATCAAACTTGGGTTCTCTAGAACAGCGACCAATGCTCTTAACCATCTCTCTGGCCCTCCATTCCAATTTTTAAAACTGTTTTGTTTATTCTGCAAGGCCAGGAAATAACTTACATCTATTTCAGTGACAGAGTAGTTGACTGTGTAATTTGTTTGTTTGGTTGGTTTGGTTTTGGTGTTTTCCAGACAGGGTTTCTCTGTGTAGCCTTGACTGTCCAGAAACTCACTCTGTAGACCAGGCTGGCTTTGAACTCAGAGATCTGTCTGCCTCTGTCCCCTGGGTGCTGGGATTAAAGGTATGTACCACCACCTATGACTGAAAAATCTATAGTCTTAAAATAGCTTCTGTAATAACTTCACAGCCAGACCCCTGGAGCTGCAATTACAAGTGGTTGTGAGCTATCCAATGTGGGTACCGGAATGAGCAGCAAGGGCTCCTAATTGCTGAGGAGTCTCTCCAGCTCTCAAAACAATCTTGAAAAAGACAAGCTGGAAGCCTCACACTTCCTAATTTCAATGTATATTACAAGGCTACAGTAATCCAAATAGTGCAGTACTGACATAAAGACAAACATGGAACAACAGAATGGGGGAGTTCAGAGCTCAGAAATCAACCCTTGTGTGTCTGGTCAAGAGTGTGTACAAAAGGAGAAAGTGGGCATTGGGCTATCAAGATTTCTCACTGAGTAAAACGTTTCTCATTCATGTGTGAAGATTTGAGTTTGGATCCCCAGAACCTGTGTAAAGCAGGTATGACAGAATGCATGATCCCCGTGTTTCTATGGAGAGATGGAAGACTGAGACAGAAGAATCTCTGAAAACTTGTATCCCTGCTAGCCTGGTATACAGAGAGGTGACCAAGAAACCCTGTCACAAACATGGTACAAGGCAGTGACTGATGCCAAGGCTGTCCTGTGACCTCTGCAGGCACACAGTGTTGACACATATTCATTCTCTCTCTCTCTCTCTCTCTCTCTCTCTCTCTCTCTCTCTCTCTCATACACATGCACACATTTACACACGTAGAGAAAGAGAGAGACATTTAAATAGAGTACGCACCACTGAAGGAGACTGAAATATTCAGGATAATCTACTGAATTTCTACTGTCAGAAGATGACAGTAATTTAATTTCTAAAAAATTAGCACTCAGTAAGCTAGCCACCCAATAGGCATGATTCTCTGGTTTCTCAAGGACTAGTGAACTTTGCTCATACCCCAAAGTCAAATGCTAAAATCATGCCCATGTCAGGGGATTCAAGCCAATAAAGACCCCTCCTTCTCCTGTGCTGACAAAGATGCACCTTCTTGGCCTCTTCCTCGGTGCTTCAGCCGTCATATTGCTAAGGAAATAGGGTAGAGACACTCCCAGAGATGATGGTTGCTGTAAGCATCTGCTTTAGTACTCAAAAGTTTAAAAACTTCTGCAAATACACAAAGGATTAAGTGGGATAAAGAGATATGGGCTCAGGCCAGGTTCTCCCCCACCCAGACATCCTTCAATCCTTTGTGATATATCCACAGAAGGCTCAGAATGAGTGTGAAGCTAGGCCTGCTCCTTGTCAAGTCAGAGGAGGTTGCAAATCAGGGTCCTCTCAGAGGTTTCGGATCCCTCCTTCCTGGCCAGCCATAAACCTGGCCTTCTGGCGGAGTGGAGCAGAGGAGGATTTCATGTCTGAGTCAAAAGGTGTTGTCGTTTGACCTTTGACCCGCTTGGGTCATTTCTGCACTGTTCACTCAAACTGAGAGACTGGCTTCATGTCAGTTTTCCAGCTGGACACCCGTAAGTCTAAGCACACTTGTATGTTTCTACATTTCTGGATTCTGAGTGTGTGTTAGAGTCCACACTTAAGCTTGGGCAAAACACAGATACTTGAACATCGCCCCCGGAGTTTCTGATTCACTAAGTCTGGGGCAAGGCCAAGTATGGACATTGGACCTCACCAAAGAGGTTTGCAGCTGCCTTGCTCCCTGGTTCCCTCGATGCTTCTGTTATTTCTTTCTCAGTCCCTCAGGTAGAGGCACCGCCCTCATCTGGGACCCCAGTCTCAGGCCAAAACAATTATCTGAGAAGTAGTTAGGGTTGAGCCTCTTAGGATGTACTTATGTCCTAAAACCATAGCGATTTCTTTAAAGCTTCCTTAAAACAGAAGAAAACGATGTCGTTAGCGCCTAGTAGCCATAGGGGACTATTCTAGAACCCCCTTGCAGATTTTCAAACCTTGGGTTCCTGGTATTAAAGATGGTAACATTTGTCTAATGTCTATGCACATTGGCTCACAGACTTTAGTGTCTAGATGGCTTTAATACTTAATGTAGTGAAAATACTGTGTAAGTAGCTATCATGCTAAACTAAGCACAAGAAGAATGCCTGAACATATTCTAAACAGGTAAAATCATTTTCCTGTTCCCTATCCATGACTGGATGAATCTGCAGACTGGAGAACACAGATATGGAGAAGGTTTATTTATTACTAATAACTGTATCTACCTGCTTTAGAGATTGAACCCTGGTAGGGTGCTGCAGGGTCCCATCGGAAACTAGAAGCTGATTGGCTGCTGCTGGTTTTGTTCTCTGTTGCTGATTGGTTTCTGTGCTTGTTCTCTGTTGCTGATTGGCTGCTGCTGGTCTTGTTCTCTGCTGCTGATTGGCTTCTGTGCTTGTTCTCTGTTGCTGATTGGCTGCTGCCGGTCTTGTTCTCTGTTGCTGATTGGTTTCTGTGCTTTTGTTCTCTGTTGCATGCTGCTTTTCATGTTGCATCTGTCTTTGCCAGGTATGGCCTCGGGGCAAGAACTGTCAAGAGAGAGGGTCTCCAGTCAGAAGTGCTAACTACTCTGGATTCAGTTTGTCAGTATCTGACAGCATCCTGGTGTGACTGTAAATCTCTCAAAGTTTAAAATATCCCATGGTATCCTGTGGGTTTGCCACAGTGCCCCAAGTGCCCTGGTGCTCGTTTAGGGAATGGAGGGTTTAAATGTCACCAATTTTTAATTTAAAAAAAAAAAATAATGAATTTCATGTGTATTGGTGTTTTACCTACATGTATGTCTCTGTGAGGGTGTTGGATCTCCTAAAACTGTAGTGAGCTCCCATGTGGGTGCTACGAATTGATTGCAGGTTCTCTGGAAGAGCAGCCAGTGTTCTTAACCACTGAGCCATCTCTCCCACCTTCAAATGTCTTCATTTCTATTTAAATCAGTCTACTTTGAGATTTTCTTTGAGACCTAAGGAAGGCATTTTCTGAGGGTTTTTTTCCCCCTCTGTAATTCTTGCAGCAATAGCTAAAATGCTTAGACTGTAGAAAAGTAAGAAATGCAAATCAATACTTACAGGTTAGCCAGGTGTGATAGCACACACCTTTAATCCCAACACTCAGGAGACAGAGGCAGATGGATCTCTATGAGTTCCAGGGCAGCTGGAATTACACAGAAAGACCCTGTCTCAACCAAAGCAACAAACAAGAAATGCAAGTTTACCACTCTTGAAATAAATGGTGTGTTCATTTCTGTAGTAAAGGAAGTAGATAGGAAGGAGTCAGAGGACATGGCCACCATGAAAAGCTGTCATACAGAAGGCTCCCATGTCATTGTGGGTAGGAAGCATGGGCTTCAGTCAGACCTGATAAAGCCTAGCAATTGGTTGACAAATTATTGCTCTCACTTTATACCCAGGAAGCTGGTATGTCGTATTAGGTAACTTGGCTTATGCAAAGAGAGCTCATGTGAAGCTAAGATCACAATATTTTACCTATCTTTAAGGAAAATGGTTTTATGAAACCGGGTTCTCATTTTTTTTTTTTTTTTCCTAACTGAAAAATTCCAACTCCATACATAGCTAATTTTAACAAAACTCACGTAAGGTCGGTGAATATCAAGTAGTTATTTTGCCAATGATAAATCCATGGCCAGTCACGGATGTGGGAGAGCTGGTGAGCTCCTGGGAAATCCCCATGGAGAGCCAAGATGGTGTGGGGAGTTTTGGTGACACTGGGCGACCAGGAGGAAGGCTGGTGGACATTTAAGGATAGTTGAGTCCCCAGGGTCCCCAGTCCCAAGGTCCTCCAGAACATTTTCTCAGAATAAAAAATTCAGAACACATGGTGACCAATAGGGACAGAAAAACCAGCCCATGACAGGAGCAGTATGACCGTGTGGTGCTCAAGGCAGGAAGCAGGTGTTCAGCCACTGCTGCTTGGAACAGCACTGCAGATGACCCAGGCTAGCCCCTTTTTTGTCTCTGAGTACATATGCTTGGAAGCCACGGGTACATATAGACATACCTGAGTATGCATGGTTTGCAATGCCCCAACCCTGATTTTCCCGTGCACCGAGTAATGCTCCACCTGCATTGTTGTTTCTGGTGTGTGATGGCAAGCCTCTAGCAGGAACAAAAAATAAAGAATAAAAATGACTAACCAAGTGCTTCTCTCCAACCTGCCATGGGGCATATATAGTTGAATACACTAGCCTGTGGTCTTTGTGAGGGAGCAGAGTCCTCCTTACTGTAAGTCTCCTTTCCTTGGTTTTAATTGCGTAGGTTCAGTTGGCTAACTGCAGTCCGAAAATAACAAAGGGGAAAATTCAGAAGCAAGCACAGATGCCGTATAATCTTGTTATAATGATTTAGTGTAATCATTGTCAATCTTTTTTTTTTTTTTTTTTTTTTCCCATTAAACGTTCATTCTCAGTGAGGGTCTTTCTTGGAAGTCCTCCCGTGGGGAGTGAGATGTGCTGAGGTGACCCTGAGCTGGGAGATTGTTTCAGATAAAATTCAGAAATCTCAAGAAACAAAAACAAAACAAACAAAAAAAACCCCACAGGGCTAGGAGTCAGAAAGAGCCAGGCGGTCATGGGGTCAGGGCTGCTCTAAGGAATGAATCACTTTCCTTTCTGTGGGCCGCCATAGTGAGTGCGTGACAGAATGGGTGGATGGGATGGGGGGGGGGGGGGAGAATGGTGGAAGCTGTGGTGAGATCTTTAAATCCAGCAGACACTCCCCATGTCTGCGTCCTCTAGTCTCTTACAACAGCCAGTCTTCCAATGTCCAAACACTGGCATTGGCAGTGAAGCCAGCCAGGGGGAGTCCTTCTCTATAGAACTCCTTAGGCTGCGATGTCCTCTCAGCCACCGGCGCCGTGGCACCTCTGAGTCTCATCTCCCCTGTTCTTGAGTACTGTGCTACCAATGGCTTCCCATTACTGTCCCTGGCCCACTAACTATTGAATTTGTCCTTGACCTGAGATAAATTCTGTCTTTTGTGGTTCGGGGAATAGGGTAACCACTCAAGGGGGTTCTTGCGATGAAAGTCTTTCTGTTTTTAAACCTGCAGCTCATTCTCTATATGGCTCAACTTCCTCCTATCTCTTTAAATCAGTGTTGCAATCTCCCCAGTAGGAAATACATGGGGTTTGTTTCTTTGTGTGTGTGTGTGTGTGTGTGTGTATGTGTGTGTTTTCCTCTTCCTTAAATGCCCACAGCATTGAGAGTTTGTCTGTCTTTGTGGTTCTGGAATTCTTTGCCAGATTCTAGCATCACTCAGCTGTGATATAAGCTGAGACCTTAAGCTCCACAGTGTGCCCCTGGCATATCAACAGCTGTACCTAAGAGTACGTTCTGTGAACAAACGAGCAGAGGCTGACCTTGGGTGTCCCAGTGGACAAATGAACCGTTCTTGACAGGAGATAATACAGCTTTCAGATGAATCAACTGAAGAGTAACAGGAAATAGGCCGAGATTTCAGCAAGAGGGAATTCCTCGAATCAAATAACAACCCTTGACCGGAAGGATGTTGTAAAGTGGGGTGGGGGGAACGTGCCTATAGCTTTAAAAAGATGATGACATCTCTCCTCTCAAAAGCATGAACTATCAGAGTTGTCTTGGTTTAAAAATGAAGATTTTTCTGACATAAGGGAAGGTGGAAAGATTCTGGAGGCAGAGCTTAGGCTTGGGAAGGGGGGGTTGCCACAAAGAGTCTTCCAAGCAGTTCCCCTGATGGGCCACACCCAGGTCTCCTTCCAGTCAAGGTATGTGCCCTGGCTATTCTCTGCCTACGTTGGGAGGTTTGACATAGAGGGGTCATGGCTTTGACAACAAGACTAACTGGCAACACATGGTGATATCACAACTGAGGTGACTTTTCTCACCTGGGATTGATTTGGGGACACTGACTGTGGATTCTTGTCACAGTCCTCACTGAGGAATGAAGGCTCCAGGCCTTCAACCATCTGCTCACAATAATGGCAGATTCACTTTCAGATCCCATGACCTCTCAGGGCGCCCTTGCAGGGGTTCCCAAGGCCTAGGGTGAGTGCAGGCAGGGTCACCTCAACATCTGTGGGATTCCATGGGGTTTGTCTCTGCTCTGACTCTGGCAGCTGACAACAACCCCCAGCCTCTCTCCAAAAGAGCCTGCACATTGTAAAGCCATTAAGGCTTAACTCCCTGGGGACAACAAAGAGAACTAACTGCCTTTTGAATGTGGGCTGTGTGGGGACAGCAGCGCCTTCTGGCAGTCCGGCTTGTCCTCAGGGCCAGGGTGATCTGTAGGGAAAGTTACAGGCTTCTGAGGGGATTTTTTCGCAGGTTCTCCAAACAAAAGGCCTTTTCTTTCCACTCTGTCCAACTCTCTTGCTAATTAACTGGACCTAGGGAAAAGCCGGCAGCTTCTGCAAAAAGACTCCTGCAGCCTTGTATGCACACATGCTTCGGGAGTCCTGATGTTTTAGTTTTGTTTGTCTGAGGAGGCACTGAGAATGCCTGTGTGGGGAGCTGGTGGCAAGGCTGCCTGCAGACTGTCACCGGGCACCTCATTTCTTCCAGTAAGTTTCCCCATATACACAGTCCAGCAAGCTATGCTTACCTGACAGACATGGTAAGCACTTTGTCTCGGTCACCCAGTCCCCTCCTGCAATTGATTGTTCCGGGCTCCACCTCAGGGGCCATTCAGTCCATATCTTCTTGGCACTCCTGTGCCATATCTCACTGACTTCTGTTTACTGCCATCTTGTCGCTATTTAAGAAATCCCTTCCCAGCCCATCTGTCTTAAATTACTGTGCTGTTTACTTTCCTGGCCAGGGTCCTCTCTTCTATGTCTTTTGTATTCAGAATGTACTGGAGGGCCTGGAAGCTCATTAGGCCCCAAGCGATTTTTATTCCAGAGTCATTGCCATTTTGATACTTGAGTCTGCTTAGGCAAAGTTTGCCAGAGCCTGGTAGCCTTCTGGAGATGTGGCTGAACCTTTCCAAACTTAACTTTCAACACTGCCTTTTTTTTTTTTCCTTCCCTGTTTCGTAATGTTTATAACTAAGCATTGTGGAGTTCTGAAAGAGTATTGAGTCTTGTTTGTTTTATTCACGAGTATGGCCTTGACCTCAAGAATACATGTAAATTTGATCGGACTCTTATCAATATTGAATCAAGATTTCTCATTTGTTTCTGTTTAGGTCAGTTTGGTTAGGAGACGCGGGGTTAGGGGGGAAGCTCTTCACAGGCCTCTAGTGGACACGCGGCAGAACTGTTTGAAATCTCACATTCAAGATGTGTTGGACCTTGGTGTGGAATTAGGCAATCGCAGAAATAAGTTCTCTGTTGGTATTTCAATTAAAGATAAGTAATTGCATTTTCGTTAAAGGGAAAGGAAATAAGAGTGACGGGAATCTGCCTTTGGCAGATCACTACCTAGTTGTTAACTTCCGCCTGCTCTATATTTATTTTGGCTTTTATTTGTGTGCCCATGGGTTTTGGGGCCCGAGCATCACAGAGCGTAGCATGTAAACATCAGAGGGTAACTTGCAGGAGTCAGTTCTCCCCTCCTCCCCGTCCATCACGTGGGTTCTGAAAAAATAAAAAATAAAAAAGGAAAGGAACAAGCCAACCCTAGGTATGGTGGAGGAGAAGGTTTATTGTTGACATATGGAAGAAGGCAGGGACATCTGGGGGAGTCCAGAGTGGACATGACCCTCAGCCATTCCAGGAGAGGGGGGGGAAGGGAAGAGAGAGGAGAAAGAGGGGAACCAGGTGTAGCAGCCAGGAGGCCCAAAGGTATAAAAAGAGAGTGGGTAACCAAAATGGTTGGATTCTACAGGGAAGGGCAGGTGGAGGAATCAGGGTAAGGGGTGGGGCATACCAGCCAGCCAGGAGGGCCCTGTAACCGGGAGGGGCTGGAGGATGCTGAGAGAACCTGGAAGCCTCTGCTTTGGTATGTTAAATAAGGCACTTCTGCCATTAGTCTAGGGTTTGAAACCTAACCGGTTCCAGTCCTGGCAACAAATGCGCCCCGTACAATCACGACTTCACCAACCACTTTCACTAGAGAATCCATAAAGAATGATAAAGACTCTTATTTCATAAGGCAGCTTAATGGTAACGTCACCTTCTAATTTCAAGTCAACTGTATTGTGAATTCGTTTTGCCCAAGGTTGGTGAAAGTCTTTGAAATACCTGCTATTTTAACAGACTCGTGGTCTGAATGCTTCACCTCAAATAAGCTGGAAAAAAAAAAAAAAATCACAAGCCCGTCAAGAAATACGTGAAGAATCATTATGCAGAGGTAGCCCCGCCCTTCCCCAACGCCTGACTCCCACCCGCAGCATACAGTGATTTTCCATGAGGGCTCTCTTACTCTTCATGCTTCTGTGCCTCGCTTTCATGTTTCCTTTGCCTGAGTAACTCCATCCTTCCACCACTTAACCCACCTGGCAAAATCCTCCATGCCCTCACTCATCCAAATCAAATGTTCTTTCTTTCTTTCTTTACACACACACACACACACACACACACACACACACACGAGAGAGAGAGAGAAGTGGATTCTACACCACAGTTTTATACTCACTGTATGATAAAGTTAGTTTCTAAAGAGCCCGCTTCTTTCTGAGGATGGGCCTTGGACTTCACGTGGCCTATCATGGTATATTTTGACAAATGACTATGTTCACAAGGCCCTCTGCACACTGGCGTTTAGTGAAGTTTGCTTTGAGGTTGATTGCTATTTCACGGGATGCTTATCTTTGGTAACTAGGGTAAAGTATTGCATCTCATCTCCTTTCCCGTGTGTGTGTGTGTGTGTGTGTGTGTGTGTGTGTGTGTGTGTGTGTGTGTGAGTATGCGTGCTCAGGTGCCCTTAGAAGCCAGAAGTCTCCTGGACTGGAGTTAAAAGCAGTGGTGGGCACTGGAAACAACTCAGGTCCTCTAGAAAAAGCACCGTTTAAATGAGAATGCCCAGGGCTTCTGGGAAAGCAGCCAGTGCTTTTAAACCTCTGCACCATCTCTGTAGCCCACACAGTTTAGGCTTCTTACCTCCTTCCTCCATGGCCATTTCAAACTTACAATGACATTAAAGACTCACGTTAGCTGTTTCGTGATGGTTGTGATTGAAAGCATATCTGGAATTTAAAATGAAGTGTTCTTCCTTAGCATCAGGCAAGAATAAGATGTCAAGCAACTCTGCTGTTGACAAAGTCGTTTGAATAACGGAATTCTGGCATCCCAGATGCATCAAAAGCCATGCTCTTTCTTTTATTTATTTCAATTTTGTGTGTTTGTATGTTTACCTGCATGTAAGCCTGTGTCCCATATGTGTGTGTGCTTAGTGTCTGAGGAGCCCAGAAGAAGGTGTCAGATCCCCTAGAACTGGAGATACAGATGGTTGTGAGCTACCATATGAATGCTGGGAACTGAACCCAGGTCCTCTGTAAGAGCAACCAGTGCTCTTAGCCACAGAGACATCTCACCAGCCTGTAAATGTCTTTTCTTATAGCCCTGATGACTGGAAGACTGAGCTGGGAAGCCAGCATGGAGATCTAGTGAGGGTATCTCACAACCAGTTAGCCCACTGACTCATTGGTGGATTAATCTACCCCTTTACCTCCTCTCCGTTCACTACCCAACACTGGTACACTGGGGACCAAGTTTTGAATAAATGAAATGTAGGGAACACATCAAATCATAACAAATAGCTTGAGTAACTGTCTAACTGAAAAAAACCAAAGGTCCAGTAAACTACATATTTACACTTAGAAAGACGGGTTTAAAGGAAATGGACAGACAGGATGATATTTTACATTTTGTATATACTGTATTACGGTCCGTGGTGCTATTATTTTCTGAAGGAGCAGAGTCACAGTCAAGCTGGCTCCACTATAACTTTCCTTGGACCGTGTCAAGTTTGGTTTAGGGATGGCCCTGTGACTCTTGACTGTTAAAAATAGAAGCAAGTGAGTTCTCATCCAGGCAGAGGATCTAAGAGCCTGTGTATAACTGTTGCGTTCCATTCCCACTGTTACGGAGGCTACTAAGATGAAGTCTGCTTCCACAACTGTAGTCAGCCTGGAAGAAATGAAGACAGTCTAAAGAGATACTTGCATCTCTCATTCTGACTATTGAAACAATGGAATCCAAAAGAAATGGGAATTTCCTCAGGAATCTCCTGATGGGAGAAGAAAAAGGCCCCTGCCAGAGGGGACTTATCTTCCTGAAACAGATGAGACTAGAGCCCAGACAAGGATGGGTCAATGGTGGGTGGGACCATACCCTTAATTATTCGTGTTTATCCTTGGCCTCCATTTAAACTGTAAGCTCACTTTAGAATGAATTTGGGGAATTCTCTCAATTTCTTTGTCATACCTTCCAATGTGGCCACACTGAATAAATCTCTCTTCTTCTTCTTCTTCTTCTTCTTCTTCTTCTTCTTCTTCTTCTTCTTCTTCTTCTTCTTCTTCTTCTTCTTCTTCATCTTCTTCTTCTTCTTCTTCTTCTTCTTCTTCTTCTTCTTCTTCTTCTTCTTCTTCTTCTTTTCTCCTCCTCCTCTTCCTCTTCCTCCTCCTCCCTTCTTTTCATTGGCTTATTGAGGACAGGTAGCTGAACCTGTCTTGGGGTACAGGTAGCAAACCCCAATGCACCTCCCCCTACCCAAGTTTGATGACACTATGAAGGACTGAGATGGGCCACATTCTACTGACAGTCTTTGGTGAACATACAGACAAGTGCATTCTCATTGTGTTAGCTGCTAAGATTTAGGACTTACTTGTTACCGAACCATAACTTGGCCTGTCGTAATAGAGACTATAAAAAGATAGAACTGTTTCCAAGATCTAAGCCAGAGGGAAAAAAATATGATGACGTCTGTAAAAACAGAAATGAAAACCTAGAAAGCTCAAAGCATTATCTCCAACCCATGAACAAACAATATTGTTTGTTCATGTTTGTTTCCATCCATAGTTTCTGGGTTACATTCAGACAACTGGTCAACCAACTTCCTCTGCTTTCGGACCGAATATGTTATCGTATGTAACAATTAACTTTTCTCCCTACTAGGAACTCAAATATACTTTTGGATCATGTAATCATATTTCCCCCAGAGTAGAAAATATGGTGGGGTCAACCAAGCCTATGGGGGGCATGTTGGCTCAACTGTCTCTATGGACATCTCTGAGCAAATTTGCAATTTATAAAAGTCTTAACTCTAAGAAAATGACTGGTCCACGTTTAATCACCGTCTGATATCTCCAGGCACCCCTCTAAGTGCTTAGATGTGTGAACTCATTCCAACTTACATGATGTAAGTGTTACTGCTACCCCTCCTTTGTAGGGAATACACAGAGAACATTGCCCATAGTGGGGAAGGCCAGATATTAGCATAAGCAAGGAGGCTGAGAACCACACTGTTAACTTTTCTAGATAGAATTTTGAAAGACATGTACCACAGATGAGCTCCCGAAATGTCTGGGCTGTCTTCACCTTTGTTTTATGATAGCAACGTGAAACATCACAGCTGAGGAGGCAGGGTCAGAGCTCAGCGTTACCAGGCACTGTCTGAACTTCTGTCCTCAGATAACTTAATATCTCGCTCCAGACTCTCAACACTGCCAGTAAATGCTGAGTAATCGAGGACGACCTGGATGACTTCCACCAAGCTCTTTTTTAAGCTATCAGATCTCAACTTAATGAATCTACGGCCTGTTTTCAGAAATGAAATTCTCTAGTAATCCCAAGGAGAAAATGGTTTCCTCTCCCCTATTTCCTATGAAAATTATTGTATTTACCAATCATTTAATTTATCAGTGTTTCACGGGCCAGTGACCAACATGAAATTAATCCCTCTTAGGAAGACTCAGCTTGGGAACAAGGAACAAATTATAGCAGATAGACCAGGGGCTGTCTATCTTTTAGAGTACCAAAGGCATTTTCTCTGTGATGTTACCCATTACCAAAGAAGAGCGCTGAACATGGGCTGCGAATTTTTAGGGCCTTGCTATTTATATGTATGGAGACAGCACAGATGGCTGCCTTCTTCCTTCTTTATCTGTAATACAGATCTATGAAGACACAGGAAAGCAGGAGCACTATAGAAACGAACAGAAACGGGACCAGAAAGGGGCAGCAGAAAATGCCCTGGAAATACTCTGCAGCTGTTAGTGCTCCCTGAACACAAACAAGGTGCTCATGTGGAGTTGATGGCCTGGGACTCAGAAGGGTCTGGCCTTTGGTTTCCATCTTGAAACCACTTAAAGTTTTTATTAGTTGCAGCAAAATACAGATAACAGGAAATCATCTCCACCGTGTTCTTGTAAAAGTTTGTTTTTATTTTATTCATGTGTACTTCTGGGCAGAATGTGCATGTGGTGCTTATGGGGGCAAGAAGAGGGAGCCGGATCCCCTGGATCCAGAGTTACCATGTGGGTGCTGGACACTGAACTCAGGTCCTCAACAAGAGCAGCCAGTGCTCTTAACGGCTGAGCCATCGCTCCAGCTCCAGTTCCAGCGTGTGTGACAATGTCTTTCAGTGCTGGCTTACAAAAAAGCAGATACATTGCTTTGGGGACAAACTGCTCTCCTCATGACACATGAGAGGCCCAAGAGAGGAAAAGGAGTCTCCCTCAAAGATGTGTCCACAATGATGTAATGTCCTCCAACTAGGCTGTACCTCTCAAAAGTCCATCATCTCCCAAGGACCCTACCAGCAGAGACGAAACCTTTACCATGCAAATCTTTGGGAATTTTGATCCAAACCATGTCTAGTGGACCTAGGACAGGCTAGGATAAACAAGTCATGCTGTGAGCCCAGGAGTTCTTCCGTAAAAACAAGAGTCAGGTGCCCAGAGCTGCAGGTGCAGCTCTGAGTGTCTTTTCTCTCTCTCACCAGAAGACTTGCTCTGTGACTGTATTCCCTGCCTGCTTGCTTTGGAGCTGGGCAAAGTGTTTTTAAGTCATTATAAACAGTACTGCTTTGCAAGAAGCAATAGTCTGTGTGTCTTAAGGGGAAAATCTACAGTCAAAACCCAAGGATTTACAGTAGTCTTGTCTCCCTGCACACAAGGCTTGGCCCTGCTGGGGGTTCCTACTTCTCCAAGCGGATCTCTGGCTCCTGACTCTCAGACAGTGAGAACCACCTTGGAACTGAAACCCTCAGAGTTGTTTAGAAACCCAACTCATTTTTAAAAGTTTGCAAGCTCTGCGGCCTTAGCCATCCTAACAGAAGAAAAGAGTGTGTGCAAAGTCATGGAGAAGAAAAGCTAGAGCTTGTGGTAAGTTCTGAAGTCACCGGAGGGTCGTGGGAGCGTGCAGATGCTGCTGTCACTCAGCGCTGATGTTCTGCCTTTGAACTACTAGGGCATTACAGGAGAGAAGCTAATCTTTTGTGGCTAGCACAGCTTGCCTGTGTTGATAAGTGTGATTAACAACGCTAAAGTCAAATACATTAGCAAATGCCTTCTAGCTGCCAGAAATGCTCATGGCCACCCACGCTTCACAGTTAAATAAGAAACATAAGTCTCAGGAGCCTGGGATCCCTAGATCCGTTGTTGTATGTACATGCCTCCAGCTTTGATTTTTCAAGTCGGTTTCGATCCAATCAGGGAGTGCTATTGTTAGAAAGCAGCCACATATAAACCCCCCGTGAGAAATGTGCTCTTTTTTGTGTATGTTTGTGAGAGATGATGTTTGCTTGATTTTCAGAATCTTCTATGGAGTCTGCAGGCTTCTCTAAATTTAAAAGTAAATTTTTAAAGATCTAGAGACTTCTTTGCACATTCCAGTGCTTGAGCCAAGCTCTCAACCAGAAGTCAAAAGTCAAGGCTCCTTAGGAAACTAGGTGAAGCAATAAGTCAGTGAGTGTTCCCAGCATTGGACCGGGCCCAGCTTGCACAGGGAGCATCCTGAACCATGCCACCAGAGTCTTTGTTCTTTCTTAACAGAAGCTTCATTGCTGGGATCTACTGGCATGTTAGCTAAAGCAGGCCCTGTGCTCGTGGTGATAGCAGAATTTGTATTTCTCTGCCCAAGATAAAGGATATCCCTACTGAAATCTTGAAGGAATATAAAAATCCAATTCTTACAAGCCCTGGGTCACTAGACAATAAGGGAGGAGAGGGCTAGGCAGAGTCAGAACAGGGGTGGTCATACATGAAGGGAAGGGTGCAGGTTGTCTCCGTTGCTTCAAACACTGTACGTGACACTGGCTTGCTGTGGACTTTCCCTGTTCTGGATGGCTGAATGCCAGAGCTTCAAGTGCAGCTAAAAGAAACAAAAAGCCAGCTCCACGGAGTACCAGATTTGTACAAGAAATGCTGACTTGATGGACAGATTTTGTTTGTTTGTTTGTTTTTAATCACCATATATACTTTGGGGTCTTTTGAAGTGGAAAAACTTATTTATTTTAATTTCATATATATGAATGTTTGCCTGCCTGCCTGCCTGTGTGTGTGCGTGCGCGTATGTATGTATGTATGTATGTATGTATGTATGTATGTATGTATCTATATTGTATGCATGCAATGCCTGAGGAGGCCAGAAGAGGGCGCTGGATCCCCTGAAACTGAAGATACAGATGGTTTTGAGCCATATGTGGGTACTGGGAACTGAACTCCTGTCTCCTGGAAGAGCAGCTTGGGCTTTTAACTGCGGAACCATCTCTTCAGCCCCATGAAGTCATTCTTGTACCACAGAATTTCATTTTCTTTTTTTTTTTTTTTTTTTTTTTTTTTTTTTTGGTTTTGCGAGACAGGGTATCTCTGTGTAGCCCTGGCTGTCCTGGAACTCACTCTGTAGACCAGGCTGGCCTCGAACTCAGAAATCCGCCTGCCTCTGCCTCCCGAGTGCTGGGATTAAAGGCGTGCGCCACCACTGCCCGGCCAGAATTTCATTTTCTGACTTGCCATATGCCCTAGTTAGTTTAGTTGATACAAGCTAGAGTCGTTTGGGGAAAAGAAATCTCAAATTGAGAAAACACCCCCATTAGATTTGTCTGTGGTGTGTTTTCATATCTATGACTGACATAGGCGGGTCCAGCCTGCTGTGGACAGAGTCACCCCTAGGCAAGGGGTCCTGAGTTATATGAAAAGTATTCTAAGCAAGTCATGGGGAGCAAGCCAGTGAGCAGCATCCCTCCATGGCCTCTGATCGAGTTCCTGCCTCTAGGTTCTTGCCCTGGCTTCCCTCAGTAATGGACTTACAGGCTGTAAGGTGAAATAAACGCTTTCCTTCCTGGATTGCTTCTGGTCATAGCGTTTTATCACAGCAACAGAAACCTAACTAAGGCACCGCACCATTCCCTACCCAAGATTATTTTCCCCATTTCTCCCCCTTTCTTTCTGGGTACTATAAGCCAGCTTACATTGTGGAGCTTGTGGACTTTTACACATATTGTGGTAGAGAACATATGTGTCCGATGGAACATCCTGCAGAGACACAAAACAGTGTTGAGAAAGAAAAAAAAATTGTAATGGGAAGAGAGGGGTAGCTTGTTTTGTGAGTTAGTAAAACACTGACCATGGGATCTAGGGAGCTGGTCTTTTGAGAACTCTTTTGGCGTGGCTTTGCTTGGTTCTGAACATCCCATGAAACGCATGGCATGCTACCGAAGTGTGTCTGGTAACACACCTTGCCCTGAGGTCCCAAGAACCACAGGCTTCGACCTGAAGATAGCTTTCAAGATCCTGGAGAGTATGGGAAGTCCTTAAGCCCCACTTCTGCACATTCTCGCCAGTCTGCTCTTCCTGCAGGACCTATGTAAACGAGCATGTTGGTGCTGGCCTCTGGTGCTGGCCTCTGGTGCACCCCAGCCTCCAGTTCTCGGCCTCCATGACCATGAACAGGACTGACATGACAGTGGAAGACAGTGTGTCACCTATGGAGAGTAAATGAACAGACGGGGGCTTGCGTATGAATTTACATCACTGTCTGATCCACTAGTAGATGGGGCTACTGGAGAACAACAGAAGCTTCAGATGGGATCCCGCTGCAGAGAGGCACAGGCCTGCTTCTGATGACACTGGGGAGCAACACTGCTTCCTTGGCCTGGATTCCCCAAGACCCACACTTCAGACTCGGGTAGGTGCTCAGCATCCACAGATCTAAGCTGTGAGCTCGCTTATTTGTTTATCTGAAAAGCTGAGATGAATTGTTCGATAAACAGAATAAAACTGAGAACAATACAAAAAAATCAGATCCTATTTAGGTGGGAAAGAATTCTCTTATAGACATAACATGGGTATACATATATATATATGTGAATGTGTGTGCGTATATATATGTGTGTGTGTGTGTATGTGTATATATGTGTGTATGTATATATGTGTGTGTATATGTATATATATATGTGTGTGTATGTATATGTGTGTGTGTATATATATGTGTGTGTATATATATGTGTGTGTATGTATATATGTGTGTGTGTGTATATGTGTGTGTGTGTGTGTGTGTGCGTGTGTGTGTATAGGATATTCAGATGCATCTGTGTATTTATGGACATGCCAAAATCGTTGGGGGGGGGCATGCAATTAGTAGTTGTAAATAATAAAAAATGGTCTGTTAAATTTTCAGTCTATATTCTGAGGTGTTGAGAATTTAAAATGAGCGTTATTTTAAAATTTTGAACATTGTATGTATTATTTTTATGACATTCTAAAGAAATATTTCAAGTGCTGCTTTTATTCATTTTTTAAATGTGCCTGATGTTCTTTGAAGATAGAAATTCATTAAAAATGAATGCTCCACCCTGTATGAGAACTATCTCCTTACATTTAATTATACCCAGAGACTATACCAGCAGTGTGCGCTATATTTCTAGCTTTTGTTTTATTTCTAATTCGCTAATTACTTACATCTAAAAATCTAATTGTGATCAAAGTTAACATCGTCTCTTTGGGCTCTCTGGTCAAGCAAACTGGAACTTTTCCTGGCTTTCTTCAGTGTCATGTGGGTTTCATGTCCCTTCTGTCTGTAGTAATGTGAGACCAACCTGGTCTCACACAGCTCTGCCCATGAAGAAGTGGTAAGGGTCAGCTACTCCCTTGAAAACTCACAACCAAATCATACAGATACCCAACAGGACCAAATCCCTCCAGGCACACCAAAACTTCACTTGTTTGTTTAACATAGCATCTTACTCTGTAGCCTAGGCTAGCCTAGAGCTCTCTTTGTAGCCCAGGCTGCCCTGAAACTCACTTTGTAGCCTTGCTGGTCTAAAACCTGTAGCAATCCCACTCCAGTTCCCCATGAGCTACCATCTTGGGCTGATACAGATAGTACTTAAGCAACAGGGACAGCTCATTATAAGGCCACATAAGGTCCTGGGCTTGATCACCAGCACTGGTAAATTCATAAACATACACATACCAACTCAGTTCCTATGAACTGTGGGCAGACTTGAAGATGCCCCAGCTGTTTTGCTTTCCTTTTAGATGTTTCAACCACAGCTGGAGGCCAACACCGAGATCCCAGTATCAGATTCTATTACCCCGTAGGCAGGATCAAGCAAGCAGAGAGTCCCTTGGACCTCAGGGCTGGGCAGAGACCATTAGATTTAGACAAAGCCATGATGGTGACCACCAGACAGGCAAAGACTTCCCTGGACTTTCACATTGTAGTGTGTAGAATTATTTAATCCCAGCCCGAGGTTTCTACCGCGCCTTTGGTATTTAAGTTCCTGGATGAAAGACACGCACAGCCTTTATACTTACTATAAGCCTTAAACAGCACAACTGGGCAGCTGCCTACCCTCCGTGTTGTTAGAATCCATTTTCTGATTGATAATCCTGAGTTATACTTACTATTTACTATGTTTCATCTGGGCTGCTTTAACTCCAGTCGGCCAGCCCTCAGGGCCATGTTTTTTTGGTTTTTGTTTGTTTGTTTGTTTGTTTTTGTTTGGTTGGTTTGGTTTTTGGGTTTTGGGGTTTTCTTTTTTTTTTTTTTTTTTTTTTTTTTGAGACAGGGTTTCTCTGTATAGCCCTGGCTGTCCTGGAATTCACTCTGTAGACCAGGCTGACCTCGAACTCAGAAATCCACCTGCCTCTGCCTCCCGAGTGCTGGGATTAAAGGTGTGCACCACCACTGCCCGGCAAGGCCATGTTTTTTATGGCTCACCTAACCCATGGCGGCTTCTCCTTCCTCCTCCTAACCCATTGCGGCGGCTTCTTGTCAGTCTCCTCTGACTCCAAGCCTGTGTATTCTAAACCTCACCTATGTCTCTTCTGCCCAGTGATTGGCTGTTGACATCTCTATTAACCAATCAGAAATAACTTGGGGGCGGGGCTACTCAGCATCTACTGCATTTGGACTCTGGTCTCTGGGGGCAACCACTCTTGGGGGCTCAAAATTAGCATTAGAATACAAGCCGCAATAGGCCTGCACTGCGGTGCTTTTAGCTCAGTTGATATTTTTGAATCCTCCAGCTCTGCTCTGCACACTCTCGGTAGTCAAGCCTTCTGCCCATCAAAACCCATTTCTGAAGCTCAGAATCCTGGTTGTATGGGTGTTGGGGGGAGGGCTGAGGTAGGGGAGCTGTTGACAGAGAGATGGTAACAGCAATGCTGGCAGTACCTTCCTATTGCATATAGATTTCCATCTATAGAATGAGTTGCAAACTTGGAACCCTTGGGTAGATGTGCCCTGTACCCTAAGTGAGACTAACGTAACTTGAGACTACAGGCGCTCAGACATTTAAATATAGTCACAGACAGGCACTGCAATCCGCTGTTCCTACAGAGAATTCGTAGGTTTGTAAAAACCACAGCTCGAATCAAACTCAGTCCTTTTGGTCCTCGGTGATGTTTTCAAGATGCTGCCAGTGGTGTGGCGAACAGCAGGTATGGGGTGTGTAGCCCAATGCTCCGTGGCAAGCATTTTCTGTACAGGGGCCCACTTATCATATGCAACAGCCCTTCCAGGGCCACTGTTATTATCCACTATCAGAGATCACAAGTCACTTGTGCCGCGTCACGGGGCTTGTCTTGCTTCCTGTGTCTTCGCCCCAGCCCCTCCTTCTGGTCCATCCTTCTCAGTCAAGCATAAATGACTTCTGGATTCTCCTGCTCCCCACCAGAGTTGCTGTCCCTCCTCAGCCCACTGTGCTCTCTTTCCATCCCTCAGGGTTCCCGTATCTTGCGCTTTAACGTCTGTAATTCAGACATCCAAAATCTGAACGCTTTTGAGTGCCTCCATCATAGAAAGGTCCATACCGTGAAACTTTGTCTCCAACCCAAAACTATCAAAAGGATTACATAAAAATACAGACCTGTATGATATATTGTAAGACTTCGACTACCTGGGACACTCCCCACCCCCCACTCCCACCCGAGTGAACAACTCGGAGCCAGGGATCAATGCAAAAGCAAGAGGAATTTATTGTTCTAGCGCACTGGGGTCTTCCCAGACCTGAAGGAGAGGTGGCAACCCTGGGCGGCCCATTCCCCGAGTTTTTATAGTTTCCAGGGGCGGAATAGAGCATCAGCAACTAGGCACAATATGATTGGCAGAACAGTGCGCCCTTTAAACTGATTGGTCTTTAGGGAATGAGGTAATAGGGGCTTAATCAGCCTCTTCCGGCCTACATGCTCTCTGACCTGTCTGTTCCAGGAGGGGAGGGATCCGGTGGAATTTCCAACCGCTCTGCGCTGACCTCTTCAATATATAGGAGACATAAATGAAATCTGTATTTAGACTTGGGTCCCATCCCCAGGATATCTCATTAGAAACTTATACAAGTACTTTAAAACCTGAAACAGCACTGTTCCAAGATGGGTACAGCATATGTTCTTGTGACCTGGCTGTTGTAGAGAGCCAGTGGTGAATTGTATATACGTGCTTTGTACTTTATAACAGTACAGAGGTATCGGTCAGAAAATTCTCTTCTCCTAGATTAGGATAGTTCTTCAGATTAGAAGCAAGACAGACACATTGGAAGTTCTGATAAAAGTAGATGCGGAGCTTCCCAAGGTCTTTAGACGAGATCACAGACAGCATCGGAGTGAGGTACCATACAGGGCAGGCAGCAGGAACCTCTCCGGAGCATCTCCTCTGCTTCCTCTTAGCCTGGAGTACACAGCTGCGCAGCCAGATCTCCAGCACACAGGCCCTGGTGTAGGAGGAACCCCTTGACTCAGAAACTCACTTCTTGCTAGCCACAACAAGCAAGGGCTTGCAACACCATGTAGGGGCATATACGCAAAAGTACATGTGTTTTCATTCAAGGGGTGTTTACAAACACCCTGGTTCTTGACTCAGCCCCAGTCAGCTGGATGACTTTCTCCAAGAGGAAGTGGGAAAGGGAGGGACTGGGGTGAGGGGAGAGTGGATCAGATCAGGGAGCTAGGGACAAATCTCGTCTTCTTCCTTTCCAGTGAAGAAGCTACTCGGCCTACTTGAAGTAACTGGTATTCTCGTTTCAAGCCAAAGTCTTCACCGTAGTCCACACTCCAACGCTTGAAGCCAGAGACCCCTCTCTAATCCAATGCTGAGTCCACCATTAACCAGTTGTGTATCTCTGCCTATACTGGGCTTCCCAGACAAATAACACAGTGGCTCCAGGATTCCATTGAGGGACAGAAGGGAAACTGAGGTACCAAAAGTTTATTACTCAGGACCAGAAGATGACTCGGTTGACAAAGTACTGACCTTGCAAGCGTGAGGGCCTAACTTCAAGTTCCAGAACCCACATCAAAACAAAAATAAAAATAAAAAAAATAAAAAATCTGTGCATGGTATCCATTTTTAATCCCAGCATGGGAGAAGCACAGATAGGTGGATCCCTGGGACCTATTGGCCAGCTAGCCTAGTCTGCTTGGGAGATTCTAGGCCAACGAGAAACATTTTCTCCAAAAAAATAAAAATTAAAAATAAAAGTATATATTATATAAATATATATAAATATATTATAAATGAAATATTATATAGAGAGATAGATAGGTAGTGCCTAAGAAACAGCACCTGTGGTTGTCCTGTGGCATACATATGCGTACCCCAAGTTCACTGTTCATTGGTCTCTCTTTACCACCTCCTGTGATAGTGTGCTACCATCCTTCGCCAGATGAAATATTTATATCGATTTAAAAATCTCTTACTGAAAGAGGACAATATGTAACAACAAACCGCTCTCCCGCCGTCCTCGTTTAATCTTACGGCTCCTGTGTGATTGCTGACGGTCACTCCAAGCCTTTCATGTTCACAGGTACTGAGAAATAAAACCGAGACTCGGTAACCAATCGGTGTGCTCGTCCTGAGGAAGACTATTCCCTGGTCCTAGGCATTCTTCTTTAGTCGCCTGTAGTTCCTTGTCTAGGTTGACGCCTCCCTTCCACATTTGTGTGTCTATGCTAAGTCCTTGTTTAGCTGACGTTTAAGGCAGCCTCGATGATGAGGCTTTATAGGTGTAGCCTCTGCCTTGAGTAGGAGACAATCTCTCACATCAAACTCACTGTTCCCTGGCTCTTACAGGGTCTTTCTGCCCCCTCTAAAACGATTCCTCCGAAGTTGTGTTGTAGATGTATTGTTTTGCATTTATCCCATACCAAATGGTCAGCCCTGAGAGCATAGATATACACGTGACATTATACCAACGGAGTAGTTGCATTAATGTATTTCAGAACACACACACACAAATGTTACAACGATTTTTTTTTTTAAAGGCCATAAATTTGAAAGAGATCTTTGGAGGTTTGGGAGAAAGGAAAAGGGGAAATGGTATAATTAGATTATAATCTCAAAGCATAAATGATTTTGTTTTTGAAGAAAAAAAAAAAACTAACTCAAACTCAGATCTTCTGACTGGGGACTCCTGCAGAATTTAAATGCTTCGTCTTAATTTCATCCCACTCACAGGGGCTGTCTGTGTGGCCACCCCTGTTAACTATACCTGCCAGCAATTAATCTGACCACGTGTTCTCTTGACCGGGCAACTTCACTGACGATGTAAATATTAGCAGCCAATACTCTGCTTAGAGGTATAAGGTCACCGGGTGTGAGCAATGACTTGGATTTGGGGTAGAAAATTATATATGCAACAGTGTTGCAATGAATGCCCAATTTTAGTCTTTTCCCCTTCTCCATTTTATCTTTGGAGTCTTTTTTTTTTTTTTTTAACAGTGTCACAGGTTATTCCATCCTCTCTCTCTCTCTCTCTCTCTCTCTCTCTCTCTCTCTCTCTCTCTCTCTGTGTGTGTGTGTGTGTGTGTGTGTGTGTGTGTGTGTGTGTGTGTGTGTTCATCTTTTGAGGCTCATAACACTTGGAAAAAGTTAAGCCTGGTTTGAAATGCCTCTCTTCATTCCTGTAAAGTCTTGGGCTAACTGACATGCGATTGGTTAGGTAAGGTGCCTGCTTGGCAGGATGGCAGGGGACCCCCGATAAGGAGCACGCTCTTGGCTGATGACAGACCGGCAGCATTTCTCGTTGGTATGTGCAGGGCTGCCGAGCCAGTTTTTAAAAGAGCAGATTTATTTAAAAAAAAAAAAAAAATCCAGCTGTGAGTTTTCATTTTTTTTTTTTTTTCCTCTTAGAGCTGGAAGGCGGGGCCAAAGCCAACCTCAAACTAGGCACTCCATTGATCAGGCTAGAGTGATGTGGGCCCGTCTCACAGATAACAGCTAAGCACAGAGGACATATTAGCTGGCAGAGATAACGAAGAGGAAGCAGTGAGTGGCAGAGGCACCATCTGTCAGTTTCTGAGCAGCAGTTCTCAGGGCAGCAGAGAAGGAAATGAAGGAGAAACTGGTTCTGTTCCAAAGGAAGAGCACAGCCTAAGGACATTTTCAGACAAAGTAAGTTTGTGTTCCTTGGAAAGCAAGGCTGTGGTGGTGGGAAGGGAGCGTGGCTTCCTATCTGCGCTGCAGGATTAGTTACGGGTATACGAAGTTTGCTTCTCTGGTAGACCTTACCCTGAGAACATTCTTTTGACAAGAACTTGATTTGACACTCAGAAGCAGCACCTGTGGTCCCATTATTCATTTAAAAAACATTTGAAGGCTACAGAATGATCTATTTGATGTTTCAGATCTCAGATTACAGACACAGACTTTTGTCTTTCCTTTCCCCCCTCCTTCTCATCTCTTTCTTCTTTCTTCCTCTTGTGCTTGGTATATTTTTTTTAAACCTTCTGTAGCTGCGAACGTGAGTGTTTGTATCTTTTCTCAAATAATTTAGTGTGGTAGCAGCTCACCTTTCAGATTGTGCCTGACAGAAAATCCTATCGGTTTGCTCAGCGTATGGGTAGATATTTAAACTTCCGATGGACCTTTAGAATCGCCCAGTTGGTGTGGCACCGGCTTGTGGAGACAGCTGTTTCTGGGTCTTTTTGCAGGACTTGAACCGACTTGGGAAATAATCTGGCTGCTTATGTGTGGCACACTTTCAGAGCGTTTGTTTTCAAGCAAAGCTGGATTTTACAGCTCTGGGTGGCTGTCACCTCCAAATGGTTCATAGTCAGTGTCAGATGCCGTGTGTTTTATTAGGCATGGATTTGTTTAAGTCCAGTGGAAGATTAAAATAGTGACTGCTGAAAAAACAATGCCGAGGAGGCAAGGCAAGTTGTTTTTAACCTACACAGGGGGGGAAAAAGGACTTGTGTGCCTCTGTGTAAGCTGGCTCTCTAGTGTAAACCAGGAGTGGAGGCACCGGCTGTAAACTGGCAGAGGCAGACACCACTCAGGGTTATGGCCCAATATGGATGTCAGAGCTCTGTAGCATGTGTGGGAAAATGGCCACAGTCCAATGTCTGGAATCATTTATCTTCCACCAGTGCCTAGAAGACAACTGTTTTATGCATTTTACAAAAACCCTCACTGACTGATTTCATTTATACGGAAGGGGGCACACTGATGGATGTGGGGGCAGCTATTGGGGGTGGGTGCTGAGCTCAACACTGTGCTCTCCTCTGGGTTCTGAGCACCTTCAGTGATACAGTGCTGGAGTCACGTGCTTTCAACAGGACCCTTCCCACATACTTGGTAATGAGGGCTACATTAATGTCTGATCTTGTTGGGGAAACCAGAAACTAAAGATCTGTTCTCACTGTCTCCTCTATAGGGTCTGTGTCCTGCAGTGCAGATCCAGAAAAATTAGAGGAAAAAAAATGTCAGTAGGCAGGGCTCCATAGAAGCTAGACATAAAGTGGGGTTAAAGACAGATGTATGATGTTCTTTGGGAAATACTGGGATATTCTGTTGTCGATCTCTGGATCTGTGTCTGTATGAGGGCATCATTCATGCCAGCCAGGGTGTTTTGTTCTGTTTTAATATTTTTCTTATTCTTTGAATGTGTGTGGATTCAGGCTCCCCTGTACCCCCAGCTCCCACCCAGCTTCATGCCTTCTAATGATTTTTGTTTTTGTTATTAATAACGCAAGTCCAATTAGTCCTTCCCATGTGTACTTGGGTCTGTGAACACCCAGGGAAGCAGAGGCAGCCTTCCAGGGCCCATATCCCCAAAGGGGAGTAGATCTTCTTTACCCAGCAGCCTTCAAAAGGGGTGGGGTCCCTGGGCCCTGTCTGTCTAGCCAGCCAGTCTGTCTTGCCCAAGCCATGTCCCCATGTGCTAACATGCGTGCCACATGGAGGAACAGCTGGCTGATCTTCACCCCCATGTCAGATCTCATAGGGATATTTAAATTTTGTTGTCAGGGTCAAGAGAGCATTCGGACGTTTTAGGTTTTAGTCACAATTGTCAGGTTGCAGAAAAGACCGTTGACTTACTTCTCGAAACATTTCGTTGCTTGTAAGCCAAGTGAGTGATTCTAGCCGTCTCTCCCAGAGAAACATCAAATGCCAACAGACCTTTAGTTTTCAATATATATTTGTGAAACTGCCTTCATTTCCCTAGACTGAATGAGCATTGAAGTTTCAGAAATCAGGTTAAAATTGGCACAATAAACCTCCTAATATAAAGAAACTAGATGTCAGTGCCAATTAAGATGTCTAATGTCTCTGTCCATTTTACAGAGCCACATATATACTATGCAGAATGTATACATGTATATGTTTACCTTCAGGTAAATGTATGTATTCTCTTTTTTAAATGTTTCATTAAAAGTGGCTGTGTATAAAATATGAAGCATTGGAGATATCAGGCCTTATAATGCTCTGTTTTAAAACATTTTTCTTTGAAGTAATAAGTAGCTCACTAGTGCTAAGGAAATCCAACGTGAGACCTCCCTGTGCCCCCTGCCTGCACCACTTGACTGCTCATGGAACATGGATGCTTCAGCTAGCACAGAGCACACAGCAGCCCTGGATTCAGGAGTTCTGACCGCCCTGGGAGGTACCCACTCCACAGCATGACCTTAGGCCATCAGTGGGTCCTATGGGTCCACAGCTCTGCTTCTGCACTGTGGACATAAGAATGTCTGCCCTACCCTATAAGGTGGTCTTGATGATCAATTGACACCATATGCATGGAAGTATCAAGCCTCTTTCTAAAATATTCCTTCAGTCCCTGCGCCTGCACCCTTTTTAAATAGATCCCGACCTTTGCTCAAAGGCTTCTCTCTACCGTCTAATCTCCTCAAAGATATCTATCTCTTTTCCAGTGCTCTGGATCTCTCCCAGAACTAGCCAGCTTGGACCACCATGTCCCTCCCATCCAGCAATCCACCCCACTGCAGGCCTCCAGTTCTGGGTTTCACAAAATATTTTTTCTCTGATGTTTTGGAGAGTTCTATTTTATTTTATTTTTATGTGTGTACATATGCTCTTGGGTGAGTGGATGTGTTGTGTGCATGTAGAAGCCTGTGCAGGCCAGAAGAGGGCATTAGATCCCCTGGAACTGGACTTACAGAGCTACCGTGTGGCTGCTGGGAACCGAACCCTGTTCCTCTGGAGGAGCAGCAGCCAGTGCTCTTAACTGCTGAGCCATCTCTCCAGCCCCTTCTCTATCGTAATTTTTAAAAACTATTTCTATATGTCTTTTTTTTTTCACACTTTTATTTTTGCTTCTCTTTTTTATTTAAGTTGGTGGGTTTGAGAGAGAGAGAGAGAGAGTTTCATACATGGCTACTGTATTACATCATCTCTACCACTCCCTCTCCAGCTCCTCCTACATCCTCCTCACTCCCTTTCAAACTCACGACCTGGTCTTTAATTATCGCTACTTGTGCATGTGTGCACACGCGCACACCCACACACACACACACACACACACACCCCACACACACACGCGCGCACACAGCCTGCTGAGTCCATTTAGTGTTGCTCATATTTATATTTGTCTAAGGCTGACAACTTAGAATTGGATGACCCATCAGGGGGTTGCGTCCCTGGAGAAGACTGATCCTCCCCCCTCGGGATCCATCAGTTGTCTGTGGCTCTTCATTTAGATGTAGGACTCTGTGAGGATATCCATGTCGGCATGTCCACTGGGGTTGTCACCATTCACATCTTGCTTAGGTGACTAGCTTTTTGCGATTTCACGGGTACAGCAGACACCCTCATCCTCTGGCTCTTGCAATCTCTGCTCACTCTTCTGAGATGGTCCCTGAACCTTAGGCGCCTCTTCGTTGGTCCCTACAATGGTGGCCCATTGTGTTGTCAGTGCATCCACGGTGACTGGGCATCCCTGTGGTTATTTGTTCTTTGTGTAAGCTTTCTTGATGAAGCGTAGGAGCTACACTTATCTGTGAATTTAAGGAGAAAGAATACAATTAGAGATTATACTGATGGAACAGTGGTGCTGACAGTTCCGGGGCAACCAACGGTAGAGAACTGTGTTCTAAGGCTGTTCTCCGTTTCCAAAGCTACTTAAAATATCACGAGTCTTTGAAGACGTCTCCCCACGCAATTCCTCCACAGAACTGCTGCCTTCTTTGTCCCTGGTTCCCTTAGTATATGCTTGAATCAAGTCTTTACCTTAGTCTTTCTTTATTGATACCTTATCTGCTACCTTGAGTCCTTTCTTGACACACCATCTGTTCCTTGATTATCTGGCATTCACCATAGTTTCTCCTAACTACAGTGTTGATGATCAAGTTATGTTTGTTGTATAAATGAAAAGCAAGTGTCCCCCTACCAGTTCCTTGTGGTATTTTGCCATCGTACACATTTTGGGACAATACAGGTATCCATGTGTCTGGAACTATTTGACCATTGTCATAAACCATTTAAGATTGAAAATCTGATATTTCAATAGAAAGATCTAGATGAGATGTTAACCGACTGATCCGACCCCACCTTGGTCCTACTAATCACACTTACATTTACTTTAATTTTTGTACTATTTATGTGCGTGCATGCTTGTGCACATGTATCTATATGCCACATGAGTGAAGTGCCTGAGGAAACCAGGAGATGGTGTAGGACATCCTCGGGTGTGACCTACATGTGGTTGTAGGGCTGGAAGAAAGTGCTGGGAAGTGAGCTCTGGTTCTCTGCAAGCGTCATATGTGCGCCTAACTGCTGAGCCATCTCTCCAGCCAAGAGACAGGACGTCTAACTGCTTCGAAGTCTCTTTCAAATGAGGTTAAACCAGGAAAACTAGAATGTACTTGCTAAATGACAATGGAGAAACTATGTAAATTATGGAAGCTTTCTATAATCTTGCACTTAATCTCTTTTTACACAGAATAGCTGGCAGAGGTAAAGCCATTTTGTCATAATGTCTCTGCATGTTGAATCAGGATGAACTACAGGGGTACTGAAAACAACCTTGCACCAAATAAGGGCTGTGCTGTTACTGAACACTGAGCATACACAGCCCATTATCTCTGTCTGCGTTTAACAAGAGGGGGTCAGCTGTCTGTTCTTAGGTGATACTTACACTGCATCCCACTCTCTGTGCCTCCGCCTGCTATGCTCTCAACAATGATGCCATAGCAAAGGGCTGACAGTTGGTAGAGCTTTGCCTCTTTGCTCATCTCTCTAGCCCTAAAGGTTCTGAAAATTATGGACCACCTTTAAAGATGACTCTAGACGCTTCTGATTGGATATATGGTCTATGCACTGCAGAGTAAATGATGTCATTCCTCTGTTTTCTGTTTAAATGATAAGAGAATGTCCACCTAACAAATGAATGTAAGCACATTATTTTTGTAATAAATACAAAAATAATTTCCCAAGTGGAGAGGTAGACGGAAATGCAGTGTTGGTGTGGACAGTTTGATGGGGTCAGGGGCAGGGCAGAATGGACTCTGAGAGGTTAACCCTGTTGGAAACCTAAGTCTTAAGAATCGGGAAAATCATTTTCATAAGATACCCCATTTGTCCTGATAAGGCTTCAGAAGTTTGAAGAGATGCCTTCAGTGTCATGTTTTAGCTCACTCCTTCCAGGGATGTCTCACTCACACACACACACACACACACACACACACACACACACACACACACACACACACACACACACGGCAGGCATAGGGCAGAAGTTGGCCAATCATCTGAGCTGGGGCTGCACTGAGCCTGTTTGGGGTACTAGAAGATAGATGTCAGTTGATGGACTCAGTATCCCTCCACCAAGGAAGCGTTCAGGATGCTAAGAACAGTGCTACTAAACCAGAGGAGGAAAGGCGTGCAGGCTGGGGTGTGCAGCTGTCCTCCCAGGACTCCTGTTCATCTTGTACCCATCAGCAAAGTGCAAGAAGCCCTGTCAGAATTTCCTCAAGAGTCTAGAACTCGAAATTCCTCGGTGGCCTCCACAAACACTGTGCTTGTGAGCTTCTTGGGGCTAATGACTCTTTCTCTCTCTCTACCAGAAAACAATGGCTTAGAGCAATCTCTTTCAATCCATTCTTCCTCTGCACATGCTTATTATCCTGGATCACAGACTGTCTGCACAGTCTGTGCTGGGCCCAGCCCTGACTGCACCATGCAGGATATACCTAGAGAACCCCAACAATCAGACGAAAGGCAGTTTCTTAAACTAACCATAAATGACTCCGTGAAAGAACCCTGTGCTCTTTCTAGAGGCTCCCTAACGGGTGTTCTTCAGGCTTTGCAAGTACTTGAATAAAACCACAAAAAGAGTTAAGCAGTAATACAATAGTCAGAGCTCAGTTTAAGCGAAAACAGTTGATGTTTGTTTGTTAGCTGAGGATAAGTCTCCAAATTAGATGACTCTTCTATGCCAGATTTTAGAGCAAAGAGCCAAAAGATAACTGTGGCTTTGGGGGTTGACTATTACCATGCCCTGTCTCATAGGTTTGGGTAAGCCAAGAAGGTGGTTTCCTTCAGTTCCCTCCACATTTGCTTATTTGGTCTGAATGTTACTCTTATACCAAGTCCTCTCTCTTGTTGCGGAGTATACATAGTAACATCTAACATAGTAGCATGCAGCAAATGCCAACACTTGAGCACCTACTGTGTGCAAGGAACTGTGGAGAGGAAAATAAACCTATAGCATCCAGTCCCATCCCGGGGTCAGAGAGGGTCATGACTCAAGAAAGAGTGATTTGTGTTTGACTCTAAGGCTTAAAGAAATGTGCAAGTTCAAATCTAACCAGAAGATCTGGGAAGTCTGATGGATGGCGTGGCTGTTGGCCCAGAAGCGTGAATCTATTGTAGTAGAGATGTTACCAAACACAAAGACTTTAAAGATCTGATGTATTAAGAAACAAATGATGAAATGAGACTGGGTTAGTGCAGTGGTTCTCAACCTTTCTATTGCTGCGACCCTTTAATACAGTTCCTCATGCTGCGGGGACCCCCACCCTAAAATTATTACATTGCTACTTCATACCTGCAATGTTGCTACGGTTATGAATAGTAGTGTAAATATCTCATATGCAGGATCTCAAATATATAACCCCTGTAAAAGGGTTGTTTGACCCTTAGAGGGTTACAACCTACAGGCTGAGAACAAGTGGGCTAGTGAGATGACCCAGGAGTTATGAGCACAGACTGCTCTTCCAGAAGACCAGGGTTCAGTTGCCAGCACTCACATGGCCAATACCATCTGTAATACCAGGGGAGCTGATGCCTTCTTCTGACCTTCTTGGGTAGTGCACACATGTGGTACACAAGTATGGGAGCAAAAACATTTATACACATAAGACATAAATAAATAATTCTTTAAAGAAATAAATGAGTGGACACCAGCATGCTACTAGAAATATCACTGTTGGCCATTTCTGGATATTTGTGGACATAAGAGCTGGGACTTGAAGGGGAGACAGACTCAACTGTTGTAAATCCTGACATTATTTTTACAAATTGTGTGTAGCTACATGTTTGGGGAGGCTAGCGATCGCCACGTTTTAGTTCAGGATATGGGTTCTGAAGAAGAGTGGCTCAGAGAAGAAACGACGATACTTTGAATAGGCCCATAGTGAACCATTCAACAATTGTTAATAAACGTGCCAAGGCCATTGTAACACAAGAAATAATTCATCTGGTCAAACGAAGCTCCCTTCCCTCATGGAGCGTAGAGTCTGGTGGAGAAGACAGCATCAGAGTCAGGCAGAGGATGTTGATCTTGGTGCTGTGAGATGAATCTTGATGGACGTGAATCTTGGCTTAAGGGTAGCTTTCTATCCACTCCACAAGCACACATGAACACTGCGTGTGGCACCATCGAGTGTGTGCCGCACTTGCAGAGACATAATGTGCTCACTGATGGGAGAGGCCAGAATGTTTACAGACATGTAAAGCTTGCTTCTTAGATCAGAGAGAATGAGAGAGCATTTTAACTCTGACAGCACACTCACTCGAGGTGCGCTTTACTGGGTTGGTTCTTTCTTTCCTTCCTTTCTTTTCTTTCTTTCTCTCTCTCTCTCTCTTTCAATAATCCTTCCTCAACAGCAGACTCAGCAAATAGCTGATAGATACTATCTAAACCTGTAATACTGAGCTGTGAGGGTACCTCATATGGGAGATGTTTGCTGTGAATAGATTCTGGGGGTACTAAGACACTAACCTCTCAGCCCTAGGCAGGTTTAGCAGGGCCTGGGTGACCAACATTTTTATATGGTGACCTCACAGTACAAATGGAAAACGCATCATTTTGTGTAAAGGGTTGGAAGCATGCCACGGGGATGAGCTCACACTGTGCATTCCTGTATACACATGGTTCTTAGTCCAGGGGACCTCACTGCTGTAAGTAGACAGTAGTTTCCCTCATCCAACATGTTGTTTCCCAAGGCTTCTGTGGCCTCTCGTTCACCACAGTCAGGAAATATCAAATAGAAAATTCTAGAAATAGCTTGTAAGTTTTAAGTTGTCGGCCAAGCAAAGTAGTATAATAGCGTCTCACGTGACCACGCTCCATCCCTGTTGCTAATCGAACTATCCCACTGCCTGTGGTATCCACCTGGTATTTGCTACCTACCTCTTAGTAGTCATCTCAGTTGTTACGTCAACTGTCACCGAATCACAGTGCTTGTGTATAAACATCCATGCAGAGCCTTAGAATGTATCCCGTGATGATAGGTTGGGGACTTCTACGCCCTCCTTACATGAGAAGCAGCATTTCTACCATATTGATTTTTACATACTGGTATATAGTCATGTTCACCATCACTAATAGCTCAAGCCATAGAGCCCAAAGTACATAAAATTGTACTCCAAAGTGTCTTCCCAAACTGTTTTAAATTAGCCCAACTTTTGCCTCAAACAGACCTATTATCATTCTTCCCTTCTAGAGGTGACTCTTACCTAGCTTTTGCTCTTTCTTGTTGGCTACTCACTCCTGACAATTAACATTTTTTTCCCTCAAAACGACTCTGCAAGAATCTTAAGTCAATTATCGACTCTTCTGAGAGTCTGCTTAATGGGAAGCATTGCCACATGGTGCTCTCAACTGGGTCCATGTAGATTTTCCTAAGTCATGATGAGTGGCCGTCTTGAAAGCAAGGACACATGGGAGACTGCTGCTCCACACAGTAACCCTCGGCCCCCATGCAGTTCCCACTCGCCTTCAGAAACCACCAACAGGGCTTTCGTAACATTCTGAGAGTGAATACTGGCAAAGTAACTTGGTTTTATAAAGATATTTAAATAAAATGCACAAAATAGAAGTACTAAGATTTCTAATTTGTCCCTCTGAATCTTGCTTCGTAGACCTTCGTCTTCACAGTCCGTATCTGTGTCATGTGTTCCTTGGTAGTAGTAGGTACACCAAACGGTTCCCATCTGGCAACCACACTATGCATTACCTCACAGCTCCATTTCACAGATGAGAAACTAAAGCTCCGACAGGCTTACTCACTTTCCAAGATGGCAGTGCTCAGGAGCAACTGTGGTTCCCCTTCCAGATCGTTTCTTCTCTCGTGTCTAAAGAGCTATGTTCTGGGGCTGAGGAGATGGCACTGTCAGTATAGTACTTGCCACACCAACATGAGAATCACACCAAGGGTGAATCCCCAGAACCCATGTGAAAACTGGGCATTGTCTCTTGTGTCTGTAATCCTGGTGCTCCTTTAGTGAAATGGATAGGAAGAGGAGAATTGGCAGAAACTCACAGGCCAGCTGCCCTGTGGAGGACAAGGTACTCTTCCTCAAACAAGGTGGTTAGCGCGCACACACACACACACACACACACACACACACACACACACACAAAACACTGTGACACACACAGATGTGCACACAAGTACACACACATCACTGTAACACACACACATGCAGCACACACAGGCACACACACAAAACACTGTGACACACACAGATGTGCACACAGACACACACACCACTGTGACACACACACACAACACACACAGGAACACACAGTACCCTGAAAAAATGATGACTTCTGAGTTCTTAAACACTGTTATGAATCTTTGGAGGAAGCCAATGGCTGGCAGCACAGACAGCTGGTTTGTGTCCTTGACACAAATCTGGTTGCTATGGGAGCCTTCACATAGGAAAATATTCGTCAGCTCCAGGTGCCTGGGACACCAGACAGGCTTACTAGTCGTCAGATGAGCACAACAGTGATTTAGAGAGAAAACAGTGTTAAGGAGCTCTGAGAAAGGGGGCTGGAGAGGTTCATGTCGCATTGGGGCTGTGGAGATTGTTGGCTTTTACTGTTTGTTTGCTTCTTGCTGCTGCTGTTTGCGACGGAGGGTGGTGGTGTATGGCTTTGTTTCTGTAACACTGGGAATTGAACACAGCACCTCATGCGTGTGAGGCAGGAGCTCAACTACCACGCTGCATCCTTAGCCCCCACTTGGCGTTTTGACTGCCGTGGAATTTCAAAAGCCGAGCTGAAGAGAGATGAGTCTGAAGATGGGACTAAAGGTTGAGAAGATGCCCTGCTTGGCTTCGAAGGGGAAGTACACATCACACTAGAACAGATGAACGTGGTGACTCTAAATTGGCATATCCAAAGTGGCGGCAGAATTAAACATTTTAATTGTTAGTCATTGATTTGAGTCATCTCCATCGTCCAAATTTATTCTCACTGAGGATGATTACATCCAGATAGTGCTTGCTTCCAGTAAGACGGGAAGAACAAAGGAAAATAAATAAAACAGTTTACTTCAGCCTCATAAGAAGTTCTTACACAAGAAGCAAAAAGGCGTGGGAAAACATGAGTTTTATTTTTTTAACTTTTTCCTTGAAGTCCCAGTGAAATCGCAGCTCCTGTGAAGTACGGGTATGTGGATGTGTTTACACAAGGGAGGGCTGTCCCACCAGACAAATTGCAATCAAAGCTTCTGGAAACCGTGGTCATTTCTGAAAATGACTAATAGCATACGTAATCTCCTTTCTAAAAGAGCAGTTTATCTTTTTATTTTTTAGTTGAAAAACATACAATTTCACTTTCTCCAAAATGAGAAGCATTTCTAGAGGAACCAAATGTCTTCTCATTTTAATTCTTTGCTATTTTGACTCCATCCAATAGTCTCCCTTATAAAAGCAAGCACCAGAGCACTACAGGGTTCCCTGTTAGCAAATATGGCTGTTTAGTACCTTGTCCCTAGAAAACAAACTTTCCACTTTGTCCTAAATACCTTAAAATATGATATCTAAACATGAACCTACTTTCAAACTTAAAATAAATAGTCCTATCATAGGACGGTCTACATTTACAAGATACATGCTAAGAGATTTTTTTTTTTTTTTTAAGACTCAGAATATTTTTGGAAAGTCAAAAGCTACCCATAGAGAATAGAGATGGTTCAGTGGTTAGAGCACTGGCTGCTTTTCTAGAGGACCTGGGTTCAGTTCCCAGCACCCACAAGGCAGCTCATAGCCGTCTGTAACTCCATCCAGTTCCTGGGTGTCAGATGCCCTCATATTTCCTCCTCAGACACTGCATGATGTACACATACTACATGTAGGGAAAACACAGATACACAGAAAATGAAATGAATAAACCTAAAACATAGAAAAGTGTCACCCTAATAAAGAGAATTTAAAAAGCAGAATGCTTACAAAGCAAAATATTAACCATTTCTTCATATTTAAATTCATGTCTGTTTACGAAAGTTCTTCAGGTACAAAGTTCTACAGGAAACAACTGGTTTTAAAGGGGAAAAGTGTATGTGGCCCAGACATCATAAACAAAAATGTTTTTATTAGACATGAGCTGTGTCCACCACCCCGTGGCCGTGGCTTTTCCGCTTTGTGGAGACCACTGGGTGTTAGGCCCACACCGAAGGCAAAAAGAGGCCGCGCTAGTGTGTCTCCGAGGTCTCACGTCCACCCAGCAAGAATTATTTCTTTCTCTTTCCACAGTAAATGAAAATCTCTCTAACATCCTCCGGGTCTGTAGGATCATGAACTAACAGAAAAACAATGCAGAAACCCCGGCTTTAAAAGAGTATTTTTGCTTAAGCAACCAGGGTTTGGGGGACAAGAGGGTCAAGGTTGGATAATCCGATTATGGTCTGTTATCAACACCATTTGAAGTGCCTGCTACCTTGATAATCACCATGGAACCCTGCAGGATTTAGCTGGCACATAGCTTACCTTAATTAGGAGTACAGGTAACTGGATTAGCCTCCTATTCTTCTTACTTTTTCTCCCCTGTCTCCAAGTCACAAGAGCTCTGTTTTGTTCTGCTGAAAATGTTATGCACCAGCAACTATGACTGCCATAAAAACAAGTTTGATCAATGTGGCTTTGTGGAAGATGGAAGACTTGGGGCTCGGGCTAGTCTGGGTCTGAATCTTGACCCGTTGTTAGTTGTGTGCATGCTTTCCTGCGGCTCTGAGTCTCTGATCTCTCTCTCCAAAATGGTGTCAGTAAAGTCAACCACAGAGTATCACAAGAGCAAGAAGCCACATGAGGGGCTTTGACAAGGTGGCCAGTAGCACTCTGTTTCGATGGTGTTCCAATGTTCCCTGCCTTCACTTCTATAAAAACTTTTAGGAATATCAGTCCAACAAGAAACCCAGTGTTCTCCTGTGGAACCTACTGGAAAAGCCTCCAAGACCTTTGGAAAATGTTGCTTAGTGCTTCCACTTTTTCTCCTCATTTTTTTGCCAACAGCAAGTTCTATTTTTAGCAGAGTTTGGTAAGCCCTTCCTTATAGGTGGCCTTTCTCCACTCTTTATTCTATGTGGTGCAGTGTTAACACACAGATTTAATGACCAATTAATGCATATATGTATAAATGTATATATATATATAAAATATAGAAATTATATTACAAACTTTGCTGTGATTTTTATCTGTTATTTATAGTCTAGCTTCTTCAGACGGATTTGGAAGAGTTCACAGCTTATAGACAAAGACTCGAAACAAAATACTTGTTTCAAGTATCCACATCCTAATGCAAGGCCTGGATCACTTTTTCTAACCTCCCCGATCCTCCATCTCTTCCTCCTTATGACGGGTTGGTTAAATGAGCATTCTACATAATATGCTTGTTGGGCACCTTGCCTCGCCTGAAATATCAACAGTAGCCGTGTTGATCTCTTTTAGCAGAATATCTGGACAGTTTATAGGAAGAAAGCTTGGTTTAAAAAAAAAATAATCACAGAGACTTTGTGAGCCTTATAAACCTTTCTCATATGATGTGTGTTAAAGAGGACATTCTAGAATATGCCTTTTGGGGGAAGGGCAGCATCTCAACAAATAAAGGAATAACAGAACACCGTGTTACCAGGATATATCTTTGGCTCCCAAATAGCTTATTCCCTGTTTAACAAATACTACAATTATAGTGTTTATATCCAGCCAAACCAGAAAATACCTTTGCATGCTGTAAAACTTTTTCCTTTTCTTTGACAACTCAGGTGAAGTGTAGCCATGTTTAACTGTGCCCTGTGTGCCTCCCATTGGTCAAGTGCTGTGGGAACAATGAACAGACAGACAGTGGGGGTCATAGATGCCTGTAAGTCCACTTCAGGGAAAGCCAGCCAAGGCCTGTTTGCACGGCTGATTTGTAAGCTGGTGTAGTCCAAGGTCATTTAAGTACCTAGACATCCTAAGATCTGCCTCAGAGTACAGAATGACTTTTGAAAATCCGACTTTACTCAGGGTCCACGTTCGGCACCCCACCTTTATGCTTGCTTCTATTAGAACTGGATCACAAAACAGGGAGCAATTAGAAATGTTACACTTCATCCCCAAATTGAGAAAGAATGCCTTGGGGCTGACTCGAGGGACCAAGAGGCAGCAGCTGAGCCTGTGGTTTTGTGGAGATGCTTAGCCTGCTAGGTCAGAGACCACGCTATGAAGTCATGTCAACCACTGGGATCAGGGCTCGTCAACAAAGCTTTCTGAGCAATGCAAGAGTCAGATAAACCTCAGCGTTCCACGCTATTCCCTGGCACTCACAGGGGGGTTCCTTCATCTAGTGTGGGTGTAGCCATTGTCTACCCTCAGGCAGCCAGGACAGAAGTACAAGGCTTATCTTCTCTGGAGTCTGTGACACTATCCCAGTGGCATGGGTGTCTCTGATTATTGTGTACTGCATGGTGTTTCATTTCCCAAATCACAAGATTCTCAGTGCTCTGAAAAGACTCTCAGAGAGCCTTCCTCTTCCCGGTAAGGCTCAAGGTTGGGAAGGGTCAAGTTTTGCAGACAGTCACACAGCTGGTGAGCTGCTCTTTGGAGTCACTTCATTAGACCCCTCTCAACTCATCCCTGAAATAATAGCCTGTCTTATCAAAGCCCTGCACGCTGCAAGGTCTTTTTCCCGTTCGTCTTCTGACCTTCTAAACTATAGACTACGAATAATAAAATAATTTTTAAAAAGTAAACTTTAATCATCTTAAAGTCACTCTGCTTATGGTCTAGCAACCTTTAGTGGCTGCGCATCACCAAAGCCTTCCCAAGAAGTGTACACTTAAAAAGATGAAAAGTGTGGATATAATTTTTGACCCAATTTCGATTTAGGAGTGATTTATGATGTTATCAAATATACCTTGTAAACTGTTTACAAATTTCCAAAGCCTTTTTTTTTTTCCTTAAATTTGAGTTAGCAATGCATCGGAATGAACCTGAAGGGTTTGCTTCTGTTTTTGCTTTGACTAAACACTTCTTTTTGCATGGTTATATTGAGCACTTATATTGAGCACAGCAGGACCATCCCAGTCCTGTATCCTTCATCGCTGGTCCATCACAGTGTTGGTGCCAAGAGCCGCATGCCTAAAAACATTTAGCCTTTGGGTTTTCACCCTGGCTCAGTTCATCTTTGCATTTTATGCAAACCACATTCAGGTTTTCCAAAAAAAATCCCAAGCTGGTACTCACTGCCCAGGATAGAACTTTAGCCAAAGAGGGATTCCTTAGCTTCATGTATCACAGTATAGCGTACACAAGAAGAAGCTTGTTTTTTTTCCTAAGGAGAATTGGCAAGCCAGATTCTAAAATAACATAAATCAATCAATCAATCAATCAATCAATCTAGGGTCAGGTTGCACGCTGCCATTTCTACAATAGCATTTAAAGACATAGACTAGGTTAAATCTGAAAGCTGTCAGGTGTCCTATTTTAGTCAGATTTCCTGCTATCACTTGCCAAAACCCAGGGCACCCAGCATACACCAAACCAGGGTGAGCTTGAGCGGCAAGCATCCTGAACCCAGTCGGGTCAACTTGAGAAAGATGGCACAGTTTCTGACTTAAAAAACACCTAAACTAAACAATACTTAAATATTTAATACCTAATATTGCCTTAGATATTTACCTAAAATCAATAGCACTTATTTTTATTTCTCTTTCATTTATTTTTGCCCTGAGAAGTACCTAGAATGCAAATTTGTTTGTTTGTTTGAGATAAGGTTTTACTATGTAACAGGCCTAACACTCACTCTATAGACCAGGCTGGCCTAGAACTCACAGAGATCCTCCTGCTTCTACCTCCCCAGTGCTGAGACTAAAGGCATGAACCCACTCTGTAGACCAGGCTGGCCTAGAACTCACAGAGATCCTCCTGCTTCTACCTCCCCAGTGCTGAGACTAAAGGCATGCACCACTACTGCCCACCTAAGTACTGGGTTTTAAAGATTCGCTTCCTCGGGCGCCTCCTGCGTAGGTGCTCTGCGCCTGCTATCAATGTGGTATGTGTCTCTTCCTTATGGTTTCACGGTGCATCAAGCTATGTGCCTGTGGCATTTCAATTTTTTAGAAAACTCGAAGAAATAGAACCTGTTTAAATACCAAAAGAGAAGCAGGTATACAAGGCCTGAGAATCTTTGGTTCATACCTCACAGACATTGCCTGTCCCCGTAAAAAGGAATAATTACAAAGAAATACCAGGTAGTGCTGGAAGTCTTAAGCCTAGAACTTGAATTTAGACTGAAAATAAATGCAAGCATACAGAGGCTTTTGTGGGAGTTTTATTAAGGGGGAGCACCTCCTACTTGTCAGATTGGCACAGGAGCTTTCCTCGTGGGGAGAGAGACTAGGGTCAGGAACGCTGAGCCACCTGGCTGAGAGCCCCTTAGGGGATTTGCCCTTCAAGTCTTGAAAACCCCCCAGTTGCTTTTTAAAATGCACTTAATTCTCTAAACTAAACAGCGCTAAAAAAACCTCTTAGGTCAACTGAAATAGTCGTTTAAAGGGGAAAAATTGAATCCTTTTCAAAAGCAGCCGTTACACAATCTAGCTTGGTGTGGTGCCGGTTGAAAGTTGGGTGGTTTCCATGGAAACAAAAATGAACACAAGAGACAAGAGTTTTTGAGTAATTTTTAGCGTGAGGTAAAAATAGTACCCAGATATTTTCTCCAGAACTAACTACTCTTTTTTTTTATTATTATTATTTTTAAGTGCATATTCTATATAACGTATCTACTTCCAGTGTCCACACAAATTGTGGCTATACAGCTACAGTTTTCCGGACATATAGTGGCCACTGGGGATCCAAATATCCAATGAGGCAGAGTTCTCAGTGCTCAAAATGCTTGTGATCTTTAACAACTACAAATGTGTCTCCCACTCACCCTGGAGGTGGCAAAGTCTTCACATCTGGACGCACTAAGCACTTGCCACCTCCGCATGCAGCCTCTGAGGTCTCTGGTACATCCGGGCATCACTGGCTGGTGGAAATCACTGGCCGAGTCACCTATAAGTCTTTGGTGAATTCCCTCTCACAGCCTAACCACAAAAGATTCTGGGAACCCACAGTCGGCTTTGTGTTTATTAGCCCGCAGTTGTTAAATAGCCATTCCGTTTCTGTCGCAATATTTTTTAAATTTGTATTTAATGTTGTTTTTACAAAGGGAAGTTTAGGAAGTCTGAAAGACAGGAAGTGACTCAGGAGTCAGGTGTGGGTAGTGAACAGTGAGCTACAGGTTTGAAAAAGTGTCCCTATGGGAGAGAAAACAGGGTTGCAATGTCGGAATGACAGCGACCAGTGATGTCAGCTCCAGAATGACTTCTCCACTTTCCCAAGACAGACATCTCAGATGCTGCTGGGAACAAAGAAGCGCCTTGTGCAGCCTCAGAGAAAGGGTGAAGCGGCTTCTCAGGAAGGTTCTGACAAAAGCTACGGATAGTTTGGTGGACTCTGGCTTTTGTTCATCGAATCCGTCATGCCACAGATGAATTTTAAAAATCTACAATGTGGTAAACCTGAGAGAGTGTGTGTTCTTTTTTATTCTTCATTTCGAATATTCTAGATTGGCTGGTGCTGTAATCATTTTATGAGATAAGTACCATTGTGGAATACATAATTGATAATATATAGCTTAGAATGTAAATCAAAACCACACCTTGATGTGTTTATAAAAAGATAAAGAGATATATGTTCTGTGGGTGTGTGTGTTGAGGTGTGGGGGAAGGCGGTACCTCAGCAGGCCCATACCAAGGCATCCCTTCCCCCTGAGGGACCAGCCACATGCGAAGGTATAGTATAGAATAGAGTTTATTCAGGGCATGGGGAGGGGAGTTAAGAGGGTAGTAGAGGCAGAGAAAGAGAGAGAGAGGGAGAGACTAGAGAAGTAGAGGCCAGCCATGAGCACATGGAGGGAGAGGGGGGAAGGGAAGCAGAGAAAGTGCAAGAGAGGAGCAAGAGATCAAGAGGGGGGGCAAGCAGCCCCTTTTACAGTGGGTCAGCCCTACCTGGCTGTTGCCAGGTAACTGTGGGGCGGAGCATACTTGGCTGTTGCCAGGTAACTGTGGGGTGGCGTTTAGACAGAATGCTAACGTGCCTGCCAAAGAGCTTTGTAACCTTTAAGAGGTCATATGCATTCTGGAAGCAGAGGCAGGAGGATTGCAAGTTTGAGATGCATAATGAATTCAAGGCCACCCTGGGCTTCACAGCAAGACCCTGTTTCAAAAATACCGAAGTTAAATTAAATTTAAAAACAAGAGAATTCATGGACACTTAAGGGCCTGAATTATAAGGAGGAGGAGGTCTCTTAAAAACCTCATCTTGGCTATTAGTCAGCTGTGGAGAGTGTTGTCTTTGGGTTGCCTATCTAGCCAGAGCTCCACGCGTGATAGGCAAGGATTTTGCCACCAAGCTACATCCTCAGCCCCATGGAACGTTTTTCATCGTGTGTTTATAATCTTCAAGGGTGTGTAAGAGAAGATGTGGAATTTTCCAACAGAAGATAATAGGCCGTTGGTATTTCGTGAGCTGTATCTTGGACGGCCAGTTTCATCCCCTTCTGGAGACTCTGTGACAATGAGGGTCAATGGGACAGCCTCTGCCTTATAGTTCAGTCCCCTTGAGGCATTTGCTTCATCAGACATTGCATGCTTCTTTTCACTCCAAACAGAATCTTCCTTCTGGAGACTCTGATGCAAATTCTTGATGTTTCTTTTTAATATGAATGAAAACAATGGGGAGAGGAAGTGTGGAGGATTGGAATCTCCGCAGAGGCCCAGCGGGTCCCTGGGGACCAGTGAGGTTCCTCTCTGCTCTCGGAGGTGGCCGGAAGTGGGAACGCGGGAGCTCGTTCGTTCCCAGCTCTAAGTCTGTCTGAGCCTCCGCTCTGGAAGCTTCCTCAGTCTTCCGGAAAACATTAAAAACATTAATCGAGTTCCCCTGGGGTGCTTAGCACTGGGCTGACAGAGGCTGATGGCTGTGGAGGGAACAGGAGAGTCGAATGAACCAAAACTTCTAGGGCTGGGGTAAGTGTGGGTAGGACACGGGAGGCTGAGGGAGGGAGGTGTGAGCCTTGGGTGGCAGGAGAAGGATAGTACGGAAATGTAACACCGCGAGCTAAAACGTAAGGAGGGTAAGGAGGTAAACGAGTCAGAAGAAGTGGGACAGTGTCATCCTGGATGTACTGTGACATCCAGGCCATGATAGAGGTGGAGGTTGGGCAGTTCAGGAAACCCCTGGTTGTTTGGCACCGGTCCTATTCAGGCCCTGGAAGTGGGAGACACAAAGTGACCTCCTAACTTGAGACCTGTGCCCAGGACTTCCAGGATGCCCCGAGGAGTGTGCGTTTTCATCCCGGAATTCCATGACGTGTGCGTTTTCACTTTTGGAGAGATTCGAGAACCATAGATATCAGACAAGAGTGCGAGATTCGGGCTGTCCCTGCAGTCATCACCTTGCGTGAGGTTGGTTGCGTTCTTGAGTAAAATGCACTTGAGGCATCCTGCATCATGCACATCATGAAAATGTGTTCAAGAATGTCTTTGTGTGCAAGCCAGCATTTTATGTTGCTGAGCAGAGTCTGCTTTCGTCCTGTGATCTTATGCTTAGCTATCCTCTGCTAGCCTTTGGCCATGTGTCCCTTGCTTCCTTAGAGCTGAGCCTTTGGGTCCTGCTGTAGCATCAGAATCCGTGTGGTACACGGAGGGGCCGTTAGAAAAGAATGAATAAATGGTCTCTCTAAAGTGAATATTTTTCTCTTTTGAGTTGCTTGTGAGCTTCTTCAGTGAGGCAGGATGCTCAGGGGGCTTTAGAAACTGCAGAATCATACATCTCCCTAGGGCTTCATTTTCTTCACACTTGAAGGGGAGTTTTTTGTTTAAAAAAATAAAAGTATGAGTACTTTACATTCTAACTACATATAGAAAAATGTAAAAGTCATTGAGGGTACATTTTCTCTCTGCTGTATATTGACAGGGGAAGAACACAAGATTCATTTCTAGGAAAAATAATGGCTTTAGGAATTATTTACTTATTTATTATGTGCATTGGTGTTTTGACTATACATCTGTCTGTCTGTGTGGGAGAGGGTGTCACACTCTGGAACTGAGGTTGCATACAGTTGTAAGCTGCCATGTGGATGCTGGGGATTGAACCTGAGTCCTTTGGAAGAGCGGCCAATGTTCTTAACTGTTGAGCCATTTCTCCAGCCCAGGCTTCGGGTTTTTAAATGAATGTCAGCATGGAAAATTCATTCTGTTCACCAACTGTAAAAACAAAACTAAATCACATCCCTGTGTCCAAGCCAGGATTGCAGTGTGAACTAACTGCCATCCTTTCTGTGGGCTCTTACACCTCATAGCTTCTCTGATAAGTACACATAGTGGGATATATGTTTTGCAGATAAGGAAACTGAGGCTGTTGGTTGTAGAGCCACTTGCTTGGGGACCCTACTGTTTAACTCCTTAATTCTTATAGTGGCTTTTGGTTTTCTGTTGATGTCAAGGTCGTTGTCCGTAATCTCTAGTTGGTGTTCCTTCCGTCTCCCTGTTCTTATTTAGTAAAGACACACACTCTTTTCTCTTGGCTCTCTCTATCGCTATTCTCTTTCTCGTGAGTAACAAAAGTCAGCTACCATACTGTCATTATAATCACCACCACCACCACCACCACCATCATCATCACCACCACCACCATCATCATCTTCAGCCATACCATGTACAAAGCTCACTTTTTCTTTGTTACTGACAGTAGCCACAAGTATCCCCAAACCTACATTGAGCCCCTGTTGTCTCCATATTCACCGTGCTCACACTTTTAGTCTATAAAGAGATGGAAGACCTGGTCACAGGAAGCAGATCAAGTTGTAACTCAAGATTCCCATGGTTTCTCAGAGTAGGGTAGACATCCTGTTAGACAGTTCTGAGACTGCTTCTTAGAACAAGTGTCCAGCGAATTGTACCCCTGAGAAAAGAAAGGCTTTATTTAAGCAGAGTAGAAGGAAGTGTGCTCCGGGTCAGCTCACCCTAATATATTACCCAGTTCCTTCCCCCCCCCCCCCCCGAGAACCCAAACAATCATAGTTGAGCTGGGTTCAGGCATTGCTGAAAGAGTATTAGCATCCCATATCCCCGCTCCCGGTCATAGCTGACTGGATGATTGCCAGGGTTATTGCGGTTCCTCCACAGCATTTTCAGGGAGTTTTGGCATGTCCACACTGAACCCAACCTCGAATCTTTGAGCCAAAACTCAGGAGGAGCTCTGACCTTTGGCTCATCACCAGAACTAACCTCATTCTGCTAGAACCAGGCTCTGAGGCACATCTGTCTCCCCAGCACTCTTCCAAAGGCACATCTGGAAGGCCTCTAAACGGCATGTCATTGATTCGTTATTGATTAAGACTGGGTCATGGCGCTCTACCCAACTGCAGCCCCAGGAACAGGTGTATCAGACTTTTAACTGTGGTACCCAGCATGTGTCCTCCAACTTCCCTGAATCAAACCAGGAACAGAGAAGGAAAACAAAGGAGAGTTTCCAGGGAGAGGAAGGGTCCATGGCCAGAGTCTTTTGGCAGGAATAAGCCTGCTGTCTACTCTGGCTTGCAATTCCTGAAGAATAAAGAAAGCCCTTCCCAGCTGCTCTCAGTTCAACGCCTACAGAACATACACCAGGTTCCATGTGCTCTGCCAGGCACTCAGGGTGCCAGAGGGAGTAAGGTCCTCAAAGCCTCTGTGGTCAGACGGAAGAGACAGACTGCACTGAGAACATTCCAGGATAATCTCGTGTGGACTATTATAGAAATGAGCCAGGCCAACCTGGGAGTCCAACATCTCCACTGAATCACAGTACGAGGTGAATGCACGTGAGTCAGGAAGACACAGGATTGTGATTGGTGGAAAGATACAGAAGAAGCAGTTGCGGGGTGTGAGCCACAGCTGGGAACTCCAGGCAGTGCTGGGCAGTTGGATGTAAGCCCTGGCTAGCGATGACCAGGCCACAGAGACACAGAAGGCCACAACTGTGGGTCAATACTCCATTCAGGGGCCGTTCATTGCATAAGACTCGTTGGGATTCTATTGCAGTAGTCCTGGGTCCAGGGTCTAAACCAAGGAAGAGAGAATGGAGTTAAAGAGGAAAAGGAGGTGCTTGGGAAATATCTCCGTGACAAACGTAGGGGGGGTCCCAGGTTGTGCTGTAAGACTGTGGAGGATTAAGAAAGAAGGAGAATCTAGAGAGACCGCCAAGATATTCCACTGATAGAACGCCATTCAGCTCATGCATTTAACTAGATTCTTCTCACATAGCCACGTGTCACTGAGACACAAAATCAAGATGTGTGTTAACCAGACTGCTGTGGCTGTGACAGATGCCAGAGAAAAACAAAGGAAGAAGGATTTGTTTTGGCTCAGGGCTCCAGGGTTCCCTACCATGATAGGGAGGCAGGGTGGCCAGGATAGAGAAAGGGGGAGAAGGAGTGGAGGCCTTTCTTATTCCATTTGGGCCTACAGGATGGTGTTACCCCCACTCTGGGCAATATTCCCCACTTAGGTGTCCGCCAAGACACACCTGCCGGCGCACCCAACTGATCTCCAAGATGCTTTTCACTCAATCAAGATGCTAATTAAAACCAATGGTGTTAGCATGTGGCCAGCAATGTCAGATGATGTGGGATAGAATCAGATGAGAGTGAGGGAGCTTGCACGCGTGAAGGGCGGCTGTTGTCTCTGAAATGCTGCTGTTTCCGTCCGTGTGTGTCCACACGTAAGTGTGCACCCGCTCACCACAGTATAAATCATGTGTTCCTCTCTCATAATAAAGATTGAAGTCAAACACTTGAGAGGCCTACAGTGCTCTACGGTTGTGACTCAACCATGAGTGATTTTTTCTTTTTCTTTTTTTTTGGGGGGGCGGGGTTCGAGACAGGGTTTCTCTGTGTAGCCCTGGCTGTCCTGGAACTCGCTCTGTAGACCAGGCTGGCCTCGAACTCAGAAATCTACCTGCCTCTGCCTCTGCCTCTGCCTCCCAAGTGCTGGGATTAAATATTTTCTTTTCCTCTCTTCCTTCCTCCTTCCCTCCCTTCTTCCCTTCCTTTTTTTTTTTTTTTTTTTTTTTTTGAGACACTATCTTACACTGTAGCCCAAGCTGGCCTAGAATTCACTATGTAAAGGAAGCTGACATCAGACTCTCAGCCATCCTCCTGCCTCAGCTACCACTGGGATGCTGGGATTATAGGCACGACCCACCACGCTGCCTTAGGTCTTTTCTTGCAGTTACTCTTCTGACAGCAAACCTTGCAGTTGCATGTGTGCTTGGAATTCTCAAGGATGTGATGGGGGGGAGGGGTGTTCGAAGGGATCAGAGTCAGCAGGAATGGTTCTTCCAGTCAGCACAGGACAGTGGGGCAACATCCAGATGTGCAGGAACACCGCTGCCCAGGGACACCCACAGACAATTCCAAGAGGCAGGCTCACAACTAGGAGAGCAACGATGCCTTCTTTTGCAGATTTATTTATTTTATGGACTGTGCGGGAGTGTTCTGCCTTCGTGTATGCATGTGAACCATGTGTTTAGAGTCAGGAGAGGGCATCAGATACCCTGGAACTGGTATTAAGGATGACTACAAGCTTGGAACCAAACTCAGGTCCTCTGCAAGAGCAGGTGCCCTTCCTTGCTGAATCATCTCTCCAGCCCCATGTTACCTTCTCTTCATAGAGGGAAACCCAGCTCCAGGGTATTTATTCATCATCCGTTTTTCCCATACTGGCACAGACCTGTGGGATTAGAGGAACTTAGTATCTGTCACGTATATCTTTGAGTTTCTTGGCCTCCAGATCTTCAGTTTCTCTTTAATAGGGTCACTCCTTGGGCCTTCCATCAATATTCAATGAATGCAAACCGTTAACAAGACCTTAGCCTGTGAACTAGAGATGTGGACTAGTGAGCCGGCTCGGTATACGCAGGCGCTCGCCAAGCCCGATAACCCAAGTTCCATCCACAGGACCTACATGGTAGAAGGACAGAACTGGCTCCCTCACGCTGTCCTTTGACTTCAACACATGCACCGTGAGCACCATAATGTGTGTGCACACACATGCTTGCACACACACAATAGAAAATAGATAAATGTTTTACAAGTTTGTTTGTTTGTTTGTTTGTTTGTTTGTTTGTTTAAAGAAGTGCAAATGTGAAGATTCTGTCTAGCTGCCAGCCTGGTGTTATTTATCTATGATGTCATAATTTAGACAATGTAATCGTTCAAGGATACTTGTAGCTTTGTCTTTTATATATTTATAGAAGGCAAGTGTGTGTGTGTGTGTGTGTGAGAGAGAGAGAGAGAGAGAGAGTTTATTTCTCTACGTTTCATAATTTGATGGACCACATGATGCAGAACGGAACAGAACTAGCCATCTTTGACTTCTCCAAGGTACATGGTTTTCTTCTCCTTGAGCAAAATGTGAGCACTGCATGTAGTGGTAGAATAAACTGAGTAGCCTCGGCAACAACAACAATAACAACACAGACAGAGAGAGAGAGAGACAGACACAGAGACAGGCATACACACAAAAAGGCATGTACACACAGAGAAAGACATAGACCGAGAGAGAAATACACACAAAGAGGCGTGCACACAGGCATGTGCACACACAGAGAGAACAGTGTTTGTAGGCAGCAATCTTTCCAGACCCCTGGATCCTATCTAAAAATGCCAGGATAAGAACTCCCAGATCAAGGCAAGGCACATGAAGTACCAAGCCCTAGCTGAGGAACCATTGATGGCTGGTGGTTCCCAGAGATGGCCTTCCTCTTTCTTGGTAGGTTGCCTGTGTTAGAGGGAACAATCCCACACCCGTGCACATAACTCGACTCAGTAGCTGGACTCAGTGAATCTTTCTATGGCAAGATACAGCATTGGGAGGAGGACTTTGGAGGAATTGGGGGGGGGGGAGTGGGAATGGATATAACCAAAATGTATCACACGCATCTATATAATTCTCTAAGAATAAATTTTAAAGCGTATTAGTAATTGTAAAACAGGGTTCTAAACCATCCATTAGTCTGACCAAGACAGACTTCTTATCATTTTTTTTTTAAATTATGTGCGTGTGTATTTACTTGTTCTTTACTTTGGAAAAACAGAAGTTCATGGAGAACTGTTTTCAAAAGTTTCTGTTCAGCGTGAGTCACAGTTTGAGCAGACAGACAGCATTCATTATAATCTTTTAGACATAAACTCAAAATAGTTCTCTGGTATAAAGGTAACTGGATTTCAGTTTGTTTGCACGATGTCTAAATGACCTTGTATGGTACATTCTTACAGAGCAGATCCAGGCACAGAACTCTAGCGTATTTCTCACAATAAGAATGGACGTGGTATGATGTCTACCTGGGAGACTTCAGACCTCTTATTGAGGTCAGTGACCTTGAGCCACACATCGGCTCCCAACATTTCCCAAGTCATTCATCCACAGGAAGCCCCTTTCCTTTGCTCATGCTTACTCATCTGTTCAGATTTTCCTCATGACATGGAAAACCAACGTTCTGAATGTGTTTCCCATACTGAGGCCCACATGTCTTATAGAGATCTTTTTCCCACGGCTCTGCTGTGTTTGGCTCTGTCTTAAGACATCTTTGTCCTTGAGATCGCTGTGTATTGGTCATACGGAGGCTAATATTTTACTTATTAACTAGTAAGCAAATTGTATATTTTAATAGCAAAACTGCCTTCCTCAGGCTGGCACACAGATTCCCACAGTAACAGCCATTTAGGAGAAGCCCTACTGCAGTCTTCAAAGTGTCAGATCTCATTTATGACTCCCCACACATCTGACTTAGTCGAGAGACTGTAATATAGCCTCCTGCTGAATACAGAACGACTCATGTTAAGCACCTTGTCAGAGGAGAAACTGAATGTGGGCTGACAGGTGCCACGTGGCCACAGGGCCCTCCAACAGGCATGCATATAAACCCCTAAGAACCTGCGGCCAGGAAGGCATGAGCTCTCGAGATTCCAAGGCTCTTGGCACTACTTGGTTCTCCCTGTAGAGCTATCTGAGTCAAATGTCACATTTCATGATCACTTTATCTAAACGCACACCCTTTGCTGTGAGCCCCAGAGAACACTGCAGCCCCCACAGGGATGACCTTTCTTGGTTTGTACTGAAACCTGTTTGTCTCATCTGCCTGACTTAGACCTCTTCCTATCTGGAGCTTTACAGTGTTCTACAGCCCTTAACAGAGACTTTCTCACTGGAGCACTCCACAACTGTCTGTAGGATGAATAAATATATCAATGCCTTCCATTTTTTAGGACAAATGAAGAGCTGAGTGGACAGAGGTGGGGGTAGTAACAAGCACCTCTGTCTATTACAGGAAAAAAAAAAATCAGCATTTCCTCCATCATAAGAGTAACAAAGGCTAAGCTCCTGTCTTTACCTGTGGAATGGCTTTACAGGGACGCAGTCATTTAATCCTTTACAGTCCTCTGAGGAGGTCTCTGTCGTTTACTCTTATTCTATAGCTGAGGAAGCTGAGGCCTGTAAGTTAACCTACCCAAGGTCAGGGAGGTCATGAGACCTGGTGCTGGAATTTTACCTCAGCCTTCTCTCTTGTTCCCTCCCTGCATCCCCTTAGTCTGCTTGTGCCCTCAAATTCAGGACGGTTTTCTGGAGTAAGTGGCTGGCTCTCTTTAGAGAGGAAAGTATATGATTGAGTGAGAAAGAAAAAAAAAAATCAAAATGAAGCTAGAATACATCTTTTGTTTGTTTGTTTGTTTTAACGTCCCTGGAAAGCAGTAACATTGACTTTGCCTCACAGTGAGGTCGTCTTCTCTATTGCGATGCTTCTGGTGTTCACTTTTACTGAAGTTGCTAATTTCACAAAAAGGGGTTATGTTGTGTGTTTGAATATCTTGAATACAGACTTATGGAGTCTGTAACCTACCAGAGTTCACTTGTTCATTTTTAAAAGATGTAGAGTTTTCCCCCTTATTTAGTCTTGTTCGTTGGCTTTCTCTCTCTCTCTTTTTTTTTTTTCTTAAGCAAACCTTGAAACTTCAGCAGTCGAGAAATATCAATACACACCTAAAGTGAAATTCATCCTGGAAATTATGTGAATGCATTACAGGAGGTCAAAGATAAGGGAACAACTGTTACCTAAGATATCTGCTGTCTGAATACCTAAGAGTTCCAGGGAGGAAGAGATGGGAACACGGTCCACTCTTGACCTTGAACTTCCCGACTTGTGTTAGTTTAAGACACCCCTGTGGTATCGTTGAAGCAGAGCGGCATGCATAAACTTGGAATTTCCTCTGTGAGTCTGCTGAGAATATAGATCAGAACCATATGAGCTGTGTCCTAATCCAGAATTTAAAATAACATGGGAAGTGTCACCCCAGAACAGAACCCTGTGACATTCATTCATTAGGACATGCATACTTTTTTATTTCTCTTTTCCTTAGAACAGAAGCCTCAGGAGAAATGAATTTATTTTAAATTCAGGGAGTATGGAAGCCTTGGATTATAAGAAGAGAGGGTCTTAAACTAATGGCAGCAGGGATATTATTTAGCCTCCTGGAATGTTTGAAAGGATATCTTTTGGAATTGCCAACTGAAAATAAAGATTTATTAGGAGATTGTATAAGGGTAGACAAGATGGCCCAGCTGGTCAAAGTATTTGGTGCTAAAGCCGGACAGCCGGTATTCGATCCCCAGAGCCCTCAGTGGAAGGAAAGGACCAACTCCTGAATGTGTCTCCACATGTGTGCTGTAGTACACTCAAACTGCTTTTGTTCTCTCCCTTGAGTGCGCTCTCTCTCTCTCTCTCTCTCTCTCTCTCTCTCTCTCTCTCTCTCTAGCTAAAATAAGGGACTGGGGATATAGATGCCCCATGGTTAAGATCTCTCACTGCTCTTCCAGTGACCTGAGTTCAATCCTCAGCACCTGTACTCGGCAGCGCATAGCCATCTGGAGCCCAAGCGCCAGGGGATCCATTGCCCTCTTCTGGCCTCCACAGGCACATGCGCTCATGTGTACATTCACACAATAAATAAATAGCATACTTAGCCCAGATCTATGTACACATTTTTATATAAGATGACAAGTAGCCCCATGCTAACTAAGCACGGTCCTCTCTAAGGACCTTTTCTATTCCAGTCTTTTCCTTTCATTTTTCTCCCTCTTGTTTGTCTTCTTACTCAAAAAAAAGAAAATTGAAATTACTCCTCCCCCATATCCATCTTCCTGGATTTGTTTCAGGAAGATGCTCTACCATCTCTGCCTACTCCTTCAGCCATCAAGATCCATGAAAGTCTCTTGCTCACTGACAGTAGTATATTTACATGCAATCTAGGGCCAGCTTCCTGTCTGTTCTTTTAGCCTCTGGATGGCTTGTATGAATGATAGAAATGCTGTAGAAATAGTTGTTTCTCTGCATTGCTCATGGGATGAGGGAAAGTATCTGCACCCAGTCAGCTCAGACCTATTTTCCCTCTGTATCTTTTATAAATGAAGTTGATTGAGACCGTGCCAACAGAATACAGAAGATAACAGAGAGCCAACTGTATCTTTATTTGATATTCAAAAATAAACATTGTATCTTTGCACAGAAGTGTGCCTTATAGCATGGCTGTCTTTAAGGGAGTCTCTCTCACCATGCTGTCTAGGCACACAGAGCTGAAAACCAATGTAATCCCTGGCTTAGCAGCCTTAACAGCTCCTGGGTGTCCCATCAACTCTGCCAGCTTGTGCTGTTGTCAGCATCTCCTGGGTCTTGTCATTGTGTCCCCTCCCCCATTTGCTGGTGCTGCAGTGATGAACAGAGAACATTGGTAGTATTGTGAATTGTTGGTTTGGTTTGTATTCATTATACTTAAGCCTTGGTTGGAGTGTCCATGGGTGAGTCCATATTTGTCCTATGGCGCAAGTATACTACCCTTCTCTTAGGTTCTTCTTAAGGAAGAATACAAAGTTACAAAGAATACAAAGTTGCTTTGCTACATCTTCAAGTCTGTTCTTATGAACATCATCTTTTTAAAATCTTGTTATTTTTATTTCAAATGTGTATGAATATTTGTGTGTGTGTGTGTGTGTGTGTGTGTGTGTGTGTGTGTACACGTACGTACAATGTCCAAAGAAGCTAAAAGAGAGTGAAAAACCCATGCAATTATAGTTACAGATGGCTGTGAGCCTGCCAGGTGTGTCCTGGGAACCAAACTCCATTCTTCTGCAGTAGCAGCCAGTGCTCTTAACTGCTGAGCCAGTCCTCCAGCCCTGTAAAACTATCCTTTGTATTTGAATCTAGTCAGTATTTGGACAAGCATGTTAGCCAAGATTCCTCTCATACTGACTACATGAATGACGGGATATGTCCCTGAAAGCTAGGTGTAGCATTGAGTTACGTTCTTATCATGCAAGGTGTGTACGCGGGTAGACCTCTATTTAGAAGTAGTTCTAGCCTTACGTCATCTACGGATCTATTGTTTCCTATATTGTTCCCAAGACTTTGGAACAAATGACAAAAGCCATAAGAATCCTTTATAATTCTGAATTACCTGACATTCAAATTGAACTATGTAAGGGTTTAAGAGGTTGAAAGGCACGTTTATATTTTATTTATTACCTATAGATTATATTTATCATGCATTTGTGAGTTGTCTCAGTTGTCTTTTTAAATTTTAATTACTATCTTTTAATTTTAATTACCACATGAAATAATGTATTGTCATGACATTTTCATATTCTACATCATTGTGTTTGGTTCAAAGTCAGCCCCTTAGCACTCTTCCTTCTTTGCTGGTCCCCTTCCCCTCACAAATGGTCTCCTGATTAAATGTCATATATATATACACATACACACATTTATTTATTTATTAAAGTCTAGAATTCTCCTATGGTGGAAAAAAAAATGCAATACTTTCAACTGACATTAGTAACAGCGTGCTATATACTTAGAACATAGGCTAACACGAGTCGATACTGTGTGTGTCTGATGGAGAAAAGGGGTGTGTCTTAGTCTATTGCCATGAAAGGACATCATGACCAGATCACCTCTTATGGAGACTTGCTTGCAGTTTCCTAGTGTTAGTTCATTACCACCATGGCAGGAGCATGGTGGCTCACTCTGGAGCAGTAACTAAGAGCTACATTCTCATCACAGGCAGTGGAAGAGAGAGACTGGGCCTCTCATGGGCTTTTGAAACCTCCAAGTCCACCCCTGCCTTCCCACTTTTCCCAACAAGGTCACACCTCCTAATCCTTATAATCCTTTCAAACAGTTCTGGCACCAACCATTCAAATGTGTGTTTGGACGCCATTCTTATTCAGACCACCAGAGTTTTCATGGGCCCATCCATTCCTACCTCTTCAGTTAAAGCTTGGGACTCCTCCACCCCAAATCAGGTCAAGTTATTCCAACGAATGGAACTCATTTATAAATTCCTTCTGCAAGGAAGTATTAATGAGTGGACAGCTTCCCCCGCCCCAAATCGCAGTACTTAGGAAATGTCTCCACTTGGCTGTTTCCTTTTCCTTGAAGAACACAGAGATAAATGAAGCAGCTGTTGAAAACTGACAGCTTCATTTCTCGAGTCCTGTTCTTCTGCTCCGGCATGAGCTGTATGTATTTAGAAAATCTACACAGAGCTAACACCATCCTCAATCAGCAGTCCAAGGGAAAGCCTTTCCCAAAGCTACCAAAGGCACACTGAAAAACCTTCAATATTTTGTTTACATTCTAAACCTATGCCAAAGAAAAAGGAAACACATATACACAGCACCAAGTTTTTATGTGTAGCCAGGCAATAAAATTATTCCTGAGTTACACAAACATTTCCTTGCAGTTAAATTAAACAAAAACTGGTTGTATTTGATCCAGGTGTTGCAGTTGGAGCGGAGACTATCACAGGTCTTAAGGAAGGAGCCGGAGGCATTGCCTGAGTCATGTTCTGCCATGGCAGCCCGAGAAGGAATGAAAGCATACAAAAACATGGAGACGCTTGGCATTCCTGCCTCCTAAAAATATCCGGGCTCTTTCTTTTACTCACAAGGCAAGGTTTTCGCCATGATCATGAAAGTGGTGTCTTTGGAGTCACAGAGCTGTGGGAGAGTTGAGGTAAACTAATCAGAGATCAGATAGCCTCTTCCAAGTACAGACATGCAGACGTATCCTGAAAACAGCTCCAAAGAGGAGTTTGAGGCCCTAAGGAGCATGCATACTTTTATGTATTTATAAATGAGTTGTAAGGGCTTAAGAGATGACTCAGCAGTTAAATAGCAATGGCTGCTCTTGCAGAGGACCCAGGTTTGGTTCCCAGTACCTGTATGGTAGCTCACAACCATCTGTATCTGTAGTTTCCAGGGATCTGATTCCGCCTGAGGCATCTGTACTTGAAAGCGCACGTATGCACGCACGTATGCACACACACATGCTCACTTACACATAAATAAAAATAAACATTTTTAAATGCTTTCTAGAGCAGTGTAGGGTATTAGAGTGGCTCTCGGGAAGCAAGAAACCAACAACCTGGCAGCTTACAACTGGGCAGAGGCTCTCCAAGTCCCTCGTGTAGAGTTTAAGCCCCCCGCTGGGGAGCCAACATCTAATCAACTCCTACACGTCTTCTTCACATTTCTAGAAAAAGATAGAGAAGACTAGAGGGAAAGACAGTCACCAAACTCATGTGGTTGTTCCAGAAAGGATTACTAGAGCCTGTCATCATGGTGGGTCAATATTCAAGGCACTTTAGCTGATACCTGCAAATTCTGGTCTTCTGAATCAACTCTTGTCTCCCTACCTTGGTTTTGTTTGCTTACCTGACTCTATCTTGAAGACTGACTTGAGAGTTAGTGGTAGGCAGTATGTTCACAACTTCAGAAAGCTGAGGATGTTCACCCAATTGTGAACACTTGCAGCCTTCCTGGGAAATACCACAAGTGCCTGATGGGAACAGCCTGTCCCGAACAGAAGGGGAGAATAAAGCTCTCTGCTGCCTAATAGAGAACCTAAGTCAACACAATCTGGTCAGAAATCATTTGGCTGCACAAACATATCTCCTCTCTCTCTCTCTCTCTCTCTCTCTCTCTCTCTCTCTCTCTCTCTCTCTCTCTTCTGATACTGATCAGAGTAGGGAGACTGTATATTTTAATCTCATTAAATACTACTAGGAATTAAGATTCCTTGTTCTGCTGCAAGGGGACTTGGGCAGTTTTTTTGTGGTTCAAATGGGACCTTTAACATTCTCTGAATTCACACAAGCTGGGTGCAGGAGGCAAGGATGCAAATTTTAGAGAAGAAATGATCACAGCTGTGTTCATTTCCTGTGCTACACCAGCAGACATTCAACTGCTGTTTCCAGTTGAAATAAAGGGCCCTGGTGTTTTCTGTATGTTTCACATAAGGAATGACAGCTAGCAGCTTCCATTAGCTCGCAGGAGATGACAGCACTTCAGCAAACCTCTGAAACCATAGTGGAGAAAACCAACAGAAGTCTTAGCCCTTGCTCCTGTTTTGTGCCGGTGGCTGATTTGCTGTGGCTCTGGACCCTTCGTCATCATTCTGAGACCTAGACTGAAATGGCAACCCTACCTAAGACATGCAGAGTCATGATACAGAGACAAGAAAGGGGAAACTGGTGGGACAAGGTATTGAAAACATCAAAACAAACTTAATACAGATTCACAAAAGTGCAGGAAAAAAAATAATGGATCCTGACATCAGGCGAAATTGAAGGTGGAGAAAACCATAATGTTGCTGCCTAGGCCTGTAACGTAGTTTGTAAAGCCCTCCTGGGAGAAGGATCGGGGGAAGTGTGTGCTCTGTGTAATCTTAACGAGCACTTTATTCACAGCCATATAGAGATGAGATGGATAGCCTGGCATTAATTTGGACAGAATCCTCCTCATATCTGACCAAAGAAATACGCATTTAATAAGCAGTGCCTTCACTTGAGAAGTTCTCTGTAAAGGTGAAGGTGTCATTTACCTTAAGTAGTACATTCATCATGAGCCTAACTCATCGTTATGAATTACCCTAAACCTATAACTAGAAGCCTATTGAAATCTTAACACCTTCCAGATACCATAATACTGGTAATTGTATAATTGTATTCAAGGAGATATCTTGTGGTAACTGAGCCATCCCTCACTGCTAGTAAGACCTTTAAGAACACCATGTACAATATGCTTGCCGGTTCAGTGGAAGGAAAAAGCCAACATTCCCCAAACCCACTTTCCTGAATCACTCCCGTTGAGTGGTTTCATGAACACTGGAGCCAGCCCGTCTGACTGAAGTTTGCAGATTTGTAAGGGCAGTGGTCTTGAATATGCCAGTAATAAGACTCCAGTAGAAATGCCCACAGTAGAGGGTCCCTGGTTCCTTCTAGTCAGTCAGATTCCTGATAATTCATTCAAATGTGGCCCTGGTTTGAATTTTTGGTCATTTAGAAAGACCACTCAAGGCCTTTGAGATAGCTAGGGAAGACTGTGTGCTCCCTAGCTGTGTGCAGAGCACGTGGACCCAAATGTACTCAAAGCACTTAGCTAGGCATTTCTGTTTTGATGGGAGCACCAGTTTAAAAAACACAATAAGTCTGAAACTTGGTAGGAACTCTGCAAACTTGTGCAGCAATTCCCTGGAGCTCAGTAAAGCTCTTGCCTTGACCAGAGTCATCCTGAGTCTGGTACAGCCACTGTTTGCGCCTAAGTCGCAAAGTAGTATCCCCTTTAAGCAACATTGTATAAATCTCTTCTACCTCCATAGATGTTCAGCCTTCTCCACCTTCAGATGGCACTAGAGAGGACTTAACTGAAGTGTTTTATCTTGGCTACGTTGGTAGTTATAACCCGCATCAAAATACAACTGGGTGGTATTCCAATATCACGTATCTAAGAAATCATTCCCAACAAAGCAAGTTTCATGTTTTTATAAATAACATTATATGGGAACATCCTCACGGTGTATAATTATGTTTGTGAGCAGCAGTCAAGCTAAGATATCATGTCACCACTCAGGCAGATAGCATACATTAAATTATGTGTTGCTAATGGGACAAGACTTAATTCTTCTTTAATTGTACCTTTCTGGTTTTCTTCGATAAATGTTTTTAAAACTGAATATGTACAGTTATTTAAAAAAAAAATACTATTTTGTAAAAATGTATCACTAGTCAGATATTTGTTTCTACAGTGCCCTTATTCTCATACACACAGGAACACACAGCGTTCCAGCACTGTTGAGATAGCCCCCCCCCAATAGGTCCCCATAATCCCACCCCCACCAGGTCTGTCGCTTGACAGATTCTCTGCCTTACTCTAAGCAAGAGGCTGTAGTTCAGGTGAGGAGTCACACTGAGCACCGCAAAACCAGGTGAGGATAAGCCTGTGACTTCCTGTCAAGTGGAATCACAGACAGATCACACAACAGAGTACCCAGCCCCAGACAGATGCCTACTGAACATGTTGCATCAGCTTATCAAAAGCCTGCTTGCTTTTTGTACAGACCAGTTACTAAATGAAAAAAAAGCTGAAAAGCAAGTTGTTTTCAGTTCCCAGATGCAGTTGACAAGGAAACCATAGGGTTCCTCAGTTTATACTGTGGGATAAGAAGGCTTTTCAGGAACAAAGGTGGTGTGTGGTTTGGGCGTCAGGGTGATCAGCCTCCCTTAAGTCAACTAGAAGAGGTTCCTCACATAAAGAGGTTCTGCTATTAGAACTGGACAGTGTTGACTCCTCCTCTGTCCCCGGTACCTGGTCAGTGTTGACTCCTCCTCTGTCCCCGGTACCTGGTCAGTGTTGACTCCTCCTCTGTCCCCGGTACCTGGACAGTGTTGACTCCTCCCCTGTCCCTGGTACCTGGTCAGTGTTGACTCCTCCTCTGTCCCTGGTACCTGGTCAATGTTGACTCCTCCTCTGTCTTTTATTCACTTGGGAGCCGGCTCTGTTATCTGACAGAGATGCTTAGCGTCTATTGGGTTCATGTATGCATAGGGTTTGGGGCAGCCTCCAAAAGAACATTGCACAAAATTAGGTAACTGCTGTAGAGTCAAAAGACATTATTACCTGGACTACTTACAAAACTGATATAGGAGGAGCTGGGAAGAGGGCTCCACTGGTAAAACACTCGCCATGCATGTCTGCTCCCAGGACCTACTGGTCTCAGTGGCGCATACTGGCACAGAGATAGTGGAGGTAGAAAGTTCCCCAGGGCTGGCTGGCCAGGTAGTCTAACTGAATGTTGCATTCTTGATTCAGTGAAAGAGAAAGACATTGTCTCAAGCAACAAAGTGGATAACAATAAAGAAAGGTCAACCTTAGACCTCTGGCCACAATAAAGAAAGGTCAACTTTAGTCCTCCAGATTCTCACACTTGTGTGTGGGCATCTGCACACACATGCACACTTAAACATGTGCACACTCAACACACTTAATTAATTAACTAATTAATTAATTAACTCAGCACATTCCTTACTTAGTTCTGTAAATGTCCTGTCATGATACCTAGTCAAATGGATTACATTCTCCCCAGCAAAGAACAACAATCCTTTTGATTTCTCTTTCTATAACTTCAGGTGCTTGAGGTCTACTTCATTAAGCTATTGAACAACATCAAAGATAACAGAAATAATTCACTAGTTCTGGGAACACAGTGAAATCTCACATAGTCCCACACATCCCACTGTATCACCCTAGGGGTGGGAATCGCCTTTCTGTCCCACATGGGCACACCATATGTGTTACCTGTCTGATAGTCCCTTGGAAGCCATCTTGGTTATTGAATCAAAAGTCATGGCATGTCCTGGGTTTAGACTACAGCCTGGATTTCAGCATCCATTGGGACTCTTGGGTCACATCCCTGCAGGTAAAAGGGTGCATCTCTAGTCCGTGATGATAGAGGTCTGTGGGCCCTTTCGTCCGTTCCCCACAGCTTGTGTTTTCTTCATCAAAGAGTTGCTATGAGTTGATCCATTCCTGGAGCTGCTACAAGGACAGGTGAGGGTTGCAAATGGGAACAAACAGAATAGTCAAATGTGATTTTAATGGCGCTAAATGCTTTTGCACAATACACTGATGGTGCCTGAGAGCACATTAAAGAATAAATGTCCACGGCTTTCCTCATCAAGTATCATTTAAATCCCATTAGGTAGAGCCTTGTGAAATGACACTGGCAATATGACTCCCTGTGTTTTGGCCACTGCAAAGGCCCTGGGGAAATGGCACTTGTCTGATAGGTGTCAGAAGGGACTGTGGGTGAGCCGCAGACATTGTAAGGCCCCTCTCCAGCTCAGCTCAACAGTCCAAGTGAAATTTCATGGTGGGAATTAGACAAGATTGTTTTGTTGCTGGTTGGTGAATTTGTTTTGCTCTTCAATTGAGATGTCAAGACTGTAGGCCAGCAGCCATCACTCCCTTCTGTTCTCCTCATATTTGCCTGCCAAGCCGCTCCATACTGGGTGCATATACACAGCTGTTAAATCCTTTACATGAATTGAATCTTTTATCATCACGTAATGACTGCTGTCTCTTGATAGAGTCTAACTTTCCCGACTTCTCCGGTGTCCCTTTGTCCAACATATTAGTAACTTATCTCATCACAGTGACAAAATTCATGAAAGAATAAATTTTAGAAAGGGTCTGCTTTGCCTCACAGTTTGAGGGGATCTGGTTTGGCACGGTGGGGAAAGGCCTGCTCATATCTGGACAGTCTGGAGAGCACAGATGTCAGTGGAAAAGAGGCTGACCTATAACCCTAGTGCTAACACCCCCCAGCCCCCAGTGACCCACCCCCTGCAGCTAGGTCCCACTTCCTAAGGTTCCTACCCCCTTCCAAAGCACCACCACCATGTGGGGCCCCAGTGTTCATGATCCCTTAAGGCGTGCTTCCCGTCCAACCATAGGGCATAGATACTTCACTTTCTTTCCTTTCATTTTAAACCCTATGTGTCCTTAAAACCAAACGAGTCCTCCAGTAGGAAAGCGTCTGTCTTACTGAATCTTACTGGAGATGCCAAGGCGGGGTGAGCGGTTGGTAGATATTTAGGCAAATAGAAAGGCAGTGGCGTGCGAATAGTGACAGTCTGAAAGAGCCGCTCGCCCGTGGCTTGGTGAGTGGCATTTTCTAATTTGCTGTTATTTACTCCTTGTAATTCGTGACTTGAGTATGAAACCCAAAACCGAGTCATAAGAGGTTTAAAAGCGTAGTTTAGTTGAATGACTGACGTAGACAGGTTCTAGTTAAGGTTTGGTTGTTTGTGTTTGTGTACGAATGGTATTTCAGTTCATTACCAGTGTTCCTATGGGGGAAACGAAGCGGTTTGGAGAACCTTTATGTGCAATCCATCTCTGCCTGGCCTCCACCCATCCGTCTACCTGGCCATAGTTCTCAGACCCAGCAGACTCTCTAGACAGATCCCTGACTCTCTAGTTTCCCCACATCTTGTTGTCATTTAGTCCCATGGGTTTAATGTCTTGTGTTTCCCTGAATTCCCAATTCCCTCCGAATTTCCTTATGCTGTCAAGCACCTGACTTGTAGGTCTCTCTGTGTCTTCATTCCCTGGTTCTCTGGGACTCTTTTGCTTAAAGCTATGTTTTAATCACAGTACAAACAAAAAGTCAGACAGAAAGATGCCCAGAATTGATGTGGTTCGCTAATGCAGGATTCTTTGATTCCTTACCCACTCGTATAACTGAGCTTAAAGTGAGTCCGGAAGTCTGTTTTCTCATGCCGGCCCTCTGTGTCATACTGAACTAGGCAGCAGGTCTGCAGCTTGAAACTGAAGATGAATACAAAATCCATGCTGGTCCAAATTAGCCAAAACTCCTCAACTCAGACAAAAACCAGAACTTGAAAGTTTTCCATCCCTGGGGTGGCAGCAGATTAGGGAATACTAAGTGAAGGAAGCACGTCTTGGAGGCTAAGATCTGGCGTTTGGCTTGTTTTCTTAATATAAATTAAAGGGTTTTGTCACATCAAACATGATGAGCTTTTATTATGAGAGGGCCCAGACTCAGGCCCGTGGCCCATGTTAGTATAGATGTGGGTTTTGTGCAAATGATTCAAGAAAGGCCTTTACTAGAAGTTTTGACTGCAGAGGAAAGCAAGTGGAAACGCATTGACCGAGCACCCCAGTAGCCTAGGAGAGCTTCAGTTGGGACATTTCCCTCGGCTTCTTACTTGTATTTGGAGAAACTGAACTTTTGACAGATGAACTTTTTCCCCTAGGCTGATGTTTGTCTAAGAGTATGGTGGTTGAGAAATAATCCGGAATTCACAAGGTCAGAGGATGGCCTGGTTTCCATACTGACCCTCCACCCATCACACGCCACAGATGCCCTCAGGGAGGTGAGGGTGGGTTGCTGGTGCATCCACCCCACAAATGCTCATCCAAAGGACCCACCAGCCTCTGGGGTGTGGCCCTCTCCATTCTGACAGTTCCATGAGACTCAGGTCTCAAGATCCTCTTCCCTCTGCACTCTGAGTTTGAAATCATTCCAATACGCTTGACCAGTGAATGTCTTCATGCAGCGTACTGGGAATTAAAACCATCGGTGAGACTGGATTTTTGTAATGCCTTCATTTGTGAGAAAATAGACTGCCCTGTTGTGGTTTTTTGATCCTGAATGGAAGAGTAAAGTAAGGTCGAATAAATAATCTCAGGCTTATCTTGGAAAGTTCTAAAGGGCCCATTAAAAATAGGATTATAATTATTATAATAAGCCTTTCTTCTCCTCCCTGGTCACCTAGTTCCCTGGTGCATAAAGACCGTATTTTTTCCCTGTGGGACACTCGGCCTTTGTACTCTGCCCTGGGAGGTTGGCTATCATCCGTGAACTATGGCTCTACAGAGAAGATAGCCAGAGCACACATAGAACCGGTGCTTCTCGAGGCCTGCACATTCTCTGCATCCTGGGTAGGCTGACCTACACAAGACTACCTGAGAGCAGCTTTGCCTCGTGATGACTTGCACGGAGCACACCAGCAGAACTGAGGTCGTCAGACTCACAATGTTCTTTTTCTTATATTTTTTAGAAATCGAGGCCAAGGAAGCATGCGACTGGCTCCGAGCTGCCGGGTTCCCGCAGTACGCTCAGCTGTATGAAGGTATGTGAGCCTTTCCCTCCATTCTTTACAAAGAGAAAGAACCAACCACTTAGACTCTGCCTAATGCTTACCAGGCCTTTGCTCTGACTTATTGTGGATTTGCATCCTTCCTCCTCAGCCTTGGCGATACTAAGCTTATTCTGATACAATTGGAAATGAGTGTCCCCACCACTGTTGCCACTTCTGCTTCCCCCTGCAGATTCCCACCTAGCTCTTCAGTTTCTTCCCAGGGTCTGCCGAGACTCGTTTTCCAGAACCTTTTGCATGTTCTTTCTTGTTGTATCATTGGGCTCAGTTTTCTTGAGATTGTAATGAATTCATTGTTAATAAATTTCCTAGAAGTCTCAAAACTAGTTGTTTTGGGATAGCCCTTATTTGTACTTATTTTACATAAAAAATGTTATGGCTCAGATGTCAGTCTTTTGAGTTTTGGGTATGTGGCGCTTTTTTTAGCCAACATTATACTTCTGGTCCTTGATTCTTTAGTTAATAGCTAATAACTACTCACTATCTTAGTTACTTTTCTAGTGCTGTAATAAAATACCATGACCTAGGCAGCTTATAGAAATAAAAGTTTATTTGGGACTTCAAGTTTTTAAGAGTCTATGACCATCATAGCAGGGAACACAGCCGCAGCAGGCATGGTGCTGGATCAGTAGCTGAGAGCTTACATCTGATTCATAAACAAGAGGCAAAAAGGCGAAATACTGGGAATTGCATGAGCTTTTGAAATCTCAAAGCCCTTCCCCACTGACATCCCTCCCCCAACAAGGCTACACCTCCTAATCCTTCCCAAAACTGTTCTACCAACTAGGAACCAGGTGCTCAAACATACTGAGCCTGTGGGGGCCATTCTCATTGAAGCACCGTATTCATTTAGCTATATCTTATGTCATCTAAAATCATGATTAAGTCTTTGCTGTTTTGTAGATCATCCTAACACATCAGGAAGCAGCCAGGTCCCAGGAGCGAGCAAGTGGCACACTTGAGATCATCTATGGGAAATTATAGCTAGTAGTCTTTATTACAAAGTTGTGGATAAGATACACACAGAGGAGCAGCCAAGGGTGTACACTTATCAGAGCTGTCACTACCACAGGCCCAAAGTGGAGAATGTCAGAGCCCAGGAAACAAGAACCTCGTACATACCCCTGAAGGAAGCACACAGCTGGCCATGGGAAGAACCAAGGGACACCTCCTTGCATTTCAGCCATGGCTTCCCATTGACTGAACACAAAAGAAGCCAGAGGGCGTGAGTCTCTTTGGATGTCATTCACCTTCACAGTGGGTCTCAAAGCATAAGGCAAAGTGAAAGACAGAGTAGAAAGACATTTGAGTGCTCAAATGATGGTGCCTAGCACATGAACGCATAGCAACTTCTCTTCCTAGTGCCACAAGCATTGTGGTGTGTGTGTGTGTAGGAAAGAGACAACAAAATTAATCGTTACTTACAGATGACTCCTGTCCTTTCACCAAAAGTCTCGATCTTATATTAAAAACCAAAAGTTTAGTTTTTTTGATCACTTTGTTCATTCAAATTCTGTAAGGACCAAGGAGAGTTAATGTTGGGATGTAGTCTGAAGCTTAGACTCTCTCTCTGACAAAAGTTTTCAGATGGTCATATATAACCTTTTAGACCAAGAAAGAAAGAAGGAAGGAAGGAAAGAGAGAGAAAGAAAGGAGAAAAAGAAAGAAAGAGAAGGAAGGAAAGTGTCCCGCGCGCCTCTCGCCAGCAAGAAGACACGCGACACATAGGCTTCGTCTGCTGTAAGGAGCTGTTAGAGTATTCGCCATTATCAGATGGCGCTGTCACTTTAAGGAAGCTTGTGGTTAGCGCGGGGTGGCTCGCCCGAAGCACCTGCGCATTAAGGGTGTACGTGACTAATCACCGCCCACTCCCGGGGCGC
>CM052721.1:5481643-5514938 GCA_028551405.1 Uromys caudimaculatus | reverse complement strand
AACTGTCCTGAACGTCTTCTAGTGTCTTCTGGCCATTAGCTATCTCCCTTTTACATGAGACCAGAAGGAATCGGGCAGCAATCACAACTGCTAAGAGAAGTCCCAGCAGTGCATCACCCGCAAACGACCCCATCAGAAATTCAGAATCCAGCATATCTGAGAGAGCTCACCTACCACTGCAGATTTGCGAAGCCTCCCCATCCGTTGGGCAGGGGGTTCCCCTCGGTGTCAAAAGGTTCCCGGCGTCCCGGGTTTCAGCACCATTTGTCGGACGCGCCTCTCGCCAGCAAGAAGACACGCGACACATAGGCTTCGTCTGCAGTTCAGCTTTATTCAGCCGTTGATAGAGGAAGAACCCGGGGCCCCAGAATGGCGCTGCTTATATAGCCCTGAGGCAGCGTGTCCTCCACTGATTGGCGCGCCCCGGGAGTGGGCGGTGATTAGTCACGTACACCCTTAATGCGCAGGTGCTTCGGGCGAGCCACCCCGCGCTAACCACAAGCTTCTTTAAAGTGACAGCGCCATCTGGTAATGGCGAATACTCTAACCGCTCCTTACAGGAAAGAAAAAGAAAAAAGAGAGAAAGAAAGAATTGATTGCCAAAGTTTAAATCTAAACAGTCCCCAACTCCTATTCTCCACCAGCAATTTACTAGTTAGGAAGGGAAAGCCCAGGATGTTAAGTGATCTCGGTCCTAGTTAGGGGTTTCTGTTCTTGTGACAAGCACCATGACCCAAATAAGAAGGAAATGGTTTGTTGCAGCCCACAGCTCTCAGGCCACACTCCATCCCCGAGGGAAGGCAGGGCAGGAACCTGGAGGCAGGAGCAGATCCAGAGGCCATGGAGGGGTGCTGCTTGCTGGCTTGCTCCCCATGGCTTGCTTGGCCTGCTCTCTTATAGAACCCAGGACCGCCAGCCCAGGGATGGCACCACCCACAATTGGCTAGGCCCTCCCACATCAATCATTAACAAGATAATATCCCACATATTTGTCTGCAGGCCAATACCATGGAGTAACTTTCTCAATTAAGATTTCCTCTTCCCAAACTTGTCTCAGTTTGTGTCAAGACAAAAGAAAAACAACAAGCAGCTCACTGCCCTTATGTGGAAAAATTTAAAATCCCAGCCTTTTTGATTCATGATTAATCATATATACATAAACATATACATATGATGCTATAGCTACTATGAGATTTAATGTGAGCATAAATGTGACCATAAGTATCTAAGATGTGCTGTAGCTCAGAAACATATACATATCAGATTGTTTACTCCATATATATTACATAAATATAATGAGACCAGAGCTTGCTCTGTGACTGCTATTATTCAAAAACCAATATTCTGTAAATATTCACACTTCTGCCGTAAAGTAGCCATCATGATTCCGATGCTCACTTTACAGTTGAGGGGAAGGTACTTGCCCAGAACAACACAGCAAAGAAGCAATGTGTCCTTAAAACCCTGGGCTCCTGTATCTGTGCTTCTCACTGTGATGTACGAATCACTCGCCAGGAAAGTGAGGTGCTGTTCCCTGGGGACAGTGAGGGAGTCAGTCACTGTGAAATACTCCGAGGTCATCCACTTGAGTGGACTCTTTCTTATAAAGGCAAGTGGTTATGTCTTCAAATTGGAATGTCTACGGCCAAGTAAACTATGTCAGTAAACTGGTATGTTTAAACTTTTACTGTGTAGCCCATGCTCTAAAGAGAGAAAGATGTGTCCCTAGAATGGGGGTAGTGTCTGCTTCCAACTCAGAGGAGGATTTAGAGACATTAGCTTCATTATAACTAGGAAGGCATGGGAAGTACAAAAGAGGAAGGCGTGGCAGTCACAGTGAACGATGTTAAAGTTGACCGTGGCCATTATGTCAAGTGATAGCAAGAGGTTGTCCTATGTAAATGAGGCACCTAAAATTAAAGCCATATTCTGGATATTGGCATGAGTCCTCTTTTGGGGAATAGTTGGAATCTCTTCTTTTGTGGCATCAATTCAGGGACTTCAGGGTGACTAAAAATTTTGCTACCAAAAGAAGACAGGAAGGGAGGGAAGGAGGGAGGGAGGGAGGAAAGAAGGAAGGGAGGGAGGGAGGGAGGAAGGAAGGAAGGAAGGAAGGAAGGAAGGAAGGAAGGAAGGAATAAAGGAAAGAGAGAGAAAAACAGATTTGAGACTACTAAACTTGGGCTATTTTTGGAAATGTCCTTTTCAAAGGAAAAAAAAAAAGTTTGCCAAACTAAGAATTCTATGAAGTCATCTGTCTGCAACCTCTCCTGTGGTGAACAGGGAGGATGTAGAATCTGTTCTTGTGTCCTCCTGAGGAATGTCAGATAAGGATGGACATAAAGGGCCCTTGGCATGCAATCCTACCCAAGGCTTAGGTGCTTGCTTTCATATTTTGCACTTAACACTGCACTCAAGAGTATTTTCTGTGATTAAAAATAACACCGTGTGCTATTTTTAAATGCCATCAGCCACAACAATGAGCAGTAACCATGATTTAAGATTTAAGAACGGTGATTTGTACAGAACTTGGTGGCCTGTGTTCATCAGCCAGCGGTCACATGTAGCAAAGGTGTAAGCCTCTATCTTCTTCTTCTCTCTTAGATTCACAGTTTCCCATCAACATTGCGGCTGTCAAAAAAGACCATGACTTTCTTGAAAGGGACCTTGTAGAACCTCTGTGCAGGTAAGCCAGATGAGCGAAGTAACTTTGGTTTTCGCTTCTTTCCTTGGTCTGTCTCCATTTGGGCAGCACGAAGTTGAAGGTTGACATTAACAACTTGGTACATATGTACTGTGTGGTCACCGTTGCTGGTAGGTCCTGGTACCCTGAGGATGCTCAGTTAAATCTTAATAGAGGTCTTCAGTCATTAGATTAGGAAAAAGAGAGGAAGAGGAAGAGAGAAGAAAAGACCGAAGGGGAGAGAAAAAAGAGAAAGGGAGGATGGATATTTCAGAGCATTATTAAATGCCATTTTTTAAATGTAAATTAAAGATTAGGGCAGTGAGGAGACAGCACAGATGAGGTGGTGGAAGGATTCAGGATGGTCAGCCATTCTCAAGCGTTGCCAGGGCAACACCGGAGACATCCTTTGAGGATGGCTCAACTTGACCTAAGTTTTTTCACACATACAAAGTCAAGCGGTTATATCTTCAAATCAGGATGCGTAGGGCCAAGTAAATATGTGGGCAGACTGATTCACTTAAACCTTTATTGTGTAACGGATCTTTTAAAGAGGAAGAGATGTATATGTGAAGAATTCTATCTTCTCAAACGCTTCACAGAGTAGCTGTAGAAGCCGATGAGACACGAGCAAGCGACCAAATAAGAATCCATTGAACTCCGGCTCATAATTGTAAAGATCCAATAGAATCTATATTTTAGATAGTCAAATTCCGCATGAAAGGTCAGTTGTGTTTGTAGAACATAGCAGTTCCATGGCTAATGCTCTGGAAAGAGGTCGGAGCTGGGGTAGGTGTCAACACAGGACACTCAGTCTTCAGGCCACATTGAGAGGACTTGGAGATCCCATACTGGTAACCTCAGTCCACTGCTCTTCCTTACGTGTCCTGCATTTGGTAAACATGATTATTTAATGATGAGCATAGAGATACCAAGGCATGCCAGAATAGCATAAATAATCTTAGGTTTGCTGGACCCCAACATCCATTTTTGCATTCTGAGCTTGCTATATGACAAAAAAAAGTAGATTTGTGTTAATCTCTGCTATTCACAAAGACAGTACTGTGCGTCCGCTTAAGTTTAATGTATCGATCCTGTCAGTTCAAAAGTGGAAAGAATTCTAAATCATAAAACTTGGGGACTAGCTGGCTGGCTGGTTGGCCCAACAGGTTAAATGCGCTTGCCACCAAGCATAACTACCTGAGTTCGATTCCTGAAACCCACAAAGTGGGAGAAGAGAACCAAATCTCAAAAGCTGTCCTCAGACATCCATACATGCACTGTGGCATGCGGGCGCACATGCGGGCGCATACACACACACACACACACACACACACACACACACACACACATACATACACACACACACACACACTATAAAATACATATGTACATTAAATCATATATTTGAGTGGATACAGGCTATTTAGGCTAGAAGATGAACACCCACATGTCTATGCCTTTGTAAGAGCCTGTGGGGTAAATGGATGATTTCCTTGAGATTCTTCAAAAGCTTTGACTTGGAAGAGTATCACTTCCTCTTCTCCATCTGGAAGGCACACCTGTGGCATGAGCAGATTCTTCCGGAAAAACAACGTTCATCCCACTCAGTAACACTGGCTCTTTTTTCTCCAAGTGTTGAGTATATTCCCGTTGGCTGGCATTGAAAGAAAAATAATTTCTGTTTTTAAAATTAATTTTACTATCTTTTCCCATTAAGTCTTCTAAATTTGTTTTCTATAAATTGACTTATTTTTAGCATTAGACACATGCTCGCACGCGCGCACGCGCGCGCGCGCACACATTTCAGTATGGACTAATACCAGTGTGCAATCAAGACTTGAAAAAATCCCATCCACTGCTCCTGAAGCCATTGTTCGCCCCTACTCCCAACTCCTGGCAACCACAGATGTATTGCCTATGCCTACATTTTGGCTCCATCAGGGCGTGGCAAAGATGACATGGAACAGTACATGGCTAGTTTGCCTGGCTTCTTTCACTCTGTGTAATGTTAAGATTGTTAAGAATGTTCTTAATCCATGTTCATTTCTGTTTCAAAAATAGATTCCTTTCCACTGTACAGAAAGACTTTGGGGTTCTCCAGTTTGAGGATTTAAAGACATCCTAACATTGATATATGTGGTTTTGTGTGAGTGTAAATACACATTTTTTTTTTTCAATAAAATCTTAAGAATGGGGCTGTGGGGGCTCATGACAAATCTGTTTTATCTTTATAAAGAGCATCAAGTGGCCCTGTTCTTTCATATTTCTGACAACATACGAGGGTCCAGTGACCTGGCCTTTGATAGTATGCTTTTGTTTTGCTCATAGACATTCTAACTGGTATCTGGCTATGGTTGCACTGTGATTTTTATGTGCATTTTCTTTGTGACCAATAAAACTACACATCTTTCCATGTCTCACCAACCTACTTTCCCCTGGGAAATATCTATTCAAGTGTTCTCTCATTTTTAATTGAAAAAAAATAATTTCTATCCCTGAGTTTTGAGGGATTTTGTTGTTGTTATAGATTCTTCTTTTGACAGATACATTTTGCAAACATTTTCTGCCAGAATAGTAGATCTTTTCAATATCATAGAATGAGGGAGATTTTCTCTTATTTTTTTCTTGTCGAATTTGTTTATTTCATGTATATTTAAGAGTGTGTCTAAAAATGACCTTGCCTGAGATGAAGTCCCAAGTATGTTATCCTGTGAATTTTGAATTTGAGTTTATCTTAGTAAGTACAAGGGCCTGGGCCAAGATTCATTCATTTGCATTTCAGTGTCTGATTGTCTCAACCGCTTGTTGAAAGGACTAGACTGCCGTCTTCGTCACATGCCTGTGCGTTTTTGTGCATGATATGTGTGCGTCCAGGACACACGTGCCACAGCCCCTGTGTGGAGGTCAAAGGACAACTTGTAGGAGTTGGTTCTCTCTTCCATTCTCCAGGGACTGGGACTTGAACTCGGGTTGTCCTGCTTGGTGGCAAGTGCCTTTAGCCACTGAGCCATCTCATTGGCCCTAAATTGATGTGTGGCTTAGTAATCAGTGTACGTTTAGGTCTCTCAGTGTTTACAACAGCAAACTGTAGTAGGCAGCACAAGAAGTGGACTTGAAATACCTACGAGTCCATGGTTCCATTGCACGCTATTTTTACGTCCAGTGTCTATTACTAGAATATAATTTTTAATATTTTTATACCCTGAGAAATCTTTCTAAGCTGTTTTATTAATTCTTGTGAACAAGCATTTGGCGAGAAGTGTGTGAACCTCTGTTCTCAGGGTGCAGGAGCTGTGGGTAAAATAGAGGCCAAAGGAAGAGTCGCACACACCCTGGGTGGATCAAAGGAAGCAAGGGTAGGTAGGCAGCCAAAGGCAGCTGACTGGGAAGCTAGTGGGGAATTGTTTCTCTTCACTGTGAGTTCTACACAGCACAGATTTCCTGCCTTGCAAATAGCAGAAAGCGACGGAGTATCTCCCACCAAAGGAGAGTGAGGGTGCTTTAAAAAGTTTGAGATTAATGAGCAGCTGATTAGAAACTTGCCTACTCAGAAGGTAAGTATTGATTAAGAGAGCCGTAAGGGGGTGAAATCTTATTCATGTTCTTCTTTGTGCAATGCATTTACAAAGATAGTGATTCTTTTTCTAATTTTTGAAATCACATCTGTTTGCTTATTGCTCTGTTTGTTTGTTGTGTGGCAGGGGACACCAGAAGACATCTTTATTAGAAGTTACTTACCTCATCCCACCATATGGGTCTTGGGAATTGAACTTGGGTCCTTGGGCTTGGCAGCAGGCACCTTCACCTGCTAGTCTGTCCTGCCCACCCGTCTGCTTTATCTTTAAATCTCTGTGGGCTGTACAGCTCTCATGGTTGTTTGAACTGCTGGGGCCATGCAGAATGGTAGAGGGAGACAGGAGAGCCAGAGTCCCCTGCAAAAGGATTTTACTCACTGTGGAGACGAGTGGTTGGTTCACTTCTTAGATTCACAATTTACTATAGAATCTTTGAACGGTGTAACTTAAAAACACAGATCCTATTGAGGGTGAGACTGTCCAGAAGGAATCAGGGTAGATGCGTAGCTATAAACGCTTCCTTTTATGTAGCTCTGAGGTTCAGTCCCCAGAAGAAGCCAGGCAGATTTGCTGCCTTTGCTGAAAGTGTGAACCACTGGAACAGAGGCTGAGTTCTTTGTGCCTGGCTGCAGGGATGACGGCAGGACCAGTATCCAGCAGGATACATGTAGATGATTGTTACTGCAGGCACAAAAAGCTCTGCTGTTTCCAGTACTTCAGCAGCTACTGTTAAAATTCTGCTTTCCTGACTGCGACTATCGTTGACTGAAAGTCTCTTCCTCCGTATACCACGGGAAGTTCATTGCAAATCTAATTATCTAAGTGAGCTGGTTGGAACGTTAACCCTATGGGACACTTGGAGGACACAGAAGGTGCCAAAACAGCTTGCAAAGTTTGTCCTCTGAGCAAACCACAGCAGGCTGAAACGCTGGGGAGGTGAGAAGCTAGCTCCCTTCTGCAGTGTTGGGTTGTGTGGTATTCACTGCAGCTGGCTGCAGATGTAATCCTGGATGCCCAAACATGACCTTTGAATTCCTAAATTAATGTGAAGATAGCAACTCATCTGCATAATGCATATTGTTAATAGATGCTAATTAATTATAGCATATGACAAATGAGGGCGTGGGCTGTGCCCGCTGTCGTGTGTTGATGGACCTAGCTATGACTACCCAGTGCAGCTTTCCCGAGTGTTTAAATAAATGAGAAGTGAAGAGGGTCTCTGGAGAAGCCAGGAGCAGCGAGAGGAAACGTTGCAAGGGAGAAGGATGTTACGGCTCACTGCCGCACGCCCCTGTTTGATCCGAGGATGTCGACAGCATTAATAATTAAACAATGACACAGTCTCTGTGAACATAATCCTAGAAGGGACTGGATAGATGGCTTCATGGTTAAGAGTGCTTCCTGCTCTTGCAGAAGACTGAGGTTCAATTCCAGTACCTACATGGTGGCTCCCAACGATAGTACCAAGGGATCCCATACCCTCTTCTGATGTCCATGGATGCCTGACACACAAATGCTACAGACATGCATGCAGAGCACCCATACACATAAAATAATGATGACACTAAATGTCTTGTGCAAGCTGATTACATTACAGCCCCTTTCTGACAGCACAGCCTGCACAGTCACCCCCCCCCCGTCCATTTGCATATGTGACCTTTGGCCTTGCTTTCCTCTCACACCTCAGCTGAAGTCCAGAGACAGATCCAGGGTTTAAGTACTAGCACAGGGGGTAATTTCTCAGGGTATTAGTCCCTGGGGGAACAGCCAAAGGGGAAAGCAGAGAGAAGCACATCCATCCTTGTCTGGCTCCACGGTGGCATGGTGGCAGTCATTACTTCAAACTATATCTCTACTTTCCTTATCACATCTCATCCTACCCCAGACAGCATAACGCCTTCCTATGCCTGGCCTGTGACTTTTGAACACCCCGAGTCTTGGGGATTGCATAGCAGAATTGTGTATTCAGCACAGAGTATCCACTTTGCTCTCTGCTGTCTATGCTCGCCAGACTCTCAGTACCAAGCCCTTTCCCACGCCCTGTAGCCACAGCACATGGAGGACCCCATGAAGGGCTGGGCTTTGATCCCAGGGTTGGGAATACATCTTCACTGATGTGGTTCCTTGAATGTCTTTGAGGTTCCCACCCAGAACACTCCTTAGCTGACAGGGTTCCATCCACCACCCTGACAGGAGCCAAGGGTAAGAAGTTCAGGCAGTTGGAACTGAATTAGAATGGTCTGGAAGAGATGAACGCCTACCTCTGCTTGCTATTCCTCCCATGCCTTTGGCAAGAAAATAAAAAAACATCACAGGAAACCAGCCGTTAAATCAATGTAGGACCTCGTGAACCATCGGAGGTCCGGCAGTGGAAATGTCAAACAGGAGGAAGGGGGACGAGAGGACCCTACTGTTTTCCTGTGGTCGCTAAGGGAGGAGCAGACAGCCTGCCATGTCCCCAGGCTTCTGTACAGCATGAGTCAGGCCCTGACGAGCCGCACCAAGGCTCAGCCTCAGTCCGACCCAGACGTCCTCTCTGTCCAGCGTCCCTTCTTGACCACTGCCTGGCTCCGGCTCTGGTCCTCTGGGCTGTGTGGGACTCTCAACTCCACATCCCAGATTGCATCTTACTCAACTGCGCATCATGGGCACAGGGCCTTGTACCAAATGAGACTTCGGTAAATATTTGTTGTTTAACCGGAGCTTGGTAGAAATAACCTTTCAGCCCACAAATTATTATATCGTTCTTTGGTTAGGAAATATAAGACAATAATCTCTTTATTTTCTCTCAAGAATAATTTAAAATGCTCTCCTTTGCTGAAGACTTCCTCCTCCCCTTCTCCTTCCCCTCCTCCCCCTCCCTTCCCCGCTCCCCTTCCTCCCCCTCCCCTCCTCTCCCTCTCCTCCCCCTCCCCTTACCCCCCCCTCTTCCTCCTTCCCCTCACTCTTCCTCCTCCCCCTCCTTCTCTCTCCTCCTCCTTCTTCAGGTAGAACCTTAATATGCGGTCCCGGGTGGCCTAGAACTTGCTGTGTAGACCAGGCTAGCTTCAGACTCACAGAGATCTGCCTGTCTCTGCCTGGGATTAAACGTGAGCATCACCACACACAGTCTTCACAGACTTAAGAGAGCATTCGGTGCCGAATAGCTTCTGGTTCTCAGTGTCTGCACTCTCTTAGGCCCTCTCCCTCCGCCCACATACTCTGCGCCGCCCCGCCCACTCTGCACAGCGCCACGCCGCCCCCACAACAGGTAAATACAAAGGAACGTGTGGATTTCCCGCACCTGTTCTTTCTTAAATACTTGACACAGTTAATCAACTACACCCCCCTCTCATGAGTGCAAATTCTCTGGCTTCTGAGACGCCACCTTCAGCTGGTTCTTGTTGATCTACATACACTCTTTTGGACTTTCACCTTCCCAAGGCTGGCTTCCTTCCTTGGCCCTGGGTTCTAAACACTGGAATTCACCAGGGTTCTGAATTTGTTTCCCCGGCTTACTTGGGTTTAGTTCCATTCAGCCCTTGGTATCCATGGGATCACCATCCTTGTGTTCAGCCAACCTCACATTAATCATGAAACATCCACTTAGATGATGTTAACACTGTAGTAAGTATTGTAAATAATACAGGAGGGGTTTAAAATAAAGGGGCGGATATGACGGATTATATGCGAGGGCTGTGCCATGAGACTTGCGCATGAGAGGACCTGGGTGTCTGCGGGGGACTCCTGGAACCGATCTTCCAAAGCCATAGAGGATCGGACTCCATTACGTTTGCTCTACACTCATCATCTGTATCGCACTCACTCTCGAGGCTCTGGATGTCACAAGGGTCCCAGGCTTTAACATGTACAGACCAGAGCTCCTTCGCCCCCTCCTATCCCTGCTTCCACTGACTTCTGTATTTCATTGTTGTCTACACTCGATAGCACATTTGAAATCTGAGACTCGCCCTCTGTCTGCCTCCCCATTTTCCTATGAGGCGATGGTCACTTCCCACCTTCACGGAGATACCCCTCTCTGATATCCTCTCTTGACCACTTTGCTATCCTTCAGGTTTCTTTTTTTTTCCTTTAATTTAAAATAGATTCTTTTATACTATATAAACTGATTATCCTTTCCTCTCCCCCAACTACCCCCAGATCCTTCCCAACTTGCCATCCACCCAATCTACACCCCTTTCTCTCCCACTGTCTCTCTCATTAGAATACAAACAAGCATCTAGTAAATAATAAAAAGATGCCAAATAAAAAGTGCAAGAAATACAGATAGATACAAAGACATGCATCTTCCCACCCAACATAAAAACACAACCATAACATATAAAAACCCAACCATAATATATAAAAACACAACCATAATATATAAGCAAAAAGATCTGTAAGGGAGAAAGAAGCAAACAAAGCATTGTGAGTCAAAAAAAAAAAGAAAAACTTCACAAAAATATCAGAGTTTGTCTTATGGTAACCCTCTACTGCCAGACATGGGGCTTAGCCTTAAATGGGGTTTGTGTAACCAGTGAGACTCCTACAGAGAAAACTGATTTTTTCTTTGCAAGCAGTTATCAATTAGAGCTTCTGGGTCAGGGATGGAAGCTTAGACTCACCTGCCCCTCTCAGCCCTGAAACCTCAGCTGGTGCAGACCCATGCAGACTCTGCACGATACCACAGTAGGTGCTCTGGTCCCGCTAAGGTCCGGACTGTGTTTCCTTCCTGTCTTCATCCCTTCTGCCTCTCACAATCTTTCCACTTTCCTCTTCCACGGGATTCCCTGAGCCCTGGGGGATGGGGGAGGGGCAGATTTGATGGAGACATCCCATTTAGAACTGAGTGTCCTGGATGTGACTGGATGTGCTTTGCACATTGTCCAGTTGTGGGTCAATATATTTGTTCCCATCTGATCCGGGAGGAAGTTTCTCTGATGATGGCCGAGCCAGGCGCTGATCTATGAGTACAGCAGAATGTCATTAGGAGTCGTTTATTGCCCTATTCCATTAACAAAACTAATATTTGGTTTTCCCCTAGGTCTCTGACCTATCTAGACTTAGGTTCTTGACCACTCAAGCAGCGTGTCAGGTACTGGGTTCCATCTCTTAGAGTCAGGTCTTGAGTCCGATCCGATAGGGGTTGGTTAGGGGCCCATAAACTTTGGGCCGAGATGGCACCAGCATATTTTGCTGGCAGGTCAACATTGTAGAACTCGGGGTTGGTAGCTGGGTTGGTGTTTACATTTCTCCTCTGGTAGTGTGTACTGAGTACCTTCCAGGACCATGAGCATTAATCAGTAGGGGTGAAGGCTGTAAGTAGGCACCAGCTTGATTCCTCCGTGTTCAAGGAGTTGTGTCTTCAGCAACGGGGCCTTACTGTCATTTTGTGGAAAGGCATCATAGCATTGGCAACAGTCTGGTTCGTTTGGAGCTCTTCATGGGGCCCCATTAACCAACAACTAAGTTAGATGTAACCTGCTCCCAGAACCGAAGGTCTCATTTAGTCACCTGAGCTTTGTCTTCCTTGTTATTTGATGGTTACATTTAGATTTCTTTCACATATATGCATATTTTAAGAGGCTTCTACTCTGGTAGGTTTCCACACAAACCCTCATAGCTTAGTATTAGCCACCCCTCCCTGTATTTCCTCCCTTGCCCCATCTCCCCTTCCCTTCCCCATTTGATCTTTCCATTCCTACCCCCCCATTCCCAATTATTTATTCTGTATCTCCTTCCTAAGGGGAGCCATCCCTCTCCTCTCGTACCTTACTCTTTACCTAACCTCGGTGGCTTTGCAGATTGTAGCCTTCTTACTGAAGATTTAACAGCTAACATCCATATAAGTGAACACTTACCATATTTGTCTTTTGGAGTCTGGTTACCTCACTCGGGATAGTTTTTTTTCTAGCCCCATCCATTTGCCTGCAAATTTTATCAAACAACTGATTAATATTCCACTGTGTAAAACGTACGGTGTTTTCTAAAATCCATTCCTCCATTGATGGACATCTAGACCGTTTCCAATTTCTGACCATTAAGAATAGGGCACCAATGTCTCATTCCGATTCTTTAAAATATGAGTTTTTAAATTTATGCGTATGTGTGTGCCTGCATGAGCTTACGTGCACCAAGTGCATGTTAAGTGACACTGGGGTCAGAAGGGGACATTGGATGCCCTAGAACTTGAGTTATAAGCAGTTGTGAACCACATGTGGGTGCTGGGAACCAAACCTGAGTCCTCTGCAAGAGCAGCATGTGCTCTGGAGTACTAAGCCATCTCTCCAGCACCTCATCCAGATTCTTGAGCCATCTCTTGACTGTTCCTCTTAAATTCATTCTCTATCCCACCTTAGGTGTCCATCTGAGTATGCTGCTATCCTCAGCATAATACCCTTCAAGGTCTCCCCATTGTCCCCCACACTGCTCCCATGGCATCTTCTCTTAGACCTTCACAGTCTTGTGCACTCAGGAAGTGACTTCTATTTATCATGCTCAACAGCTCACATGGGACTTCGAGAGCCTCAAGGATAAGAACTATCTTTTGCTCATCTCTATTCTCAGCCTCTTCCTGGGGCACAGGACACACACCCTTAGAGAGATGGATATCAGCTTTTCTCTCCCTTCTGACTTCCCCAGTAGAGCCCTAAGTTTGGTGATTAAAATGAAAGCATACTCGCCCTTTGGTGATGTATTCGCCCATCTACAAGAACATGACCACAGCAGCAAATGGAAGACCTCACCACCATTTTTCCTGAGAGGCTCTGACTACCGAAACCCAGATTGCCACAAGCTCAAAGAGGAATGGCCCAGCCAGGGCTTTGCTCCTTCCGTGCAAAGTGACTGCCAGACTGTGCATGGTGCATGCCTCTTTCTAGGTTCTATTAAAATGATTCCTCGGTAGACAAAGCAATAACTGGAGATAGGACCAACATCACATCTAGCTCGGATGTCACCCATGTTTGACTCCCTTGAGACAATGGTCCTCCTAAGAGGCCTGACTCCTTATCTGGAAGTGCAGATGGCCCAGAGCTGTTTCCTTACTATCCATTCAACTGACTCACTTGGGACACGATTCTTTGCTTTGTAGTAGAGGCAAACCCGGTACAGGTTGACGGCTATGGTGTTCGGTGCCAATGGGTTCTGTGGTTCTGACTGCACCAAGATGACTGGGGTGTTCTAAAGATAGCGTAGGTTCATGCAGTGTTCATATAGAATTGCCTTCCAGGCCAGTGGTTCTCAACCTATGGATCATGACCCCTATGGGAGTTAAATGACCCTTTCACAAGGGTGGCCTAAGACCATTGAAAACCACAGATATTTACATTATAATTCATAACAGTAAGCAAAAGGTTCAGTTATGAAGTATCAACAAAAATAATTTTACGGTTGGGCGTCACCACAGCATGAGGGACTGTATTAAAGGGTCACAGCATTAAGAGGGTTGAGAACCACTGTTCTGGGCTTCTGAGAATTATAAGAAGAAGAAATTATGGAATAAGCTTGGGAGGGGCTCCAGTCCAGTCCATTTGTGGACGGCAAAATGCATTCCATAATTGAAATTTTTATTCATGTTGGAACAGTTTGCCAGGCAATCATAAACAGACTAACTCAGACCATTGGAGAGTTTGTCTTATTCCTTACAATTAAGTTTAAGTAGAAATGAATGCCAGAGCCATGTATTTGTCCTTGCTGAAGGTTGGCTTCGCTCACACCAGAGTTTTATAGCAGTTTTGACAGAGTATAATGAATATTCCTGGTGTGTGGTATATTCTTACCTACAGGAGCCAAAGCTGAGAGACGCAATTCTGTTATCTATCTCTACAATGTATGTCCCGTCTAGTCTGGGCGCTTACAAAGGTTACCATTGTTTACCTCACCTTATGAAAAATAACTCACAAACCAATAATGCTATATCACAGCCACGAAGAGATGCACAGTTTCAGACTACCTTAAAGAGTGTTTTCTTCTTTCATGTTTTATAAGAGTCAGGATAGTCTGTGTATAAGGAGATTGAAATTTTACTCAACATTTCTAAATGCCTCCAATGATGATAATTTTGCACACTGGATTAAGAGCTAATTAGCATACAGTGGGTGGGCAAAAGACACCCAGGCCACTGAGCCGGAGACAGTGCCCATGTAAATCTCAGGTAGGCATGACCGCCCTTCTGTAGTCTAATACAGGACACACAGGGGAGCCCCAGAACAAGCTGGCGATCTGAACCCTTGGGGGGTCAATTGACTCTTTCACAGGGCTCTCCTAAGACCATTAGAAAACACAGATATTTACATTACAATTCATAATAGTAGCAAAATTACAGTTATGAGGTAACAAAAATAATTTTCTGGTTGGGGGGAGGTCACCACAACATGAGGAACTGTACTAAAGGGTCAGAGCATTAGGAAGGGTGAGAACTGCCAATCTAGACTGAGTTGATGAGCTCTGGGTTCCCAGGGGAGACCCTGAAGACTCAATGTTAACTTTTGGCGTACACATACACAACCACGCGCTGCAAACACCTATGCACACACACACACCCGTGAGAACATGCACACACTCCATGTGCAAGGAAGAATCATCTCTGAAAAATAAATACACATCACTTTATATCCATAATTCCAAAGCCCAATAAGTAATAATAATTATAATAAAAATGGTATCTTTTTAAATTGACTGCTTTGAGAGCCCGCTGAGGTTCATAATAAACTTTAACAGATGCACAGTGCCCCCATTCGCCCCTTGCCCTCACGTATGCACGATCAATATTGCCCAAAGGGCGGGCCACATGTTACAGCATGAAGTACACAGGGTCCATTACAGCCCTGCTTCCTGTATTAATTCTGTGCTTGGACAGGTGTATAGTGACAGACAAGCATTTCAGTGTCCTAAAAACCCTCTGTCCTGCCCAGGCGTCGCTCTGCTTTTCCTAGTCTCTGGCAACCTTCCGTCTTTGGACTCCCTCCATAATGTTAACTCTCACACAGTGCTTTCTAATTGGAATCACAATTTACAGATTTTTCATATTGGCCTTTAATAGTCACTTAAGCGTCTACCATGCTGTCTGTGTCTTTAGAATGCATTTCTAATTACCATTCTACTGTCTGGTTACACCATAGTTCATCTTTCCAGCCACCTGACATCTTGATTGCTCTTGAATTTCACTAATGATGACTAAAGTGGCCGTAAACACCGAGTGTTTACACGTTTACACATCGAGATAAATCTTAAACCCGTTTGGGTGAATCCCGACTGGTATGTTCCCCAGTAATGACCTGTTCAGCTGTCTCACCTGAGCCATCTTCCATGTCAGCAGCAGCAGCAGCAGCAGCAGCGAGCTCTCAGCAGCACTGTTTAAAGATGCAGTGGAGCTCATGATTGCTTTAATTTGCAATTAACATGTGATACCGAACACTTTAAGTTGTTTCTTATTTCATTTTATCTGTGTGTCTGTATGTGTCTGTATATGTCTCTGTGTGTGTCTCTGTCTGTGTCTGTATTCCTTTGTGTTGTGAGTGTATGTCTGTGTGTTTGTGTGTGTGTATGTGTCTGTGTGTGTGAGTGTGTATGTGTCTTTGTATGTTTGTGTGTATGTGTCTGTGTCCCTGTGTTTGTGTGTGTATGTATGCATGTGTCTGAGTGTGTCTATGTCTGTGTGCGTGTCTGTGTCTGTATTCCTTTGTGTTGTGAGTATATGTCCGTGTGATTGTGTGTTTGTGTGTGTATATGTGTCTGTGTGTGAGTGTGTATGTGTCTTTGTATGTTTGTGTGTATGTGTCTGTGTCCCTGTGTTTGTGTGTGTATGTATGCATGTGTCTGAGTGCGTCTATGTCTGTGTACATGTCTGTGTCTGTATCCCTGTGTGCTTGTCTGTGTGTGAATATGTGTCTGTGTGTCTGTGTGTATATGTGTGTATGTCTCTCTGTGTGAGTGTGTGTGTCCCTGTGTGTAAGCCCCTGTGTGTATGTGTCTGTGTATGTATGTCTGTGTCCCTATGTGTGTGTATATGTGTGTGTCTGTGTGTCTGAGTGTGTCTGTGTCTGTATGTGTGTCTCTATATCTGTATCCCTGTGTGTGTCTGTGTGTATATCTGTGTGTATCTATGTGTGTGTCTGTGTCTGTGTCCCTATGTGTGTGTATATATATGTGTCTGTGTGTCTGAGTGTGTCTATGTCTGTATGTGTGTCTCTATGTCTATATCCCTGTGTGTGTCTGTGTGTATATCTGTGTGTATCTATGTGTGTGTCTGGGTCCCTGTGTGTGTTTTTGTCTGTATCTGTGCCTGTGTGTGTCTTTATTCTCACCTGCACACGAGAGCCACACCAGAGGATGGCATCAGAGCCTATGGAGGCGGAGGTACAGGCAGTTGTGAGCCTTCGGATGTAGCAAGCACTCTTAGCTATCTCTCCAGGCCAATGCTGATTACTATAGCGTCTCTTTTTCTTATGAAGATAGTTATGATAAAAATAATTAAATTATCTTTAAACTGGGCTTTCTTACGGTGGGTTTTAAAGTTCTTTGTACACTTTGTATAATTTATCAGATACGTATCATAAATGTTTTCTTCCGGTCTCCTTCCAGTTCTCTCATCCTCTGTATAAGCAGAACTTGTATATCTTATCACTTGAATGCACCTTTGATGTCAAAAACAAAAAGTCATCACACACTCAAGGCCACTACCTTTTTCCTAATTTCATTTTGAAACCCTACAGCTGCGTGCTTAGGTTTAGGACTGTGGTCCACTCAGAATCCACCTGTATTAGGAGCAGAAAGTCTGTCTACATTGATTTGTTTTTCATGTGAATATCTAGATGTTTCAAGACCATTTGTTAAAAGATTACTTTTTATCTCCTACCTAGCCTTGGCTTCTTTGCAAGGTCAAGCGACTGTATTTGCCGGGCTCTAGTTGGAGCCATGAACCCTGCCCCATTGATCCATTTGTCTGCTTTCCCGCTACCCATCCGACTTCACTGTCATTTTTTTTCCTTGTAAACTTGAACTAGGGCAGGGGGAGGCTACTTCTCTATTTTCTCTCTTCTCTGTCCAGAGTGTGTTGGGACTCCTGTGTCTTTGGTCTCTCTGTACAGCTATTTTCCTTTCAGATTATTTATTTTGTGTGTTTGGATGGTTTGCCAGCATGCATGTCTGTGTACCTTGTGTTTGCCTCGTACCTCTGAACTTCAGAAGATGATGTTGGAGGCCAGAGAACTGGAGTTTCCGCTGGTTGTGAGCTTCCATGCGGGTGCTGGAAAGCAAACCTGGGTCCTCTGAAAGACCAACAAGTTCTCTTGACCACAGAGCAATCTCTTTAGCTCCTATTGTCAGTATTGACAAACTTGAACCTTCTGGCACACATGCAGTAGTATTTCCTAATTTAAATTTGTATTTCTCCCATGACAAATAAATGTTAAACATCTTTTTGTGCACTTATGGCCATTTGTAGACTGTCTTTTAGAAGTTTCTCCTCACAAACAAGTTGTTTGACTTCATTTAAGAGTTCTTTGTGTATTGATAGAGTGCTTTCGCAGATACTATGTATAGTGTTGTATAAATAATGTTTCCTGGATATTTTCTTCAAATAGAGAAGTAATTTTAAGTGAAGATATATTTTTGAGTTTAGGTGTGACTTAAAAAAAATAAACAAACCTATGAAAATAAATCTAACTCCCGGCTTTCAAAACTAATAACATGTCACCGTGTATCATGAATACATAAAGTATATTTAAGTATAAGAAGAATGAACCTTTTGATGTCCCTGTGCCTGCAGTAAATCAAAAATCTTTTTCACGAAATCAAATGGTTTGTGCCTCCAGCCACAATGGAGGGACTGTGCTACATAAGTATATTGGATAAACAGCGTGCATCCTTCCCTAAACAAACCCATGGCAGAGCTGCCAAAGGGACAGCAGGAACGCCTTTTCATTAACACCGCTCTTAGGTGGAGTTGGCCAGGAAGACAATCTGCCAGTTGTAGCAGCAAGCTCAAGCAAACCCCGAAGCAGCTGTGGACTCTCTGATTAGCCTCTAATCCAGAACCGTTATCTTGTTTGACACCATCATGAGTGCATGGTCTGTCTGAAGCATCTCATAGTGTCTTAAAGTATCCTTGTCTTTGATGACATGAAATTTAGCTTCCATCCATCTGCCCGGAATGACTGAAATGAGAACCATCTTACATCTATAAACAGGTGATGGGATCCATTGGGAATAGAAGTCATTCTGGCGCTCTGCATTTAAACTAAAGGCAGATATTGCTTGACTCTCTGTGGAAGGCGAGAAGATAAATTAGGACCAAAGATGCAAAACTTCAGGAATATCACAGAAACATTTACTTGACCGGATTTTGTAAGCAATGGCCACTGAGCCTGAGGGTCAGTCTCAGGTTGACCCATTTCTAGCGTGGATGGCCTGCCTAGTCGGGTGCTTAGTCAAGACAAGGCAGTTTTGAAAAAAGTGCACAGTTAAGTTTTAGTATTTGAAACTGAAAAGCCTAAAGGACCCCACACACCGGCAAGAGCAATGTGTGGTTGGAAATGTAGCTCTGGGGCTCAGGGCAGACGGGTGGAAGCGACGTTTCACGCCATCAAAGCCTAGTGTACTTTGAGATGCTTAGTACGCTCATGCACAATAAAAACAGGATTCCTCCGGTTTGGATTCTAAATATGCATTTTGATGTGTGCTCTATAAAGGCAGTATTTACATATATTAGTATGAAAGGGGTCTGTGCTTTTGTGAAGGCCATAAGTGGAGTCATCGTCTTAAATGCCAAAGAGAATGTCGAGTTGTAATTGTTGCCCACTTCTAGAAATAGAGCTTTGCTTAAAACAAACTATATGATTTGATAATTAGGAAAACATTAATTAAAAAAGAAAGAAACAAGAAAGAACCTGCAGGTCCATCAGCAAGCTGTATTTTTCACAATATGAAAAACTACTCACCAAGTAATTGTAATAATTAGTTCTGTGCTTAACAATATAGATCTGTCTTAAAATAAACATACCAAACAGCAACAACAAAGACTCATACATTAAAAAACACACACTGTTATGAAATATACATTGTGGCATAATGTGGCCAGAGTAGGGGAGTACCTGGCAGGAACCCTGCCAAGGTGTGCCCCTGAGAAATCACGCCATATAACAGACCTAGTATAAAGATTTATTGTGGGGGAAGGGAGGAGTGGGGACCTGGGAAAGGGGGTAGAGACAGAGAAAAAGGGGAGACAGAGAAAGAGAGGCCAGCCGGGAACGCATGGGAACAGAGAAAGAAAGTGTGAATGAAGTGGGCCTAGAGTAGCGAGCAGTTCTCTTATACACTGCCGCGCCTGGTAGCCTTGCAGGTAGTAATGGCGGTAGGTGATGACGAAAGCTGTTGCTAGGTAACTGTTGGGTGGAGCCTAGCCGAATTATCTGTAAGCCAATACATAACTAGGAGCTGCCGAGGTGGCTCAGAGGTTTGCACCTTTTGCTCTTCCAGAGGACTCTGGTTTGGTTTCTAGCACCCATATGGTGGCTCACAACTGACTCCAGTTCTAGGGGATCCAATGCCCTCTTCAGGCCACTGTAGGTACTACATGCATGTGGTGCATATCCACACTTGTAGACAAATACTCATATATACGTGTGTGTGTGTGTGTGTGTGTAATTTTAAATTCCTATTATATAATTTTCTTACTAATGACCAAGAATAATCAAAGCTAATGTACGAATGATGGTAGTGAGAAGACCTCTGAGAGACTATGTGGTGATAGGTAGCTTCATCAAGAAGGAGCACAGGAGACACTTGCGGAGTGGAGAAATGTTCTTTATATCTCTTGAGCCTATTTATAACGGCCAAAACTCGCTGAATTGAAAATGTGTGATCTATGCATACAAAGAGTTATTGGTCAGAAATTAGCTTATTAATCCCTGACTTCACTTGCTTCAAACACACACACACACCCCAGCTTTCAGAGTCATCTCTTCCTTCACAGAATCAAATGGCTCCCAGAGACCTATAACGTTTCCCAAGCAGGAGAATAAAGCTACAGTAGAAGATCTGGTTGGCCCAGGAAACAAAATCTAACTGGTCAGTGGAGAAAAACTAAAACTCAGTCTTCACTCCAGGAGACTCTAAGATGCTCGAGAGTTGGTGATGAAGATGTGGGAGGCCTAACACGGGGAGTGTCTCTTGGAATTATATGGAGAAATAGGGAGCTACTTTGATCTGTATCTCTAGTTTATATCTGGGTAGTTTATTTCCCTTCCACAGGCACAGCTAGAGGTGAGCTACTCTGTCAGAATCAGGGCCCACACGACAGTCTGCCTACATTCTAGATATCAACATCCCCAAGCTGTTTGTACCCCAGAACAGTGGATTCCTTCAGAGGAGTCTCAATTGCAAGAAACACGATCAGCTTATGCTAAAAAGCAAAACAAGAGCGGTAAATCCAGACCGGACCTGAGAGACATCTGTCGGATGGAACGAAGCTAATAGATGGGCCATTTGATGGGGCTTAGATAATTGGAGCTATTTCGTATAAACACAAGAATACTAAGTAAAAATCTATATGGGTATTAGCTCTAGGGGCACTAAAAAGTTGAGAATGAAAAAAAAATTACTCAATCATGATACATGTCGGACTAGAGTTTTATAGTTGTAATAAACATCAAGTATGGATTTATCGATAATGTGTGATGCTGTAACACAACGCTGTGTGGATCAGGCAAAGGCGGTGGGGGATGAGGATGGAGATTGAAAGAAAATGAATCTTCAGCTTCCAAAGAACAAATTCAATGTGCAGTCACCCAAACGGGAAGGTCAGGAGGTGATAGCTAAAAAGCCAAATGAAAGAGTTAGAGGAGCTGCTAAAACACTGGCAAGGACAGAAGGCAAAATAAGTGTATCTTATGCCACATGCAAACTTAAAAAAAAAAATCAACACAAAATAATGAAGGTGTTTGCCAAGAGATCTCATGAAATAAGGTGGCAGAATAAATGAAAACTGAGGATATTCTCAGCGGGTTAAGGAAGTTAAAAAAGAAGGGGAAGATCGGGACGCGGTAAGCAGCGGACGAGAGGCAGGCTGGGAAGAGGAGGGTTGCTTGCTTGGTTAGTTACAGAGAATGGGCGCAGAGAGGAAAGCAGTTGCAAGAATCTGACATATAAATAGCCAAGACTCAAACACCACAGTGGATGTGGTCATCAGAAACAAGAGTAAAGAGCTAGTTAGAAAAGCAAAAGGGGCCATCTTGGCAGCAGCCAGAGCAGCAAGTAAACAAGGAGACCAACTTAGAAGGGAGGAAAGGAACGCTGCAAGAATGCATGCCTGCTCACTGTTTTTGTTTTCCTTCTCAGTGGCCGCTGTGGCAAATTCATCAGATGTAGGACTGAATCTTTTTGATGGTCTGGGTTCGAGAGCCATGTGGGAGGCAGGAAGTCTGCTTGGGAATAATTTTGAGAGTCCAGCTGAGGGTGAAAAGCAAATGTATTTATTAGTTGACACATGCTACCATTGCAGAATACTGTAGACGGGGCAGCTTAACAGTCCGAGAGGCTAGAACCTTCAAGGTCAAGGATTTGGTGATTGGTGACCTCCTTCCTGGCAGAGAGAGCCACCATCTCCCTGTGTCCTGAAATGGGAGATGGGAGAACAAACCTGCATACCCTGGTGTTTTTTCTTACTGGGACTATAATTCCAGAGGATCGAGATTCCTCCCTTGTGACCTCATGTGGCTTTAGGAACATCCTTACACCAACCTCAGTTACACTGGGGCTGGGGCTTCAACATACAAGTTTGTTTGAAGTCCCAGCATGAGTGATTTATCACTGAAGTGTGAATTGTCTTCCCATGTGTACTTACTGCTGCAGAGCAGGAAGGAAACTAAAAAACAAAAAAAAAGTGACTGAGGGGGTCCATACCATGATGGTCTGGACAGGAGTGGACAGCCGACAAGGAGAAAGGAGTTGGTGAAAGATAGTCCAAATGACCTCAATGGTTTCTAAGAGCAGTAGATGGGAAGTGAGAAAGGGCCTGGGTGTAGACCAGGAAAGGGGCTGGGGACTAGTAGGCTCTCTGCTCAAGAGGCTAGAGCACAAAGTGAAACTATCTTAAATCACTTTCTAGGGATGCAGCTCTGCCTTCCAATATAACTAGTGGACTCTTCACTTTCAGATTTGCCAGCAATAAAGAAAGGTTAGCAGACTGGAAGATTTGGGTCCATTAGTAAATCATCAAATTTTCCTTTCTTTTTAGACGACTTAATACGTTGAACAAGTGTGCCTCAATGAGACTTGATGTGAACTTCCAAAAGAAAAAGGTGGGTGCGCCTTTCGGAGACCGTGACCACACCAACAGAACAACCTGTATTCAGAGACTGGAAAAGACATGCAGGGCTGGAGAGCCGGCTCAGTGGTTAAGAGCCCTTGCTGCTCTTCCTGAATACAGGAAATTGGTTCCCAGCACAAGTCCAGGGGATCTCACGCTCTCCTCTGGGCTTCATGGACACTCACAAACACATGGAAGATACACACACACACACACACACACACACACACACACACACACACACACACGGGAGATACACAGATATATGCACACACACTTGAGGTACACACATACACATACCCACATGAGATATATACATACACACACACACACACACACATTCAAACATACATTCAAACATACATGGGAGACACGCATCCTTTAAAAAAAGAAACAGCAGCAGCCTTGAACCAAGGCAACATTCTCACATGCCCATCCCACCATCGGCTTCCTCTCCAAATACCCCCATGCTATCCCCACTATCACCAATAGGTCTGTTGTAAGACCATACTGGAAGTTGGGGTTTGCGATGTTGCTGCTTTGGCTTTCATGGTTTGTTGTTGTTTCTATTCTGAAGGTTTGGATAAGGAACTAAATATCTCAGTTCTTGGGCCTCACCTTTCAGAAGTCTGTGCAACTGTAACTGTCGAACCACCTCTGGCTCCAGGTTCTCCACATCAATGGGTAGATGAAGAGATTCGGGGAAGGGCTGACAGGTCCAAGTATCTTCTGATGGTTCTAGTCACGTCTTTTCTTTCAAGTGCAAGTCAGAGGTGCATCCATTCTCGGGCATTTGATGACAGGAGTACAGGAGCCAGGGGATGGTGTGAGCCCTGTTCTTAACCACTCTGCCCCAGTCACAAGAAATTTGTTTCAGGATCCCCGCTTCTCACAGGACATCTTGTGAACAGAGATTTCTGTATTGAAATGAAGTGGTAAAGATGTGCATAATATTCTAGGCCCAAGATTCAATCTGCCATCCAGGAAGAGAAAAGGAGGGAAAGACGGGGAGGAGCGTGAAGAAAGAACAAAAGATTTAGCATCCATTATATATCTGAAACCCATGATAGCCCAAAGCCTTTGTTAACTGTTCGATTGTTTTTCTTTATAAGTTTTTAAAGACAGGGTTTCTTGTAACTAGCCTCGGGAAACTTGCTTTGTACTCAGGCTGGCTTTGAACTCCTGATCCTCCCGCCTGTGCTTCCCAAGTGCTGAGATGACAGGTGTGAACCAATACTCATAAAACCCAAACTCTTTGAGTGCCATTATGATAGTCAAAAGTTATTGGATTTCAGACAAGTCTGGATAGCATAGTTTCTAATTAAGCAATAAAGCCTATGAGCATATTCCAAAATCAAACAAAGTCCAGCTCCCGCGTGGGTAGCACTCCCAATCTTAAGTACTGTGGGTAAAGAAAACCCAGTTTACTTTCCGTTGCTGACTATCAGTGTGGAACTGAGCTCGGTGCATTATCTCGTTCTTGTCCAGCTTCTCTGGGTTCTGCAGAAGGAAATTAAACCTGTCATGTGCTCAAAGCCCCTGGGTGAGTCATGCAGATGGCTTTTGACCTCAGGAGTGTCTTTAGGAGCAGCAGGCTCCAAAACCAAGGCTCCACCTCCCTGTGCTCTGCTTCCAACCTCACTGAATGGGTTCTCTCTAGGACACTCAGAATTAAACCACTAAGGACATTTTTTTTTTTAGTGTAGCATCTCCATCTGTAATTAGCCAAATCTAGGGTTATTTTGAAGCAAAGGGGGTGTTCTTTATTCTGAATTGCAGAGCAATAATTACACCTAATGCATTTTATCTCACCCTGTAGTAACCTAACCCTTCAAAACCAAGCCTCCCCCACCTCCAACCCCCAGATTTCCACTCTGAGGTAGCGCCTCTCAAGGAGTCTAAGTCACTTTGGCTTGACTTCATCATAAGAGCAATCTGGAGCTGGAGCTGAGAACCAAGGATTCCAGCTGAAGAGGTAGGAGCATGAAAAGCAATATCCAGAGAGATATTCAAATGTGAGGGAATTATACAGGCCACAAACAAATTTAAAATGTGAGAACAGACCTCTCCCCCTTGAGAAGCGCCCTTACTATTTGAAGCGCGCAGGTCAAATGTTGTTTTGGTTATAACACACGGTTCTTATTAAACCGAATACAGCCGTTCCTGGGAGTCTAAGACAAGGTGGCTGCTCTGTGCAGATCTCTCACAAAAGAGAATGTCAAAAACTAACAATCCGAGATGTTTCCTACAATGTGGAGTGATGGGCTTTCTGCCCTGTTACCTACCTGCTTTGCAGACCCCTCAGGCAAGACATCAGTGAACAACGTTCTCAAGGCTCTCTGTGCAGCCTACAAATTAGTCACCTTGGTATTCTGACCTGCTTAGGATATATATATTTTTTTTTTTAATGTCAGCTGCAGTAACACACACTCTTTCCCTCCCCACTTAGTGGGAGCCTTGTAAATTCATGCACGTGAATGCAATACTGCTTTTCACATTGCAAATTGAAGACTCATAGACTATTTTCAAATAAAAATATTCCAACATGTGGTGCCCCCTCACTTGTCGGTCTCCTTCCTGGCCAGTGTCTGTGGCTGGTTCCAAGCAGCCACACAGCACACTTCTGACATAAGCTCTGAGATCCAGCCCAGACATAAGCTGTAGGTTGGTCCTTTATTACCAAACACAAACACTTTTTTGAATAGGGACCAAGTCTAGTCCAAATGATAGGAGAGCAAGTCGGAGACTTGAGAATCAAGTGCCTCATGAAGCTACAGCCAGCTTTGGATGGAAATAGAAAGTGATGAAGAGAGAGTGTTAAGAACAGGACAGCAGTGTGTCCAGTTTACATATTCTATGAAACGGAATCTTCATCTCTGATCTGCAAGAATCAGTGAATTTTTCAGTGTGGTCCACACATACCTTAATCACCCAAGGCTGCAGTACTCCCTGGAAGGCAGTTGGACCTGTGGAATGGCTGGGGAGCTTTCTGGACAACCATGGTGGTTAGTAAAGAAATGCTGGCATAGGACCTCTCCAGGAGGCCCTGTGCTCTGTGTTAAAGATGAAGAAACTCTCTTGAGTCAGTTGCCCCCAATTCACAGACCAAAAAGCAGCAGTGAGATTTGAAGCCAACCAACTCTTTGCCTTTCAAAAATTGTTGGAATTGTTCTGAACCAAACGCTTGTCAGTCCCTTGGCCTAAGCCACACAGGCAGTGCTCTGTTTTTACAACAGGACTGTGTCTTGCCGTCACAGTGCCAGCTTCCATAGTTTATCGTGCCTGTCTTGGGAAATTTTGTTTAATTTTGAAGATTCGGTGGACTGAGTCAAGGAACAAAAACAGAAGTCCACAAAGTAGTACAGGTTCTGAAGCCTGGCTCCTATTTGGCTTGTTCTGCTTATATCCATGTGGCTTAGCATCTGCCCTCAGGTGGAGGGCTCTTGACCCTCACTAGGTACCTTAGCTACAGACTCACCACAACCCTGCTGGGAGATATTTCTGAAGGCTGGAAGTGGGATGGGGAAGCTCCCCAGCAATTGGACTGGTTCATCAGCCTGCCAGTATGCCAAGTAGAACATTCCTGCATCCCAGTAGGCTGACTCACTGGCCTGGGTAACGTTAATAGATGTTGCAACTTTAGTTTCTAGATGTCTGCGTAACTGTGGATTTGCCTCCTGTCACAGTAGCAGATTTGTATGGCTCCCCTAGCCTGTTTTGTTTTGTTTTGAAAAACCCGTTTCTCAGTTTCCAATGGAATCCATCTAGAAGGAATATGTCATTTTAGTAAAGAGTATTCTCATTTAGAAAAAAGCCAACACAATAGACTCATCCATACTGAAAACAAGGCAGAGCCAAACTACCTGTTCTTGGACAAAAGTCACTACCGATTGATCCACACTAGCATCCTGGTGACATTGGATGGCCCCGAGTGGCTGGCGTTTAGAAAGATAGCTCTTTAGAAGGCTTCCATTAAAGTTAGCATTTTAATAAGACTCTGGATCGTGACCAAGGGTGGAAAGCCACACAGAAACTCAATAAAACCTTAGGGCTAGGGCCCTCTCAGCTGACCAAGGGCATTAATGAGTTCCCAAAACTGTGACAAGGGGCCCAATTTCCATCCTCACCCCTGGGACGTTGTCTTCCACACACCCCTGCATCTCCTGCCAAACATAGTCCTTCCTGGCCGCCGTAGGCACCCAAGTGGCTGAGGAAATATTGGCAGACTTGACTTACAGAGGGCATATGGATGTATCCGAATCCTCTAAGTTGGGAGGGATCCTACCCAGTCCCCAAGATCTTCTGAGAGCATCCCCCACAATTCCCTCGGCAGGATGAACTCATTAAATCAAAAAGTCTTCATGTAGAAAGTGGCTGGGGAGCTTTGTTTTTATGAATAAAGTTTTATTAGAACACAGTCACTCCCAGCAATGACGTGGAATAGATTCTTCAACAGGAACTTTATAGCCTGTGAAACCTAAACTACATACCGCTGACCTTTCACAGATAATGGGCCTAAGACAAAATTTCTCCGAGTGCCTGTGTGTTTTACTTTCTCTGCCAGGCAACGCTGATGTCTTTTTATAAATTTTAACACAAATGTCAAACATGAATTTTAAGAAAGAAGTAGAAAGTACGCGGATAAATGTTTTTAGTATTAGATACGATCAGCACAGAACTTCCTTCTAATAAGAAAATGAAGTAGAATGAGGATAGAGAATCCAGACTGGGAAACAGGTAAACATGACAAAACTGTACACATTTTGCTGAAAGTGTGCACACTAAATATGCATTCTTGTTCTTCATCTGTATTAACTAAACGGAAAGAAGTATCAGGACGCTAACCTCCATGTTAAACAAACGTCTATGTGCACAATGCGAACAGTGCCGAGTATGTACAAGGTTTAATATGCTAAGCTTTGCACATGTAATCTAATTAAGATAGCTGGCTGTGGTGTGCAAAAGAAATAACACAGGTCTAAAACATTTCTTGTGCTGTTCTAATACCGGGAACCATAAAGAAATTGACCTGATGCTGGAACTTGCAACTTGCTCTCTAAAACAATTTTGGGAATTTTTATGGGGGGGGGGGGCAGATTTTTGCACATTCTAGGTCAGGGCCACATGGCACATTGTTGAACAAATTTGTGGATTCACATGCAACATTTTTTGAGATGACTTGACTAAAGGAGACGACAGGTTGAATATTCTTTAACCAAAGTGATGAATTGGACCAGCAGTGATTTATACTGAGATATTTCATGAACCTTGGTATTTGCATAAATATAATGTATATGTTTTATATATATGTATGTATGTGTAATAAATGTATATTATATGGGGATAAAAATCTGAGTATGAAATTAATTGATATTTCATTAACATCTTGTGCATGTGACCTCGAGGTAATTGTGGACATTTTTAGTGTGCTTGTTTGTTTATTTGCTTGCTTTCTTGCTTGCATGGGGTTTTTTGTTTGTTTGCTTGTTTGTTTTTTAACTACAACCTATTATTCAAGACCAAGTGTAGAAATGTTTACCTAATGCACCATGTCAGTGCTCAAAAGTGTTTGGATTTTGGAGCATTTTAGAATTGATTTATTTGAATTCGGGATGGCCAGTCAAGACAAACAGGAGCGAGCGAGGGTGATTATCACAACAAGATAGGTTGTGTGTTGGTGTAGTATGGCTGTATCTTCTCTGTTGTGATGGAAAATGCTGTCTCCATCCTGAGTCGCCATCAGTAGTTTGAAAACTGCAGCATGGGGTTGCTTTGGATTGTTTTCTGCACTGGGTGTGGAAGAGCAATGGCTACAGTTTCCTTTTTCCATGGCTTTTTGTTTGTTTGTTTGTTGTTGCTTTGGTTTTGTTTGCTTGCTTTGGTTTAAAGAATTTAGTTACTGCAGAATGTCCTTCTACTGTTCCTTGTTCTCAAGGAGTCTGCCATTTTGTCAGATGGCTTGGTGGAGTCCTAACTATTTTCCTGCTGGCTAAGGTCAGTGTAATGAGCTCTTTGAGCCTCGCTGAAGAAACCGGCTCTCTGGCTCCAGTCTTCAGAGCCTGGCTTCGCATCCTCTCTTAACCTAAATAAAGAAGACTTTATTCAACTTTTATGTGGTTTCTTGTGTTAGTAATGGGGGAGGGGGGCGAGTAGTTGGAACCAATGTTAAGTATCACAGTTTCTATTTTTAAACATCTATATTTTCTTTAGAGGTAGTGGCTTCAAGCTCCCAAAAATATTTTGTGAAATTCCAGTAAGTTCAGCCTGAGGTGTTATGGTGCCTTAGGTAGCAATAGTTCTCAGATGTTTCGTTGTTGTTGTTTTGTTTTGTTTTGTTTTATGATAAAAACCATGAGAGTAACTAGTAAGTATCAGAAAGTCTACTTTGAATTATTCTAGGTTCATGTGCAGTTTTAATTTTTCAAGTTATTCCACCAAGACTTTATACAAATATGTGTGTATATATTTATGTATGCATATGCAAATATATATATATATATATTTATATTTGAAAAGTTAAGGGAACTGAGGTAGATGCCAGATGAGTAAAAAGCTAAACAATGGAATAAACATTGAAAAGAACAAACCCTGCTGCTAAATGAACAACCTTCTTTAGTTCCCTGAGGAAAACCTATGAGTCAGACCTATTTTTAGTCTGACTTCCTAGGTAATGGAAAGTTACTTCACAGGGGGTACCCCTGTCATCCAGAGCCTGGGCTTACAACCAGATGCCAAAGGTAGATAAGTTCGATTAACGATAAAATGAACAACAAAAATTAAACAATTCTCAAGGGTGTGGTGTTCGGGAGAATCTAACTCTGAGCAAGATGAATAAACACAAGTCCTGTTCCTCACAGTGGAGAGGGCAAGCTCACAAGCTGAGGGCTTTCCAAGCCAAGAGAAAATGGGTCACACTGTGAAACACTCATTAAATGAGGAACATTCTAGAGATCAGGATCCTAGCCAGATTTTCCCTGTAATACACCAGAGAGAAGTGCTGAGGGCCCACCCTAGGAAAATCAGAGCGAAGACACAAACCTGGAAATCGATCTATAAGACAGTTCCATGTTGGGTCTTTGTGACGATCGAGGTAAGAAGGGGTGGGAGCGATGCTTCAGCTCATTTGGGGAAGTAAATAATTTCTGGTCCCAAGGAATATGCAAAAAAAAAAAAAACAAGCAGGGATGCCATTAGCCTCAGGGAATGCAGACATCTACGAGTCACAAGCTTCAAATCCCAGGGAAGAAAACAGGTCAGTGTGTGACATGCAGAACGCAAGACTTGGCAATCCCAGCAGCTGGAAGGTATTTGCAGCCAGAGGCATCCTGACTCCGGGTCACTAAACACAAGGAGCCTGGTCTCCAGAGCAGCTCAGTTGTACTCTCTCTCGATTGGTGTAGACCTTACTGCCTTTCAGAGGTCAGCCCGAGATTCCGCTGTTAACCCATACAGAGAATAGATGGCCAGAATCGAGGTTCTTAGAGACTAAGGTAAGGAGTGTTGACTTGGAGGTGTAATGAGGCCAAGGTTCAGAGAAAGCAAGCTGTAAATAGTGGTCCTTGAACTTAGCAGCTGAGAGTCGTTTGGGGAGGAAGAAGTGTCCTGTACTGGTGGGGACAAATTGCTTTGGAAAGGATACTGTCTCCACTGTCCAGTCAGATGGTGTTTAGTGCCCTGTCCAGTCAGATGGAGTTTAGTGCCCTGTCCAGTCAGATGGAGTTTAATGCCCTGTCCAGTCAGGTGGTCTTTAATGCCCTTTGTAAACAGTCAGAGAAAACACCTTAGAAACAAAGAGAGGATTGAGAAAAAAATTATATATACATTAACTAAATATTAAAATATGTATTATATATATATATATCTTAGCAACAAAGAAGGGATTGGGGAAATTTTATATATATTTATTTAATGAAATATTAAAATATATATTATATATATATAAATGCCTTAGAAACAAAGGATTGGGGCAAATTTATATGCATATATTTAATTAAATATTTAAAATATATATATAAATGCCTTAGAAACAAAGAAAGGATTGGGAAAATATGTATTTACTTAATTATATATATATATATATATATATATATATAATGCCTTAAAAACAAAGAAAGGATTGAAAAAATTATATATACTATATACCATATATATGGTTCCCTACAATATGGTATATGCTATATAAAATATTATATGATATATAATATTTACACATATACATATACACACATATACATATATTACATTATACACACACACACATACACACATGTTTGGTAAATGAGAACAGGGGAGGGAAAGGTGGTAGAGACTCACACTTGCTAGTGTGACTGGGAAGACAGGGAACAAAATGGAAGCACCATGTAGCCATGACCTATGGACATGAGCGTGTTTTCTCCTTATGTTTTGCAGGGTGACGACTCAGATGAGGAAGACCTGTGCATCAGCAACAAATGGACTTTCCAGAGAACCAGCCGCAGGTGGTCCCGTGTGGATGACCTGCATACGCTGTTCCCCGGGGCAGACAGAAACGGGTCCCCAGGAGGCCCTAGGATGAGAAACACGGCCAGCAGTGAGAGCGTGCTCACAGATCTGAGCGAGCCAGAGGTCTGCTCCATTCACAGTGAAAGCAGCGGGGGAAGCGACAGCCGCGACGGCCGCAGCCAATCGAGGCATCATTCTGCTGACAGTACGCCTGCGCTGGAGGGCGCCCTGGTCAGCAGCAGCCTCCCACAGTCTCCCCGAGACAGTCTCAGCCAGTCTTTTCACCCCAAGAATGAGAAACCCACCAGGACCAGGGCCAAGTCCTTTCTGAAACGCATGGATACCCTGAGAGTGAAGGGTGCCCTCGGGAGGCATAAGGGGCCGGGGCGGACAGGTGGCCTGGTCATCAGTAGGCCTGTGCTGCAGCAGGAGCCGGAGTCCTTTAAGACCATGCAGTGCGTCCAGATACCCAACGGAGATCTGCAGACCTCACCTCCAGCTGCCTGCAGGAAAGGCCTCCCATCAAGTGGTGAGAGCAGCCCCCTGGAGAACTGCAGCCGAGTGAGCACTCCATGCACGAAGGAACGAAAGTGCCACCACGAGGCCAACAAGCGAGGCGGCATGTACCTGGAGGACCTGGATGTGCTGGGAGGGACAGCATTACCAGATACAGGGGACCAAAACCATGTGCATGGGTTTCACTCCCAGGAGAACCTGGTGGTCCATATTCCCAAGGATCACAAACCAGGAACGTTTCCCAAAGCACTTTCTATAGAAAGCCTCTCACCCACAGACAACAGCAATGGGGTTAACTGGAGGACCGGGAGTATCTCCCTGGGTAGGCAACAGGGCCCTGGCATGAGGGAACCCAGACTCATGTCTTCCTGCCACAGAGCCAGCCGCGTCAGTATCTATGACAATGTCCCCAGTTCGCATCTGTATGCCAGCACAGGAGATCTGCTGGACCTGGAGAAAGATGGCCTCCTCCCGCAGCTGGATGACATTCTGCAGCATGTCAATGGCATACAAGAGGTAGTGGATGACTGGTCAAGAAACATCCTGCCTGAGCTGCAAAGTCACGACACGTCGGCAGGAGATCCCAGCTTGTCCCCGTTTCCATCTCCTCATCAGATCACTTTAGATTTTGAAGGCAACTCTGTCTCAGAAGGGCAGAGCACACCTAGTGATGTGGAAAGGGACAGGGCTTCTCTGAATGAATCCGAGGCCACTGGGGTCAGAGAAAGAAGGGATTCTGGTGTGGGGGCTTCTCTGACCAGGCCAAACAGGTGGGTCCCGTGCTGTTTGAAGTTCTGCTGCTTCTGTTTTATAGTTGCTGTGGGCTGGATTTTATTTGTTATTACTGTGTATGTGGATGAATGTGTGCCTGCATGTGTGTGTATACACCATGTGTCTGCAGTACCCTCAAAGGTCAGAAGAGTGTATCAGATCCCCTAGAACTGGAATCACAGATGTTTGTGAGATGCTGTGTGGATGCTGAGATCCAAACTCAGGTCCTATGGAAGAGCAGCCAGCGCTTTTAGCGGCTGAGCCACCTTTCCAGCCCGTCTTTGCTTACTCCCTTAACAAAGACAGATAGACTGTTTATATAATCACCTGGGCTATGCTGAGTAATGCATATGGTTAGGAATTATTTCAAGAGTTGGTTTTTTATAGTCAGAAAGACTGAATCCATATCAGTACACATTCATTTCGGTGTTTATCCTTTGTCTCAAACTTAAGTTTTGTTGAAGACAAATCTAAGCGAGCAGGCAGGGGCATCGCAGACAGCCGTGGCCCAGGCCCTGTGCACAAGTTTTTGTTTGTTTGTTTGTTTGTTTGTTTTATTCTATGAGATCTAAGGCATGTTTATGTTTTGTGTCTGGACTTTGCTTTTAAGTTACTGCTCCCTAGAAAACGTACCGAGGAGAGCTAACTCATGGAATCAATAGCACTGCGTGTGCCACTGGGGTTCTTGCCGAGGCAGTGATGTAGGATGCGTGGGTGTGTCATCTGTTCCTGTCACCTTCAGACACCATCTCAGCCACAAAGGACAGGGAGGAGGCAGGCACAGAAAGTGGGCAATACTGTAGCACCTCAAGGTTTCAGACTCTTCCGGTTATATATTCTCTCTCTCTCTCTCTCTCTCTCTCTCTCTCTCTCTCTCTCATTCTTCCTCTCTGTCTCCCCTCCCTCTCTCTCTTTTCTCTCTCTCTCTCTCTCTCTCTCTCACATTCTCTTTCTCTGTCTCCCCTCCCTCTCCCCTCC